>OV277714.1:12323665-12923665 GCA_922987775.1 Agonopterix subpropinquella
AAAAGTGTTTCCAAGAGGGTTTTGACTTTACACCTTCTGCAAAGGCCTGTGACGATGGTAATATACCATAGTATTATTTTAGCGTATGCACAAGTGTGGTGACAGCATAACAATTATTTGCATTAGAATAGTACTAAATAGTTGAAACAGGTGATTTTGCTCTCAGTTGCTGTTGAGGAGAGCGAAAGGAAGTTGTTTTGGTAAGAAAGCATTAATATTCTTATATTCGACACTCATGAAAAATCATGATAGGAGGATGAGACTAGGTCGACAATAAAAATAAGTATACACTTTACGACGTAAAACGTGTATTAAATCTTTTCGTTGCTGACTAGGTAGGTGATAAGTTGATAACAAATTCCTGATGTGAATGATTCCAAACACATGAAAATAAATTGTGAAGAACCTATAAATGAAAACCAAGGGGTCAATTTTATACAAAACTTTGACGCACAATACGCGTAGACGGTATTAGTATAAAAGTAACTTTGTGTATATGGAAAAATAGTTTAGAAAATCTAGATGTCGCGTCACAAATAACATTTGCAATTTATAATATAATTACGAAGATATAAAGCTTTGAAAATTTTGTATGAAAAATTTCAAAGCTTTAAAATATCTTCGTAATTATATAATAAATTGCAAATGTTATTTGATACGCGACATCTAGATTTTCTAAACAATTTTTCCGTGTATAAAATATTACTTTTATTAATTCCGTCTACGCGTATTGTGCGTCAATCGTTTGTATGGACTGAAACCACCTTAACAGGTTCTTTCAAATCGACCTGTTTTTGGTTGAGTCTCAAGGCATGAAATGGTCGTTGTTTTAATCCATAAAAAATATAATGTTGTTGTTCATGAACTGATTGATTATTCTTAGGCTCAAAACACGATAGTACAAATTCTCTTGCTTATAAAACCATGCAAAGATATGTAAGTTTATGAAAAATTTTCAAGTTTAACTTAAAGATTATGTCACACTATAAATAAAAAAAATACACTTAAAAATAGGAAATGACATTGTCTACATTAATTTATTCTCAGGCTAGTTTTTACCACAAAAGCCCAAAAGAAAAGATATTGATGAAAAATACGAATTTTCAAAGAATTTTTAGAAATTCAATTGAAAGCAGGATCGCAAAAAAACGTTTTTTTGCGATCCTGCTTTCAATTGAAATGGAATGGCGAATTGCAAACCTGTATGCTTGTAAGAAATAGACTCTTGCATAGGAATAAGCTATCCTTTATATACTGCGAATAAACCTAATTAAGAGGGCTATCGCAGTCCAGTGGCGCCCTCATCACATTAAAAAATATTTCTCAATAAAGAAAAATAAAGAAAGCCGAAATTAAAAAAGTGCTCAACATCTGAACTACAAAAGCCTTCAAGCTATTTTCATAGAATATTTTTATAGGTTTTTAAAGGTACATAACAACAAACAAACATACAAATTTTGAAAAAAGAAAAAAAAAAACGGCCGCTTTTGTTTTTATTCTAAATTGTCTAAAGATGGAATGTTTAGAACCTATAAAAGTATTGTATAACAATGGCTTGAAGGCTTTTGTAGTTCAGATTTTAAGCACTTTTTAAATGTACGCTTTCTTTATTGAGAAATCTTTTTTAATGTGATGAGGGCGCCACTGGACTGTGATAGCCCTCTTAAGGCTTGCTGTAGAAACATAGGTGTAACTTTTTCTTTGTAAAATTTTGACATTGGAAATGTATTTTCGTTCGTTCCAGTATAGGCTCAGATTTCACAAAAAAGTGCGATCCCCTTATATCTCGGAGAGTTGTAAAGATTATGGTATTCAAAAAAGACTAAAAAGACGTGTTTTTATGAGAGCTGTAAGGTGCAAAAATAATTATTCGAGAAAGTCAAAAAAGAAAAGAGTTATGGCCGAAATAGTGGAAAAAAAATCCATTTCGTCCGATTTTTTTATTTTGGCACTCGATATTTTGGAAACGAAGAATGATATCATAAATCTAAGCAAAATTCCACTGGAAAATTATGTCAGGTACAATTTAAGGCTAAAACAAAGACGATCGTGTTGGGTTTGCTATAGCTAACCTTTTTGAGACAATATTTTTTCGAATTCCGTAGATTTATTTCCAATGTGCTCGATAGTCGTGTAAGGCACGAAATCTGTTTTTTTTTGTATATGTATGTTAAAGTTTATAAGATCCTACTGCAATGCAAAGATCTCCACCATGCAGGCCCGGTAGATTGGTTAAGCTAGTGGTTAACCTGATGTCAGAAAATTTTTAAGGGGCTATGTGAAAAACATAGGATTCTTCAAAGCTTTATATATCATCAAGTACTAACAGTAGGAGTATGATTTGCGGATATGTGTAAATTGAACATATAATTGAAGTTTTGATTAGAGCCAAAACACGATTAAGACACATTTTCTCGATAGAAAAACAAGCCACAGTAGCCTCCGTTTTAATCTATAAACGCTTAGAACTGCTAAACGGTGAATAATAGAAACACAAGACCTGATTTAAAAAAAAAAAGAGATTGATATTTTCTAAATTTTGATTAGAGCAGAATTGAACTTACATAAATAGTACAATCACAATTAAATAAAGTTTGATTTGGCGCTCGATTCGTTTCAGGCGCGCGCGCCGCCCCATCTCTTTCTCTCGCATCAGGCCGTAATATAAGCTATCCCACGCCTGTTTCGCTTATAATATTTTTCGACATAGTCCCTTAACCTTGATAGGCCTGGCTTAACGAATAGTTTGTAAATAACCGTCTGCCAGAATCTATCCAAGACCAACTACTTAACGTGCTTTCTTTAGCACGTTTCGGGGCGGTGAACGAGACACAATATAACTTTTATTGTTATAACTGCATAGGCGGTCACTGTCCAGGAACGTGTTAAGTATCTAAGGATACGCTGGAGATTAAATCATAGATTGGCAACCGGCGATTCATACAAAACCCATACATAATGAATGATGAGTTTGGGCACCTAGGCTATTTATTATACTTCCATCTCCCTGGAATATGGTCGTGCGCATCACTGTTTACATTAACCAATCTTTCTTTTTCCTTTAAGAACCATGGACGTCCTCAGTTTTGTCCTGTCGTACGCTCTCGCCTATACGGCGACTATGTACGATTACACTACCACTCCAACGGTAAACTGGACAGCAATCAATGCCACTACCTGGTGGACTTCAGCCCAACAATCCAGTCAGGACATTGGCGTACATTCTGCTAAAATAGAATGGAGTAATAATGTAAGTGCTTGGTCATTTTGTTTTAATTACTGATGGCATAAAAGGTTTTGTATTCTATTTGTAAATCAAGGTTATTGACGTAGCTGAAAGAATTAGCTGGCTGCAGCAACACTCCAACATACCACACAAAAAGGTTCAGAACCTTAAGTGGGACACACACGATGACGCATCGACGGAGCGGCAGACGTCAGTTCGTCATTTGTGAAGCAAGGAGTTGTATGAAACCGCAGCACGTAGAAGCACACACACGGATTGACGCACCGTCATCGTGTGTGATCCCATTAAGGTTTGGGACTCTCTCCCTGCTTTTGTTTTTTCAAAGGATGTTTTTATTAAAAGAAGAATTAATAGGCTTTTTCTGGGTGAGCGGGTTTCGGTAGATGCATATTGGAGTAGAGAGAAGACAAATATTGGAGTGGAGGCCACGTTTATGACAATTATTAAACAACGTTTTATACGGATATAATAATCTTTATAAAAAAAGCGGTCAGCACAAGCATCGTCAAAAACAAAGATACAAAAACAAACAGAAATCAGAAACATGCTTCGCCAAAACAATGAAATACAAACTCAGTTAAATAACCCGCCCCTTGTCGACCCCGGCGCAAAGGAGCCCATAATACTAGCAGCGTTGCCACGAAGGATATAAAATTATTAGTTTTTTCTTTCAGATGATAACCGACTTGAAGACTCGTCTGAACAGAAACGTATCGTATGTGGCACCTTTGGAAGGAGCTGGATTTAAATACGGTTTCAACCGGGACCAGCTTGCCAATTGGACCTCGTACTGGTCTAAGACGTATAACTTCACAAAACGTGTAAATGCGTTCAATAAATACCCTATGTACAAGACCAATATACAAGGTCTGGACATCTTCTTCATCAGGGTTACACCTGAAGTAAGTAACTGTAACTATTTAATTTCTATGGGACTAGAATGTAATGACGATAATCGTCATTTCATGATGACACTTTTGATGCGTCATATAATCTAGAGGTGTTTTGCGAGGTTCGTTGTTGATGAAATTACATTATGTTAATTTACTAACAATAATGTTGACGTGCCTTTATACAGGTAACATTCGACCAGGAGGTAGTGCCCATGCTGATGCTACACGGATTCCCAAGTTCAATCAGGGAGTACTTCGGAGCTATTCCGCACATTACAGCTGAAAGTGAGGATAGAGACTATGCAGTGGAGCTGATCATCCCTTGCTTGCCCGGATACGGATATTCTAGCGTAAGTAAATTTTAAATTCAATTCACCTCACCAGACCCTCTCTCCCATGTTGTGGTAAATGAGTGCACTCTGCGCTATTTCCCCGGTGGAATCGAAGAACTCCACAGGCTAACCTCGGCAGCGGAAGACTGGCTGAAATATCTCGACCTCGAAATCTAACCCCCTCTTGGATCCAAGCAGGAAGACAAAAATGCCGTACGATATGATGATGAATTCAATTCAATTTCTCTTATTTTTTGTCAGATCCATAGTAGGTGTTAGTAACAATGATTTAAAATAATGTGAGTGACAAAAAATTTAAATGTATTATTTAACATTAACAAAATTGCCTAAATCTTGTTTTATTTGTCCGTCGCACCTTCATTATTGAATTGAGACTTTTGTCCTGCAGTTCAAACAACTTTTAATTTCTAGGCTCCTACCAAAGTTGGCTTCGGAGCTGCTCAAGCCGCAGTCGTGATGAGAAATTTGATGCTTCGACTTGGATACAGTCAATATTACGTTCATGGTGGAGATATAGGTTCCGTCATTGCTGGAAATATGGCCACCCTCTTCCCTGATGTAAGTAACCTTTAAACTTTAATTTGTTTTTCAGTTCCAGCACTAAACCTCATGATTTCTGGCTTAGAAAATAATCCATTACGCCAGGATACGAGGAGAAGGAGGTACGAGGGGATAAGTGGATTTTTTTCCCTTTTGGATTGTCTTTTTTGCGAAAGGGTATCCTACCTGTCAACACATGACCTATCATTCTATCTTGATACCCTTTATAAGCTGGTGCTATAGCCCCATGCTTAAAAGAGTAGTTGATAGAAACAGAAGTATATTTTTAATCCAGTACAACGGTTATGGAAGCTGATGCGAACGAAGTCACGGGAAAAATCCATTTGTTTACTAAAACCCTTCAAACCCAGAGTCTTGATTTCAAGCATTTTAAAAATCACTTTGGAGTGTCTTAACCTCTTAACGTAATCAAACGTCATTGTAAATTTTCCAGGAGGTTCTCGGCTACCACACAACCTGGGGTCAAGTGATGTCACCAGTTGCTGTTTGTCTTCAAATGATTGGCTACTTGTTCTCACCGCTGGTCGTAGAGACAGCCCAGTATGACCGCATGTACCCTATCTACGACGTCTTCTCGAGGATCATGGACTCAATCGCCTATCTACATTTCCAAGCAACTAAACCAGAAACAATAAGTAAGTGTTTTATAAGGTATTTGCTGTTTTAGGGATTCTGTACGCTGTTGGAACCTTGTATAAGGAACCCTATACAAGGAATCTTAATACCCTACCTTTTATAAAGGGTGTGAACGGGATCCACCAGGGCACACCAGGGCTCTGCCCACACGATAAGAAGAAGACGGGATCCTATTACTTTCGGGATCCTAGTCCGTTGTTTATCTTCTACCTATATAGAGCTGTATATTTTGAACCATAATAGATAGCTAGTTGAAATTTTCACAAATGTAATTATGTTTTTGCTCTATCCTAAATATGGTAATCCATACAAACGTCAAAACGGTTTTAATCATCCATAAGAAATAATCAATATTTGCTATGGGAAGGTCTCTATTAAATTTAAAAAAAATATGCTGATCCTTGGAAAGCGCATCACTTCAGAACGACTGGACTGATTTAGCAATTTTTTTTAATATTCGTAAATAGTCCAAATAAGGTTTTTTTATAGGCCAACTTCTGTTGGGTCTGCTATTGACATTTAAATTAAACCCTTAACATCTATCATAAGGTGGTTGCAGAGGGGTCAATTTTATACAAAAATTTGACGCACAATACGCGTAGACGGCATTAAAAGAAGTATTATTATTATCATTATCTGTGGTTTTGGGCCTTGACAGGCTTGCTAAGCCTGTGCCACGTAGACCATCGCTGGTCCTTTGTGATCGCCCTTTTTATAGTTCCTTACCAATCCCCACTGCGGCCAGAAATCGCAGTAGATTATTTTTTTAAAAGAAGTAACTTCGTATAATATATATGGAAAAATAGTTTAGAAAAGAAGTTTGGCGGAAGGCCATATAATGTGAGACCCAGACATAATAGGTCCCATACATGAATGAAACTTAGTAATACGCGTAGAGTGAAACAAAACTAACTAAAAAGGAAATTGGTTGTAATCTGTAGAAGTTGGGGGAAAGGTATTTCTCCTTATGATACCTTTTGTATTAAGTGTGTGAAACTCATAATCTTTCTTATTAGATAGCCCACTCAATCTTCTACGCATTCATTGTGTTTGTTTTAATGAAAATTCACGATAACGGTACAATATTATGATAATGGAATCAAACGAAATCACACACACTATCATAGTTCAATAAAGCCAAATACGTTCCTTAACGTCCAAAAACTACCTCAGTGATAATATTAGATGAAAATAGCTGTCATGGTTGCGTTTTGCTACTGCTTTTTGGATGATTTGTCTATTTTACTAGTAATTTCTACTTTTGAACCCGGACTTCTAGAGATGAGGAAGTGTTTTTAAAAAATGCCTTAATTTTTTCTGTTTATAATAATTATGACCGCCGTCCTGAAGGGCTTTTAGTTTTCGTAAAAATGGCTGGGTCCAAATTCGCCAAAGTTCTTTAGATGTCGCGTCACAAATAACATTTGCAATTTATAATATAATTATGAAGATATAAAGCTTCGAAATTTTTCATACAAAATTTTAAAAGCTTTATAGCTTCGTAATTATATTATAAATTGCAAATATTATTTATAAAAAAAAAAAAAAAAAAACATTTATTTCAGACTTTCGCCCATATAAGTTAGAGGTAGTAGGTACATAGTTAAAATTAATAGAATAACGCGACATCGATATCATATATTATTATTATTATATTGCGATTTTTGACGCGACATCTAGATTTTCTAAACTATTTTTTCCTATATAAAATATTACTTTTATTAATTCGGTCTACGCGTACAAGCGTTAAACTTTTGTATGGACTGAAACCACCTTAATACGATTCGGAATCTCTCAATGTTTTCAACGTAACATTTTATCCCCAGGCGTTGGTATGATAGATTCTCCTGCTGCTCTTCTAACCTACTGCTTAGACATCATCACGACTGAGACAAACTTCGATCTTCTTCAATCCAGAGGTGATGGAGGCATCTACAGCCATTTCACCCAGGAGCAGATCATTGATACCGTCATGATGTACTGGGCACCCAGTGTCAGTAACACTGCCATGAGACTGTATGCTGAGTCATATAATATAAGACAGATGAATTTGAGGCTTAATGAGTAAGTATATTTTGTGCCACTCTTTAACTTAACAGCGAAGTGTGACTACCTGAAAATGATTCCCTTTTAATAATTAAGTATATACCTTATACAATAAAGTACTAAATATTATGATCACCCTAATTTTTCCAGGGCCCGAAATAGTGCAACTATTAGCAAATTTTTCAATCTAGAAGTAATGTTCACAATATTGACATACATAAATAAAAAAAAAATGGATTTTATTTAATTAATTTTTTTTTCCTATCCAGTTCTTTATCATCACACTCTTTCTTTTCTTATTCTATTTTTATTTTTTTCATTTTATTTTCTTGTCCAGCACCACATCCCAAATGCTTTTCTCTATCTCTGCTTCATTTATGTTACTTTACCTTTTGTTTTTCTTCCAGAATACAAACGACTGTTCCCACGAGGGTAATCCAACCTAAATACGCGCTCTCATACCAGTCTCCCGCAATTCTGAAACTAAAATACCCGAACCTACTAAATGCTACAGTCCTGGAAAACGGTGGACACTTCCTCGCTTTAGAACAACCTAAAGTATTTGCTGCAGATGTTCTAGATGCCATAACTGCATTCAGAACTTGGCATGCCGGTGGAAGTGATGATTATCTGGAACCAGAATATTAATTTTAACAATACAACTACAGTTGAACACGTTATCAGTCCATCTATTTATATAACTTCCTACAAACACAAGTTCAATTTAGTTTTTACCAGAATTACCTAGTTCCTAATGTTGTTTGCAAAGAATACTTAGGTACTTGGTAATTGTAACCTCGTCTTCATCTATGTACGTACCATTTTCCGTGAAAACAGGTTGAGTGTTTTGTATGAAAAGGTTTGCATTTACCGAAAATGCTGCCTTCATTGTTAAATAAGATTCATTGCAGCTGTGCATCGTTGTTAAAATGAAAATTCTGTATCCCAACAAAAATAAATTAAATGTTTTTGAAAAAGTTAAATAAGCATTTTATTTCCTGAAAATATAGCTCAATATTTTCGCTTGCATTTCAGGAGTTGTCTAATTCTTAATGAAATATTGAGTAATGTAACTTTTGTCAGTCTGGCTATAATAATAAGTATACCAACTGATTCAATACCATATCTCCAGGCTCCAGGGCCTCTACCCGCACATTCAAACTTCGCAATTGCGTGAACATTTTCGTTCCAATGTCAACTCTATTACATACAATAAAGTGCGGACCGAAACAATGGCGATATATCGAACATCGAAAGTCCGGGTACAGGGCCTGGCTGCGCTTGCGCTTCGCATTGCCACCGCACTACTGAAAGTACTGCATGAAAAATATATGTACTCTAGAAAAACATGAAAAAATAACATTAAACCGACGTTGTACTAATCAAAACTCATATTATCTTTCACAGTTCAGTCTTGTTCTTGATCTCATGCCATTCCCTGAATACTTTAACAGCTTTTAAGACATCCACTGCGAAGATTTCTGGAAGGTACAATGCTTCGATCAACAATATAATTGTTAATCGAAGGTACACACGGCGACAGATCAACCTACCCATAGTTCGACCTTATGTCCATGCACATAGAGTTCAACTATGGGTAGGTTGATCTGTCGCCGTGTGTACAATGCCATAAAATACCCCGTATTCAAGTGCTGTTGTTTTGATTAAATTCGGGTACTTGGTTCTTAGGACCGATCGATGGTGGATGATAGACTCATATTTCGCTTGGTGAGCCCAATTTGGGACCGGAGATGGATGCCTGTAAAGATACGACCATTTTTTATCAAGCTTTGAAGGTAAAGAACGTAGCAGCAGAAAAGGAATGAAGCCATTTTAAAGCATCAAAGAAATGTTAGAAAAAAAAAAGAAGATTCTGTGATGTTTCATAAGGAAACTTTTAAAAACAATAAGAAAAGAAAGCCAACACTAATCTACTAAAAGCATCCTGTGATTTCTTGGCAGAATTTATACACGATGTAAAATTAAATGCGTTACATTTTAGGGGCTCCTTCCTTTAGTTAGACCATCAAACTGAAAAATTTGCAATTTGAAGCCAAAATAGAAATCGGGAAAAATCTGCTGTTCCATATTATTTGGGCCGAGTATCCGTTGAAATTTTCAATGCAAATGAATTTGATTTTACACCCTGTTTAGTTTAGTTAACCACCGTACCTATTCCATAAGAATAGTACTTAATGAATAGTGTACTATTATTATCTAATGCCTGTTCCTTGATTTCGTTCAGAAAAACGTCATAAGTCAGTATGAGAATATTGAAAGGATTAAAATATTAAAAAAAAAAAAATTGACAAGATGACGGACGTCAGCACATAATGAGGAACCAGTGCGCGGTATCCAGATGGCGAGAGAGGGGGTGAGGTAAAAAGTTGGTGGGAGGAAGGGAGTGTCCGTACTGTATCTAGTAATAGATCCTCTTTCTTATATTGTGCATAAGGTATGAAGATAAGGATTGATTTAATTTATTTTGTTTTTGTTTTTTAGTCACACTGGTTCTCGAACTAAGCACTCCTCTAGCAATTTCTATTGGTTCTCTTTTCTGTGAGAAATAGATTGAATACGTACGTATGAATTGATATCATTCTCAATTAATTAAACATGTTTATTTGTCGAGGTACGGTACCTACCACTATCGCAGTGCCCTTGTGAGTTGCTTAAGGTGGTTTCAGTCCATACAAACGTTTGACGCACAATACGCGCAGACGGAATTAATAAAAGTAATATTTTATATATGGAAAAATTGTTTAGAAAATCTAGATGTCGCGTATTAAATAACATTTGCAATTTATAATATAATTACGAAGATATCAAGCTTTGAAAATTTTGTATAAAAAATTTCAAAGCTTTATATCTTCGTTATTATATTATAAATTGCAAATGTTATTTGATACACGACAACTACATTTTCTAAACTATTTTTCAATATATACAAAGTTACTTATATTAAAACCGTCTACGCGTATTGTGCGTCAAAGTTTTGTATAAAATTGACCCCTCTGCAACCGCCTTAAGTTCTTTCACTCGTTCGGTTGATCTACCAGGGCTACAGGCCTACCCTCAGGGAGGGTGTATAGGCAGCAGTCCATATGGACGTACCCAATGTGGATTGGTGGAATATACGCATACGCATCAGGATTTCTTCTTCAGCGTATGAAAGTTTCCTCACGATGTTTCTCCTTCTCCATTTGAGAGCAGTCGGTATTCTTCTTATCGTGTGGACAGCAAGCCCTAGTATCGGAGATTTTTAAACGGTTTTTATGTAACGACTACTACCACCAGAGATAGTAGCCGGGACAAACGGCTTAACGTGCCACCCGAAGCACGGAATCATCTTTCTTTTCAGACAATCAGGTGATTCAGCCTGCAATGTCCTAACCAACTGGGGAAAAACGCACAAAGTGACATATCATCACTAGGTGTCCCCCGTGGGAATCGAACCCACGAGCAGTCTGCATTGCGTACACTTTGACTACTTATATAAGGACTGGCCTTGCGGTTCCCCTCTGCCACGGTATAAGACAAATTGATCATGTAATACTCAATTTTATACCTTATCACCAAACGAGACGGCCTATAATTGCGAAACAATAATTTTGAACTTAGAACGTATGGGGTTCACACGAGACCACTTACTTACTACTTTTCATGATTTTTTACATTCAAAATTAGAATCTAAAGTTATGGGGAATAAAATCCAAAGTTGCGGATTTCATGTTCTCGCTCCCCACAAAAAGCGGCAGAAATGTTTGTTAGTAGAATGACACGCGTAACTAGTCCCTATATAAGTAGTCAAAGTGCGTACATAATTAGAAAAACTCATTGGTAGTTGGTACATGGCAAGTCGTCCGTCCGTGTGGATTCGAACCCACGCCCCCCCCCCCCCCCCCCCCTCATGATTATCCTTCTCTCTGACTATATTACTGAATGACTCTCCGTCTATATTACTTAGAAGATAATTTTAATATAAACAAAATGTAATTATAATAACTAGTCAACTTTCTTAGAATCAATCATTACTGGTATTTAAATATAAAGACAGCCTATGTGCAAAACCAGTCAGTTAAGGACTGTTAATGTCAATAAGGCTCATAAAATGAAACTTTGTGTGTTTTTTATATTTTTGAGTATTTCATGTACTTACGCGAAGAGAAATGCGAATTGTAAGTAACAACTTCATAATTTATCTGCGATTTTTTCTTTTGAAATCTCTTTTCTTTCGCTCCAGTACAGGCTCCGATTTAACGAAAAAGTGCGACCCCCTTGTATCTCAGAAAGTTGTGAAGATTTGATGTTGAAAAAAGGCTCAAAAGACGCGTATTTACGAGAGTGCAAAAATAATTATTGAGAAAGTGAAAAACGAAAAAAGTTATAGCCGAAATAGTGAAAAAGAAAAAAAAATTCAGAATTTTTGATTGTGGCGCTCGATATTTTGGAAACGAAGAATAATATCAAAAATTTGAGAAAAGTTCCTCTGGAAAATTTAGTCCACTAAAATTTGAGCCTAAGGCTGCCTGTCCATTGACGCGAGCTGGCTGTGCGAGCTGTGTAGCTGTGTAAATATTAACCAATCAGGAGCTCGGCCGATCTCGGTCGGATATCTGATTGGTTAATATTTACACACCTACACAGCTCGCACAGCCCGCTCGCGTCAATGGACAGGCAGCCTAAAACAAAGACGATCGGGTTTAGGGTTTGCCCTGCCTAACCTTTTTGAGACAATATTTTTTCGAAATCTGTAGATTAATTTCTAATGTGCTCGATAGTCGTGTGAGGCAAGAAATCCTGTGAATTTTTTATTACTTATGGGTTTGCTCTTTACCTCAATCCAGTCCTTAGGACAAAGATGGGGTCGAACATGTAGCGAGCTTACCCAGAAGAAGCCTATTAACTATTACTTTGAAGGAATTCGGGCTGTAAGCGTTCGGAAATACTGACGCAGGCAGGGCATTCCACCACCCTTTGGCTGTGCGCATTATAAAAGATGCTGAAAGGCACTTAGTGCAAATAATAGATATGTGGGATGCCAACCAAATAGGGGTTGGTGCGCGGTGCGCCTGGATGTCCGATAGTGTAGAAAGGGGAAGGACGAATGAGCTCCTGGGCACAATCACCGAAGTAAAATCTGCATGGGTAGCATGACAACCTGCGATAGCCGTGATACGGCTTTATCACGTCTTTTATCTCTTTAGTTTGCGCGCGAAACTTATTAAAGAAGATAATTATATAAAATTAAAAAAAAAATACTGTTGTTAATTTACAGTTTGCAGTTCTGCCAGGCCTCCTGACCCTCAATCGGGATGCTGTGGGATCGACGCTACCAGCTCCAATTATATTATAGGCAAGTGCCGTCTTTTGATCAGTTGTCAATTCATTCATTCCTTCCATAGATAGGTACTACCACTACTTCTTGGGTACTACGGACACTTTCTTTTGTCTCTATATATTGCCTATTCCTTCCCTTCCTTCTAATGGAGGGAATATATTCCTCCATTTTCAGTTTAATGGTCTGATCATCCTCTTAAAAAACCGTCAGCATAAATTAAGTTTGTTGTATACACCGTGGAATCGGGGGTCGTTTTAAAGCCGGAACTGGGGTGCTTCAAAACATCGTAACTGAACAACTTTTACTATGGGACCAACTTTAAAATCGCGACAAAAACTCAGCTGTTTCATACATTTTTGTCTAGAAGCCATTGATATTCCATATGATATTGTCTATGGAGCAGCAGATTGGTTTTTTTCCCGAATCTGTTATCAGTGGCTCCATAGTGAAAGTTGTTCAGTATGATGGCCAGAAGTACCATGTTCCGTCTTCCAACCCCCGATTCCACTGTGTTGAAGACTGACAGATTAACGCATCTCTTTCAGGTGGTCACCCAACGTTGCTGAAACAATACCCATGGCTGGCACTCTTGGAATACTATGTGCACAACTCAGTCCAGACGGGATGTGGTGGATCACTTATCAGTAGTAGATACGTGCTCACCGCTGCGCATTGCATGGAGCAACAAGCTCCGTAAGTTTAGAAAAATTCACATATCTCGTTTCTTTTTCGACCTTCGGGTACATTGAAAATATATCTGCCAAAATGAACTGAATTAAATTTCTCCGCATCACAAAGGTACAACTTACCCATCAGTGATATGCATCTCCAATAATTTATTAAATATTTCCCAAAGTCATATCACTAGGAGGTTTTATTAATATTTTCGATATTTTTTTTGGTTGTCGAGACATAAATTTTTTTCTGATTGAAACCAGGCGAAAAGCGATCGCACTTTTCAAAAATTTTCGATTTTGAAAAAAAGTTTTTTGAGGTTTAAAAAAAAAAACTTTGTATCCCTCATCGAGACACGTCTTTTGACACCCCAATCAACCACGTAGCCCCAAAACCCACAATACGATGAGGGATCACATTTTCGCTGAAAATAAGGGTGTGTACAGAAGCGACAAAAAAAAACCATTTTCAATGTTAATAACATAATTTTACATCACAATATTCGTTACAGCCAGAGCGTTCGTCTTGGCGAATACGACACAAGAAACAACATTAACCGCCCCGATTGTGTCTTAGTGAACCGGAGAAGAGATTGCATTCCAAAAGCCATCAGTATTCCCATACAAAACATCATCTTGCATAGTGGATACGTTAAATCGAATTATTTTGTAAATGATATCGCTTTATTGAGGCTCACAAGGATGGTTCAATATACTGGTAAGTATTCTTTCATTTTGGAATGTATGTGCAGTGTTTAGTTACATTGAGAGAGAGTGAGGATTGTGTGAGACGCTTTAAAGTACAAGTTGGTAGCAGACGACATGTCGCTGCGATAGAATAGAATAGAATAGAATAGAATAGAATTATTTATTTCATATTATCAAATTCATAATTACATGTAAATGCGTTACATAAAAAATAAAAATGTCAAAGGATAATATGATCGTCAAAAATAAAAAATAAAAAATAGAACAATAAAAATGTCAACATCACTAATACAGAGGGTAACAATGTCAAATAAATAATGTCATACATAAGAAAATACAATTCAATTTAAATAAAATGTCGCTACAAAATTACTTATTGTAGTCTACTTAAAGTCAAACAAAAGAAATTCGTTTACAGAATAAAATTCACCATCCAGCAAAAGACTTTTTAGTTGGCGATAAAATGATTCGTCATTGGTTACATTCCTCAGATGTTCAGGAAGTCGCTCATAATAAGTCGGACCTATTATTCGTGGGTTTTTTGAAGCCATTTCTGTACGACGGGACACGCTAGCCAGTCTTCCTGCGTTGCGTAGAGAATAAACTCCACCTAAACGACGATTGAAATGGGTAATATTCCGACGGACATATGAAATAATTTCAAATAAATATAGACTGGGCATAGTCAAGATATGCTTTTCTGCCATAGATTTATATATTACTAGCGTAAGGATAGGCCCGTCAGAATATTTTACAAAAACCTTCTTCATAGAAACAAAAATTTGCGCCATCTGTCATAACTCGTATACGAACTATATCGTGTCATATATTTGTAGTGCTCTAAATTGGCATTTTTCCTTGCATTTAGAGCCAACGAACTGGGGACAATAGTCAAGCTCATAGGCCATGTCCTTACGCTAGTAATATATATGTCTTTGTTTTCTGCAAAGTGAGTCCTACAAGTTTGACGGGGCTTAATACTTTCCATTATACGTAGTGCCCGTTTTTGTAATATAAATATTCTATTTGAGTCCGTTGAATCCCCCCATAATAGGATGCCATAGGTCATAAGCGAGTGGAAATGCGCAAAGTACGTTTGTCTAAGTACGGCAATGGAAACAACTGGTCGAAGTTTTCTTAGTGCGTAAGTTGCACTGCTAAGTTTGTCACATAGGGACTGTATATGCGATTTCCAGTTAACGTTGGCATCTAGAGTGAACCCAAGAAACTTGCATGAATAGCAAAGAGGGACTGGACTACTGATGCAAAGTGGTTTCTCAATGTGTTTGGCAGTAAATAGCATCAGGTTTGACTTTGACGCGTTTAGAATTAGCCATTTGAAGAAAACCACTGTTGCAGTCGCTCGTAGGTACAATTTATTTTTATGTTTAGCTGTTCATAGTCTCGTGATACTACTGGTTTGTATGTATTTCTATGAAATACCTACCCTGCGTAGCTTGCGACACTGCGGTCTACGACACTGGGCCTCTACATTAGAACTTCGCAAATGCGTGAACGTTTTTGTACCAATCTCAACTCTATTGCAATGAAGTTCGGACCGAAACGGTCGCGATATATCGAAAATCGAAACTCCGGGTACTCCGGGGATGTGCGGTCGGACTTCACTGTTGCTCGACCGCAGACCAGTAGTCTCATTAGCTCTATTCATATTTCAACGAAACGTGGATGTTCTGAAGCTTCAGAATATCTCTGAATACCCCCTCGGGGAATATAGTCGTGAGCATATGCTTATGCTATATTTCAACGAGTGGGCGCGGAGGGTGCAATGTAAAATAATACCTATTTCAGTACCGATAAAGTTGACAGTGGAATACTTCGCTGCAATCTGCTGCTGTGGTCTGCAGTCGGGTTCGAAATCATGACTGCAGCGACATGTCATCTGCTGCTGTTGCATGCGGTCGGCTACGAATTTTTACCTTAAAGCAGATTCGATTAAAAAAATAATACCTTTTGTGTCGATTATTGTAGATGTATCCTTGTTTTTATAAGAATTTAGTTTAATTTATGGGGTGGGCCGGGCCGATCAATTGCCGAAACTTTAAAGAAGGTAGTTGGTTTTAAATTGAACCTTACTATCAGTTTAAAATAACAATGTGCATGACTCGCAAATGTGACGTCACGGAATCACACGAACTTCACTCGAGTTATTCAAATGAGTCCAGAGTAAATAATTTTCTTTCTCTGAGTCACTGTCTGTTCTCTTTGTTTGAATTGTATGTTTTTCCATTTCTAATATGTTTTTTTTTTTTTATAAAGCACTTTATCATTTCATTTCAAATTGTCAAAGCTTATTAATGATTTGCAGTTCACATCAGACCAATCTGCCTACCAACCTCTGACTTAACAAGACAGTATCCTCGCAACTACAATCTTTACGCAGCAGGATGGGGCGTCATATACCAGCAAAGAATTGGTCCTGGTAGATTCATAAACTACACAGATACGAAGAAACGTCACGCAGCCCTTCCTTATGTGCCTAACCAGGTTGGTCTTTCTCATTGTCTTCTTTCTGTTATCGTACAGTACTTACATAATTAACATTTTGTATTTTTAGGATTCTGTATCCAAAGTGTACCTATTCAAAAGTTTACGCTGTTCATCCGTCCGTGCGTTTTTAACCGTAATAGGAAGAAGGCTGTTTTCACAGAATATGTGACAGTATTTTGGATTTGATGACAAAATATCTATATAAAAAAACAGGAAATTAAGGGTGGTCCGCATACAATAGACTAGTTTTTACATGAAATATCCTCCAAAGCGCCCATTCGAGGCAGAGTTCCTAGAACGCCTCGGTTCAGTATCCTTTGGGCAAAATAGCTGCCAGCCCTCCTTTCTTCCGTCACAGTATAAGACAGTAATCCATCTTCATACAATGGTTTCAACGCGGCTTGTATGTGTGCTCGCCAGACTCGCCAGTACGTACGACGATATCTCAGGCAGCCAAGGCAGCGCCAGACGGGGCTACGCGGTGATATTGTCAGTGTGTGCGTGCTACGAGGCGTACGCCGCGTTTGGTACCATTGTATGAAGATGCATTACTGTCTTATACTGTGCTTCCGTGGCCTCAACCAGGCACCTCGAGAGGCACTTTTGAAAAAGTTTCACCGCGGTATCGTCTCGACAGCGAAGGTCAGGAATTCATCGCCCTCGCCCAAACCATGATACCTTCTCTTCTCAGACTCTGCTCTGCTGCTGATTACCTACTTAAATGTCTTAATGTCTTATGTATTGTCTTATTGTCTTGTCTTATGTCTTGTCTGTCTGTAAATGTCTTGTCTATGTAAATTATTTTACAAAATAAATGACTATGACTATGACTATGACTAAAACATAGCATTGTCTTCCAGATTTGCAGGCGAGCCATGTTTGTGTGGGACTCGCAAATTTGCGCCGGTGGTCAAGGTGCCAGCGCCTGCAACGGAGACTCTGGCGGACCCCTAATGAGTAAAAATTACGGTGTTTACGAGATCGTGGGTATTGTTAGCAATGGACCTGGTCCTTGCAACCAAATAGGCATTCCTTCAGTGTTCACTAAAGTGATCTCTTACAGAAATTGGGTTTATAATAATATTGTAGTGTAAAGAGGATAAAGAAATTGGAAATGCTACAGCTAGATATTAACATTGTTATAATTATGCTTTTATAATTATATTCCGTGCTTTTACTATTGTTAGTTGTATTTGTTGTATTGACAGCCCGGTAGCACAGTCGGTAGTGAACCTGCCTGCTGTGCCGAGGGTCGCGGGATCGAATCCCGTAAAGGACAAATATTTGTATGATGAATATGAATATTTGTACCCGAGTCATGGATGTTTGTATCTATATGTATATGTATTCTATATCGTTGTCTAGTCATCGTAATACAAGTCCAGGCTAGATTCTGGTACTTTAAATGTGGCTAGATAATTTGTGTGACATTGTCCAAGATATTTATTTATTTATTATTTATTTATTTATTTGTTGGCATTTAGTAAGAACAAGTTCTTAAGTACTTATTTTGAGATCGGAAAGAAGTTTAGCAGACGGCCATGTAATTTGAGACCCAGACTTAGAGGTCCCGTACATGAATGAAACTTAGTAATACGTGTAGAGTGAAACAAAACTAACAAAAAAGTAAATTAGTTGTAACCTGTAGAAGTTGGGAGAAAGGTATTTCTCCTTGCGATTCCCTTTGTTTAAAGTATGTGAAAGTCACAAAATTATCTTATTAGATAGTCCATTCAATCTTCTACGCATTCATTGTGTTTATTTTAATGAAAATTCACGATAACCGTACTATATTATGATAATGGAAGAAAACGAAATCACACACACTATCAGTTCAACCCAGACAAATACGTTCCGTAATGACCAAAAAATACCTCAGTGATAATATTCGATGAAAATAGCTGTCGTGGTTGCGTTTTGCTACTGCTTTTTGGATGATTTGTCTATTTCACTAGTAATTTCTACTTTTGAATCCGGACTTCTAGAGATGTGGAAGTTTTAAAAAAAAATGCCTTAATTTTTTCTTGAATGGCTATTAGTTTTCGTAAAAAATGGCTGGGTCCAAATCTGCTATTCTTCTTTTGAAGTACCGTGTAATGCAAGCTCCATTGAATTTTATGAAAGGTTACAAAATTCTAAATTCGGTGTATGGCAGAGTAAGGGTAACTTTACGACACATTACATCGACGTAGACCGACGGTTGGTCCATACAAAAAGCACGATTAGTATGGGACGCCAGCGCCGCGCCGCCCCCGTAGGTACACATCGAACGTGGCGAATGGCGTCCCATACTAAACGTGATGTTTCGGGTTAGTCTATTCTGATCACGCGATCCGTTGCCGGTGGAAACAGATCATGCGCCAAAGGAGCACTTTGATCACGAGATCACTTTCATCAAAGTGAATATACTAATAGTGAGGGCGCTCTCGGGTCGCGACAGGCTTATCATGTGGGGGGTGCGGGTGGCGGGGGGCGCGGTCCCAGTACCGATACACCTGCGCGCTGTACCCCAACGGCCGGCCGTCGATAGCCATCGATCAATGGCTATGTGATTGGCCAAATGGTTGATGACGTCAACTGCTTGTAGTTGCATGTAGTGTGAGTGTCACAAGCAGGTGACGTCACTATGACGTCACCTGCTTGTTGCCACGTATATTGTCAAGTAAAGCGTTTTCGTGGGATATTTAAATAACATTTTTTGTTTTCGTTTTTACTTGCACTATATTAGGTATGTAATATAACGTAAAATATAAATTTTCTATAGCGTCCTTAGACTTAATGTTTGTTGATGTTCTACCTTAGTGATTACCTTTATAGTTGTGTTATTATTGTTATAAAACAAAAACCATGATTTTCATACAATTATTTTAAATAAAATACCTTCTTTACTGGTTATTTATTATTATAAAAATAATTCCCCAACCAATTCTCTTAAAAATTTAAAGTAAATTAAATACACCTTAATACGATTAAATAAATTCTAACCCTACTTTTTACATTTTTAAGGGAATTTGCCCTTGTCCTAGGGTAGGGTACTAGGGTGTTTTGTTACACTCTGTGACAGAAAAGAGAGGCAAGAGCAATATATTATAATACAAGCGACTCGCCCCAGCTTTGCCCGGGTGGGATCTATAACTAATAACTAAAGTATAGATACTCTTTCTTATACAGGGTGTACAATAAAATGGGACAGCTACTCAAAGGGGTGCTTCAGACCATCAAACTGATCAACTTTCTCTATGGGACCAATATCGAAATCGCGAAAAAAAATTCCGCTCTCCCATACAAAACTGCAAACATAACTCGACTGAAATGTATGGGACAGCAGATTTTTTTTTCGCGATTTCGATATTGGTCCCATACAGAAAGTTGTTCAGTTTGATGGTCTGAAGCACCTCTTTAAGTAGCTGTCCTATTTTAATTTACACCCTGTATGTAGGTACTGTGGTAAAGTACACATAAACCTTCAGGAAGTAAAAACCGTATAAAAATCCGTTGCGAGGTTTAGAAGAAGTAAGTGGAGAAAGATAACAGATAATAATTATTGTGATTAGTCGGGGAAATCTACGGACTTTTGCAGATAATAATTATTGTGATTAGTCGGGGCGGGGAAATCTACGAATTTTTGTATGGAGTGGGTTGCATTCATTGCACTGTAGGTGATAGTTGGAAATATTATCCCCGATTTTTGTTGTGTATTATGGTATAATTATGACATTTACAAAGCATAAAATTTAGGTATGAACAAAAAATTGAAAACGGGTGATTTTGTACAAAACGGCTTCATTCAATACGTTTTACTTATCAACATTAATAATACCCGGTTAATATCGTTGAGTAGATATTATTTTAGATTTATTATAACCTCAAAACTCCAACATCAATACCTCAATATCTCTGACTCCCTCGGGGAATATAGTCGTGAGCATATGCTTATGCTTATGCTGTCAAAACTTAATTACTTACTGTTAGTTTGTACATAATCAATTTGCTGGTATGCTGGAAGAAATATCTTTAGAAATAAGCTTGCCCTTTGTACATTTATATCGACTTTAAGGTCTCAGGGTTCATCGCGTATATAACCACCAAATCTCGACAAAAGTGTTATAAACTGACATCTCAAACCGTATTTTTCCTAGACTAGATGGGCACAGACGCAGATAGCCACTTTGTTTTATACTATACTATACTATACAACGTGTTAATGAATTAACGCAAAACTAGAAAGTAGTTTGTTTAGAATCGAGAGCAGAGTCGAGCGCTTTCTTTCAGTGCTCAAATGATAAGGATAACAAATCATTTTTGCCTCAAAACTTAAAATGCGAATAACTTTAAATTTTAAGTAAGTATCAAAATAATTAAGTTATTGTTTCAATTTAATTATTTTGTTATAAATCAGGTGGGGTGTATGAGGTTTTGCGCTAATTCATTAACACGTTGTATATCAATTCGTAGTATAATCAAAACATGTTTATAATTACGTATAATGTTTTAGGTGTTCTTCTTTGAAATACGTAGGTTAGATTAGATAGTACGCAGGTTAGTTAGTTAGATATTCCGTGGGTTAGGTTAGAATATTTATTTTATTATTATTGATAGTATCCACAAGTTGAGTAGGTACAGTTCAAGATAACGAGGATTATAATAGTTATTAGACAGAAAAATTCAAGCAACCAGTTAGAACACCTGTTGTCATCTTTTTTACCTTTTTAATTTTTTTTACCTTAGTTTTTTTACATCAAACAGATAAATTTAAATTAACTACACATGGGCTCAAAGTAAATTAAGGGTAAGTACTCCTCGCCATAACTTTTAAATACTATAGTATTATCACAGAGTATTATAACTATAAGTATTATAGGTACAGTAAAAAGTAAGAATACTACAATAAAGTAAGTTATAATGAATACTATACCACAGTCAGTACCAGATAAAAAAAACGATCTACTTTTAATTTAAATCATGTTAGTGACTGTTAATACAGCATGTAAGGAAAAGAATCATTAACCTATAAATCACATAGGTACTCTACCTATCAAACTGAACAACTTTAACAATGGGAGCAAACCTGTCATAAGAAAAAATAAAAAAGGACGATTCAAATTTTTTTTTGGGTAGACACTAGACATGCATATGCATGTATCCGCCAATCTCTCATTCACACGCAAACTTACTAATCCTGGTAAATATGCATGTCATTAAATACGATTAAGCCTAAATATATCTTGAATTCTTGATGCAATGTAAGTAATCTACTCTATCTAATCTAAACTTTTATAAAACTCAGAAATGTATCTGTACATTGAAGATAAGTATTATTTTACAAGAATTAAAAAGATTACGTAAAATTGTCAATTCCGTGCAGCAGAACTGCAATTTCTCTGCAGACAAACTCATCCTTACACACCTAATAAACAAACTTATCATGTTGGTAACCTAGGTAAAGATAATTTAATATAAACAAAATAATAATTCGAAGAATATAATTTTCTTAGAAACAATAATTCGATTATATAAATATACAGACAGTCTATGTGAAATACCAGTGTGTTGAGCACATTTGTGTTAAAAAGGCTCTTAAAATGAAGCTGTGTGCGTTTTTTATATTCTTGAGTATTTCATGTACATACGCAGATATTATGTACAGCAATGCTGATTGTAAGTACCTATTTCATAAGCATCATAGCCTCTGTTTTTCCTATTTTCATAGGCTTACCCGCAGTGATGGTTTATGAACGTTGAGCACCGTGGCCAACGCGGATTGGTGGTTAACATAACATGACATAAAATATAAAAAATTTTTAATTCTTCTTTTTTTAATTCCTTGTTTTTAGTTATGTCGCAACAGAGACATGGTCAAATGAGGATATTAAAATAACAACACCATTTTATCATTTTCCTAAACAAAATTAATTGTCGGCGACAGTCATGTCATGAGTACGGACGGTCTATCGATGCGCGTAGTGCGCACAGGTGCACGAAAGTTACGGACGGTCTTACGTGGCGCGCAGGTGCGCGCACGTGCACGCAGGTGTTTCGGTTGCCCCCACCTCGTCGTGCACTATAAATAACCGAGTCGAACAAGGGCACGGGTCAGTCTACTTGAGAACGCCGCAGAGTGCACACGCCGCTTAACCTAGCCCTATGCGTCTTTATTATGCTGGGCGTTGCTATGTAGTTTCTTGCTGTTTATTTGTGAAGTAGTGTTAAATATCGAGTCAGTGAAAATAATAAAAGACAATGCTCATGAAGGAAAGAGAGATCAGATTCTTGCTTTTCATTGGAGAATACGTGTTTCACACCAGGACCTATCACTTGTCCCCGACATAGTGATTTGATCAAATCCTTCAACTGTTTCAGTGAAATGACGAAAATAATATGTCAGTCAGTTCTTTTCTATTCAATGGTTTATTTGGTACATCATCATCATCATTAATCATTTCAGCCTTTCTTATACGTCCACTGCTGGACATAGGCCTCCCCAAAAGGGAGGTTTTGCCATAATCGCCACGCTTGGCAGGAGGATTGGCGATCGCGGTTGGGTGTTAATGTACTCGGAGAACGCTGCGATGTACAAGATTCACTTCCATATATCAATGTTGAGACTAATAGTTCATTATGAACTAATATCCGCGCCTTTTCACAAAAGGCCCTATTTCCTACTTTCACTCTTCTCTCAATATTACGTACCCTTACACGTTTCTGTTAGTGTGAGGGAATCATATGTTTACTAGAGACTGTTCTCTAGTAAACATGTATCCCAAAAATACAAAGTCATTCAACCGTTCCTGAAAAAAATTATGTCTTTAATTTACAGCTTGCAGTTCTACGAGACCTCCAAATCCTCAATCGGGGTGTTGTGGTATCGACGCTACCGGTGCCAATTATATTATAGGTAAGTGCCGGAATTTCATACCCACTGTTTTAATTGGGCCTTCCACTCCTTTCAATGGTACTACCGATGTTTCTTCTGCCTCCAATTCTCCTATTAGAAGGGAATGAGATGGTACGTCGATTCTGATTTTATGCGCAGGATATTTCAGACGGAAAATGCTTAGGTATAATATGTCTACCTTAGAAAGACTATAAGACTCGCTAGAAACAACTTCGATAAGGATCCAACTAGGATGGGCTGCTTTCGGGAAACTCCGTCATATATATTCTCTTCAGCCCTATCACAATTTCTCAAAACGAAGGTGTTCATTCAGTGCCTCCTGCCAGTAGTCTTATGGTGTGGAAAGGTGGACCATAACATAACGATAGTACTAGTTTCATCAATTCAAGGTAGCTTAGCGAGCTATGGAGAGAGCTATGCTATGCTCGGTGTTTCTCTGCGAGATCACATCAGAAATGAAGTGATACGTCAGAGAACTAAAAAGTGGTTGAAATAGCTCAGAAAATTAGCAAGCGGAAGTGCCGAAGAACTGACAACCGATGATGGGGTGTCAGAGTTCTAAAAAGGAGACCGCAATCTGGCTGACGTAGTGTGGGGCGCACTGCTGCCCGCTGGACAGACGACCTAAAAAACGTAGCGGGGAGCGTCTGGATGAGGAAGGCCAAGGACAGAGTTTTGTGGCGCGCCTTGGGAGAGGCCTATGTTCAGCAATGGACTTTGATAGGCTGATCATGATGAGGCAGACGCCTTTATAGTCTGCAGCAGCACAAAAAGAATAAAGAAGTTGCGATTTTTTCGAGCGTCAAACTTAGTGTGATTATAGAGCAAACTCTACAAAATAACAACAAATACTAAAAACCGGCCAAGTGTGAGTCGGTCTCGCGCTAAAAAAAGGTCCCGGACAAAAAAAGTTTTTTTCGCAGTTAATAATGTTGTGTTCTGTGGTGGTGTGGTACGGAACCCTCGGTGCGCGAGTAGCCCGACTCGCACTTGACCGGTTTTTTATATATGCCTACCTGTTTTCCACGACTTCATCTGCGTCTTCTTTAAAAAAGTATCCTACTTATATGTGTTAATTCACAACATACTCTATCTGTCTGCCAAAGGTCATCCATATCCGTTTATAATAATTATTATGATTATGATGGGACGAGATTCATGTTACAGAATAACGTAACACGCAACTCTTTCAGGTGGCGAACGAACGTTGCTAAAACAATACCCATGGCTAGCACTCTTGGAATACTATGTGCACAACTCAGTCCAGACATTATGCGGTGGATCTCTGATCAGCAGCAGATACGTGCTCACCGCTGCGCATTGTATGGGGAAACAAGCTCCGTAAGTTTAGAAATAGAAATAGAAATACTCATCATCATCATCTCAGCCGATGGACGTCTACTGCTGGACATAGGCCTCCCCCAAGGATCGCCATAACGACCGGTCCTGCGCTGCCCTCATCTAACGGGGTCCCGCCGCCTTCACCAGGTCGTCGGTCCACCGTGTGAGGGGCCTGCCCACTCTGCGCTTTACGCGGTCGCCACTCCAGAACTTTTCGGCCCCATCGGCCATCGGTTCTGCGAGCAATGTGCCCCGCCCACTGCCACTTAAGTTTGGCAATTCTTTGGGCTATGTCAGTTACTCTTGTTCTTCTGCGAATCTCTTCATTTCTAATTCGATCTCGCAGTGAAACTCCGAGCAAAGCCCTTTCCATTGCCCTTTGGGTGACTTTCAGCCTTTTTATGAGGCCTTGAGTGAACGACCACGTTTAGAAATACTAGATTATTATAAATAAGCGGTCCTCAAACGGTCGATCGCGAGAGCTGGTTGGAGTCGACTTGAAAGACTACAAAATAATGTCGATACGTCGTCGGCGCGGTGGTTCCATGCAACCGGCCAAGATCGTATCGGACTCGCGCATCATAGGGTTCCGTAACCATTCATCATCATCATCTCCACTGCTGGACATAGGCCTCCTTCAAGGACCGCCATGACGACCGATCCTGCGCTGTTCCCGCCGCCTTCACCAGGTCGTCACCGTAGCCATTGCAGGAAACCAGCGCATAACGGAAGCGCATTTTGATTTGGATTAATGCCATCTAGAAAGGGGAAAAGAACATTGAGACCCCCCCCCCCCCCGCCCTTTATAAATTCATTATAGGCTCTGAATATTTTCAAAAATAAGATTCCTGGAGTGCGATTTTCTAATTTGACTTTAAAAAAATCTCACTTCTGGAGTATGATTTTTGAAAGTCAAATCAGCAGTAGAAAGATGCCTATATAAACCTTATAGTACGTAGCATAGCGTCGTTTGGAGAATTACGCCCGCGCCTCCAGGCGACGTCGTCGCCTGGATTGGAAGAGGCGCGCGGGCGCCATTTTCCTTTACGACAAAAACGACGCTATGCTATGTACTATAAAGTTTATAATTTATATAGTGTTACTTACACTAACCGGCACCGCCACACGTCTCTTCTGTATAAACACTGCCTTAGAGGGAGGTTACACGGTCAGTATTTCAAACAGTCTGGTCCATCATTCTGAATGACGCCAAAATGACGCCAGAATGATGCCAGAATGATGAGTGGGTTACACGATCAGTTTCCCATCAGTATTTCATCATTCACAATGGAATGACGGAATTAATTTTCATCAGTCTTGATGGATGGTTTACCATCATTCTCCCGTCATTCAGACCAGACTGATGGACCAGAATGACGAAATACTGAACGTTTAACCTCCATCTTAGATATCGTCGTAAGTACGGCGAGCACACATACAAGCCGCGTTTGGTACCATTGTATGCAGATGGATTACTGTCTTATACTGTGCCTCAAACGTGTTTATTATTACAGCCGGAGCGTACGTCTTGGCGAATACGACACAAGAAACAACATAAACCGCCCCGATTGTGTCTTAGTAAACAGGAGATCAGAATGCACTACGGGAGCCATTAGTGTTCCTATACAAAACATCATCGTACATAGTGGATACAACGCATTGAATTATTATGCGAATGATATAGCTCTGTTGAGGCTAACAAGGATGGTACAATTTACTGGTAAGGTAACTTAGAGGATATAAGGTAACCCACGCAATATATTTTATTTAATCATCTTTGGCTTTTTGGCTTGCCGCATGCGGGGTCCATTGTATCATGTGTACTGAATTTCTATTTTGTTAATAAAGATATTTGTATTTGTATTTTGTATTTGTCAAGTACCTACAGTGTGTAACACAACACCCTAGTAATACTTAAGGGGGTGCTTCAGACCATAAATCTGAGCAACTTTCACTATGGAGCCAACGTCGAGAAAAAATAAAAAACTGCAGTTTTGTATGAAAGAGCGGATTTTTTATTCGCGATTTCGATGTTGATTCCATAGTGAAATTTGTTCAGTTTGATGGTCCGAAGCACCTCCTTAAGTATTACTAGAGTGTATTGTTACATCCTGTATTATTATTTTAACGTCAACTTGTGCATTGGACGTAATTGTATTGATGCCTAGAATCTCGTTTATGTAAATATTAGTACCTAAGATGGTTGATTCAAGCTTTGATTGACTATTGGTTGGGCTATTGCAAGCAGGGCCTCTACCCGCACATTCGAACTTCGCAATTGCGTGAACATTTTCGTTCCAATGTCAACTCTATTACAATGAAGTGCGGACCGAAATAGTGGCGATATATCGAACTTCGAAAGTCCGGGTACAGGGCCAGGGGTCGGTATGGTAACATTGCTGTGCCCGCGGCATAGCGCCTCGATAAACGTTTTATCGCGCCTGCTGACTTGTTCGTTCGCGCGCAAAAAGAAAGAGAGCTAGGGTGCGATAGCGCTTTAACGCGCCGCCATGCCACGGGCACTGGTCTATTGTGTTCTCCCCAAGCTCACCCATATTTTACAATTACCTCTGAACTTATGGTATTTTCATTTCATTCTCGGGTATGCAGGTTTCCTCGCAATGTTTTCCTTCACTGCCGATAGTGATAAATAAATTCCGTAGAACTTAGTGGCAACATGCCAGGAATCGAACCGTCGCCTCATGATTGAGTCGCTAGTTGTCTTCCGTATGGACTATCAACGCTCTAGATTCTTGATTGAAGCCTTAGGACAAGTTAAGTAGAAAAACAGACTGGAGATACTTTCAATAAAGTTATTGCCCATAGATTAATATGTAATATTGGTTATAGATAGGTAAGTCGCCTTGAATTTTAGGACGTCCTAATTATTTGCGTTGTCCCATATTAGCACCGGGGGAGCCGGATTATGAAATAAAATTGAAAAAGACGGCCGGCCGACACGAGCCTCGAACTAGTACCCGAATCGTGAGCCGGTTGTCTAGACCACTAGACCAACAAGACAGTGATTGATACGGGCGAAATCTCTCACTAGTACAGCGCAGCAGTGTGCCGGTGAGGTGTAGCGCGCTATCGCTTCAAGAATCAAGATACGAACCATTTAGTTCAACACTTAGTGCTTCGAAACGTAACCGATAGATGGCAGAAGCTGTATATCGGCGTTCCACATAGAATGTTCTAAGATAACATAGCTTGTTATTCCCTTTCATCATTCATAAATCCTTTCCAGATCACATCAGACCAATCTGTCTGCCAACCTCGGATTCAACACAACACTATCCTCGGAACTACAATCTTTACGCAGCGGGATGGGGCATCGTGTACCAAGAAGTAACTGGTTCTGGATATATATGGAATTATGTGGATTCGAAGAAAAATCACGCAGCACTTCGTTATGTGCCTAACCAGGTTTGTGTTTTTTTCGGTACCTCTTTTTTAGGGTTCCGTACCCAAAGGGTGAAAACGGGACCCTATTACTAAGCCTACGTACGTCCGTCCGTCTGTCCGTCCGTCCGTCCGTCTGTCCTACCTATTTAGGGCTGTAACTTTTGAACCGTAATAGCTAGATAGTTGAAATCAGTTTATAGTTTCTCAGATTATGCATTATTACGGCGGATTTGTTAACAAATAATAAAAATGTCAAAAAGTAAAAAAATTAAGGGGGGTTCTCAACACGAAACTAGTTTTTATCAACGTTTTTTCTTCACGCTCTATCGTAAACACGGTAATACATACAAGCGTCAAACTTAGTGTGATTATAGAGCGAACTCTACAGAATAACAAAAAATACTAAAAACCGGCCAAGTGTGAGTCGGTCTCGCGCTAAAGGTCCCGGACAAAAAAAGTCATTTTTCTATGTTAATAATGTTGTGTTCTGTGGTGGTGTGGTACGGAACCCTCGGTGCGCGAGTCGCCCGACTCGCACTTGACCGGTTTTATTATTGTTATAATACTGTTTACCCTAACACCCTGTATAGGGCCCTTCTTAATATGCTGACAGTTTTTAAAGGGATGATCAGACCGTCAAACTGAACAACATCGAATTCGCGAAAAAAATATCAGCCGTTCCATACTAAACTGCAAACCTACTGAAGCCAAACGTATGGGACAGCTGATTTTTTTTCGCGATTTCGATGTTGGTCCCATGGAGAAAGTTGTTCAGTTAGTCTTATCATCCTCTTAAAAAATTGAGAGTATATTGTCAGAGAGTAATGGAGCGCAGCATTCTAGGTGTTATGTTAAACGAACCGACCGGGTCAGAAACACCACGTTGCGCTCCAAAACTCAAATAGCCGACGTCGGAGAGAAAAGCGCCAAACTTAAATGGGAGTGGGCCGGTCATGTGACAGACATGCATGCATCCTGAGCATCCTGCGGATGCATCCTGAGAGATGGGAAACCATCATGCCCTGGATTCCCGAAAACGGTCAGCGGCGTCCAGGTCCACCCAGGAAGAGGTGGCGTGAGGACCTGGACAAATTTGACGACCAATGGCCAGAGGTTGCCCAAAACAGGAATGAGTGGAAGAGCAGGGGAGAGCCTTTGCCCAGTAGAGGAATGAAGAAGGCTATTAAAAAAACCTTGTCTTAAAACATAAAATTTATCTTCCAGGTTTGCGGGCGGAACCATTTTGTGTGGGCCTCGCAAATTTGCGCCGGTGGTCAAGGTGCCAGTACTTGCCAGGGAGACTCTGGCGGTCCCCTAATGAGTAAAAATTACGGTGTTTACGAAATCGTGGGTATTGTCAGCAATGGACCTGCTCCTTGCAACCAAATGTTAATTCCTGCAGTGTTCACTAAAGTGATCTCTTACAGAAATTGGATTTATAATAATATTGTAGTGTAAAGAAATTGGAAATGCTACGGGTGTTAAAATTTTTATAGCAATGCTTTTATATTTGTATGTTTGTTTGTATCTATATATGTATTCTATATCGTTGTCTAGTCATCATAATACAAGTCCAGGCTAGATTCTGGTACTTTAAATGTGACTAGATAATTTGTGTGACATTGTCCAAGATATTTATTTATTTATTTATTTTATATTTGTTAGCATTTAGGTAGTTCACATATTAAAATTCTCAAACAAAGATTCTGTGTGTTGCAGAGTAAGGGTAACGTTACGAAGCATTGATCGACGGTGACCGACGGTTTGTCCATACAAAAAGCACGATTAGTATGGGACGCTGCGCCGTGGGTAGGATCGAACGTGGCGAACAACGGCGAGGCGTCCCATACTAAACGTTATTTTTCGGGTTAGTGGGACACCCGACGCATTGACGGAGCGGCTGACGTCAGTCCGTCATTTGTGAAGCAAGGAGTTGTATGAAACCGCACGTAGAAGCACATACGGTGACGGATTGACGCACCGCTCCGTCATGCTAAGTCTACTCTGATCACGCGATCCTTTGCTGGTGTAAACGGATCAAGCACCAAAGGCGCACTCTGATCACGAGATGAGTTTTGCATTTTCGATGGACGTGCCTTCGATGGCCTTCGATCAATGGCTTTCGACGCAAAATGCCCTAAAGCAAATAGCTAATAGCTCTTAAACTCATAATAGTGTCATACTAGAAGGATTGCCTGTTTTTGACATCTGAAAAATGTTTCCAGTTCAAAAACTAAATATTTTTTACTTAATGTTTGTTGATTTTCAATCTTGGTGATTACCCTTTGTTGTGTTATTATTGTTATGAAACAAAAACCATAATTTACATTATTATTTTAAATAAAATACCTTCAATAAAATATCTTTACTGGTTATTTATTATTATTAAAATAATTCCCCATCCGACTATCTTCGTTTAATTTAAATTCAAAACACTTAATTATGAATTACATTAGCAGCCTTTAACCTGGAGGTTTTTTTTTACAGTTTTAAGAGAATACTAGTGAAACGTGGATGTTCTTTAGTTTCAGAATATCTCTCATTACCCCCTCGGGGAATATAGTCGTGTGCATATGCTATGCTTAAGAGAATAAACCTTGCATTAGGGTTTTATAATAGGTAGGTAAGAACCTAAATCTTAGGGCTTCGCCCTGATGTATAACTATAAGTAAAGTAGGTATAATTATACACATAATCCTCCAGGAAGAAATTATATAAACGACAGTGAAAACCGTCTCAAAATAGCGGAGAATATTTTCAGGATACTTTAGACTTTTTCAGGGTGAGCGCGTTACATCCTCGGCTTCATCTACACTTTCCATCAGGTGAGCTAACCCGTTGGTCCCGGCTACTATCTCTAATGGTAGTAGTAGTTACATAAAAACCACGTCAGAGGCCGTAAGGCGGTCTGAAAAAACTCTGACACCAGGGCTCTGCCCACACGATTAGAAGAAGAAAATCAGGTGAGCTGAAGCCAAGCGAGACGTAGATAGCGACTTTGTGTAGGTAGTATTTAGAGATAAAGACCAGAGAAGATATCAATTCGTAGTATTATTATCAAAACATGTTTATAATAATTACGTATGTTCTTCCTTGAAATACGTAGGTCAAGTCAGTGCTGCCACTTTAGCGCTTTCGGCGCTAGATGTAGCGCTTGTTTGGTATTTTTTAGCGTCGTATCTAAGAATTTAGCGCCTAGCGGAGAATCTAGCGCTTTTTTAACTCTTAATAAAGCAACATTATTTGTGTTTGAATATGCAATACTTCGTGTTTTTTTATTGAAATATTAAATATTGATAGCATTTTGTGGTCAAAACAAGTCCATGGAGCGTACAGTATTTGAGAGATCCAAATACGAACGCTTATTTGAAGTATTATAATTAATTTTACAAGCGACTTACGAATTGACCGACTTAGGGTCAGCGCACACCCAGCGTAGAACTGCTCGCGCATGCTCGAGCATGTTCTTTGCAGTCGCGCACACCTAGCGGCAAAGTCTCGCGGATGCTCCCGTGTTGCTACAGTTAACGTAGTGAATTTTGCGTTGTGTTTACAATATTTTATAGTAAAGACGTGCGATAACAACAATTTTAAAGTATGGTAGACTGGGATTTGGTAATTATTGGGTTACTAGCAAAGGAAGAGGAGCAAGAAGAGCACATCAATAAGATGAAAAGAGGCAAGAAAGATGTACTTATATTTGGGACATACTACGCCCTGTGCTGTGTTACGGTTTAAAGTTCTAGGGACAGTTATTTTATGGCTAGGAACTATAAAATGGAATATGAACAATTTGAAAACCTACCAAATCTGCTTCGACCTTTCAGATTTTCTTTGTATTTTCAAAAAGAGTTCGATTATTATATAATATTATCTGTAGTAAATTGCCCTTTTCGGGCTAAAGTAGTTAAAAATTATGGTAGATTTAGTCCGAAACCGGCCGAGGCGGCAACACTTACGACGGATCGCAAGCATCGACACGGGCGTATGCTCGAACATGCTCGAGCATGCGCGAGCATCCGCGCGCATGCTCGCGACTGCTCCCGTCGCCGCGAGGAGCATACGCGAGCATACTCGAACAGACGCTGAAGGGATTTAATCACTTGCAAGCTATTTTCAACTTTATTTCAATGGAAATAGAGTTCATTATCAATTGAATCAATGAAACCTGCTCGCGCATGCTCGAACAGTTTTACGCTGGGTGTGCGCTGACCCTTAAATTTACTAAAAAATGGGTTTTGGAAAGGCTGATACTATTTAGAGAACTTTAAAGGACTATTTATGTGATAAGAATTTAGCACCGAATGTAGCGCTTTTTTGAGCTGCGAAAATTTTGGAATCTATCGCTTTTTTCACACTTTTAACTCCCAATCGATTTTTTGAGGTGGCAGCCCTGGGTCAAGTTAGTTTAAGATATTGCTGATAAAACAATTCCACCTTAGAATGTGAACATAAGGGCAAGCGAATTAGGTATTAGACGGGAACATTCAAGTAGATAAGCAGTTCGAACAGGTTTTTGACTTCATCCAGGCTCATCTTCAGGATGGAGCTCGTGGCAAAACTGACATTAACAGGGCAATGTTTGGGGGGCAGCTTGATTTCTTAGGTTTCAAATAATATTTTGGCCAGGTGGGTTGATGACAGTACAAAGGCAGGTGGAAAGACTTGGATGCGACTGGCACATGACAGGAAAGAGTGGAATAATGGGGTAGAGGCTTAAACCCTGTGGGTAGATGATGATGATGAAATAACATTTTGGACATATGGTTTTGGAGATATCGAAGTGATTCAGTCAATGCTCTGGTCCAATGAGCGCAAAGAAAAATAGGTAAATGATAGGTAAAGATAATATAACATAAACAAAATATTTATTAGTAGTAATATAATTTTCTAAGAACCAATAATACTTGGTTTATAAATATACAGACAGTTTATGTGCAATTCCAGTGCGTTAAGAACATTATACAATGAAACTGTATGTGTTTTTTATATTCTTGAGTATTTCATATACATATGCAGATATTTTGTACAGCAATGCGGACAGTAAGTAACTAATTAATTTTAATTTCTTTATTAGGTTCACAAACGGGTTAAATATCACAACAAACACAGATATCGTGTCTTACACGACTATCGAGCACATTGGAAATTAATCTACGGAATTCGGAAAAAATTTGTCGCTGAGCGACGAGAAAGTCGGAAACATGAAGTCACTTTTTTGACTTTTTTCAAAAAGGTTCTAGGCCACACTTTGTTTTAGACTCAAATTGTAGCTGTCTAAATTGTTCAGAGTATTTCTCAAATTTTTGATATCATTCGTCGTTTCCAAAATAATTCGGAAAAAAATAATTTTTTTCTTCACTATTTTAACCATAACTTTTATCATTTTTGTCTTTCTCGAATAATTATTTTTGCACCTTACAGCTCTCATAAATACGCGTTTTTTGAGCCTTTATTGAATATCATACGAAGGCAAAAAGTGCGATATAAGGGGATCGCACTTTTTTGTGAAATCGGAGCCTACACTACTGGAGCGAACGAAAATAATTTTTTTATTCCCCCAGTATTATTTAATTCGTCGACGCGACGCCATCTTAACACTTTCGCTGCTGACAACCTACGTCGTAGGTCGGCGAAAAATGGACCGCAGTGCTGAAGAACCCACGTAACGAGTCAGTTCAATTGCATTTCGCCTGTGCTCATGACCTACCGCGCGAGTCACCGACAACCTTACGCTTGCACGGGTGACCCACGAGACGAGCCAGTTTATCGTTGTGTTATCGTTTCACCGTTACGACTGTGCGCACGACCTACGAGTGGGGCCAAGTGCTATTGCATTTCGCCTGTACTCATGACCTAAAGCGTGAGTCACCCAAACCTTACGTCTGTGCGGGTGACCCACGAGGAGCGTCGGTTTTAGCATTGCCCGAGGATCTTTTTTTTTTTGAGCTTAGCAGCAAAAGTGTTAATTACTGTTGTTAATTTACAGTTTGCAGTTCAGCCAGACCTCCTGATCCTCAATCGGGGTGCTGTGGGATCGACGCTACCAGCTCAAATTTTATTGTAGGTGGGTGCCGGCACTTGCAGTTTATGTTCATTGTTATAATTGTTGTTAATTATATTGCATGCCCCAAATTTGCAATGCTCTAATCAACAGGGTTCATGTACTCATACCTAATCATATACCTTTAATATTGTACATGAAAGCAATAAATTAATTGAATTGATATTATACTCACTGTTGTACCTAGGTTTTCTTTAGAAAACCGGCTAAGAGCATGTCGGACTCGCCCATGATACGGTTCCGTAGCCATTGTATACCCATGATACTGAACAACTTTCTCAAAGAAACCTATAAGTAGCAAATTCGCACAAAAACTTTTCATACACTTCGAGTATTCATACAATAACGTTCGATCAGCTGATTTCATTTGGTATTGAAAGTAGTTTTTTGTTTTTTTTTTCGAATTTTCTGTAGGCTTCTTTGGGAAAGTTGTTCAGTACCATGGGTACAATCACGTAATTTAAGCTACACAGGTAAAAAAGATTACTTGAAATAAGAAAATTACACACAAGACAATTGTCTTGCTGAAAGCAAATTGCATTGAACCAAGAATATGGCGCTCTCATATACAGGGTGTAACAAAACACCCTAGTAATACTTAAGAGGGTGCTTCAGACCATCAATCTGAACAACTTTCCCTATGGAGCCAACGTCGAGATAAAATAAAAAAAACTGCCATCCCATACATTTGAGTCGAGACGGTACAGCAGTTTTGTATGAAAGAGCTGATTTTTTTTTCGCGATTTCGATGTTGTTTGATGGTCTGAAGCACCCCCTTTAGTATTACTAGGGTGTTTTGTTACACCCTGTATATCGAAGAAAACGTAATTTTCTTATTTCAAGAAATCTTTTTTACCCGAGTACTGAGTATCTGATTGGCTTGCGTCCGCATCACTATAGGGACTTATACAATGACTACGGAACCCTATCATCATGTGCAACTCCGACACGCTCTTGGCCGGATTTTTACAAATTGAAGTCATCATCATCATCATCTCAGCCGATGGACGTCCTCTGCTGGACATAGGCCTCCCCCAAGGATCGCCATAACGACCGGTCCTGCGCTGCCTAATTCAACAGGTTCTCGCCGCCTTCACCAGGTCGTCAGTCCACCGTATGGGAGGCCTACCCACGCTGCGCTTTCCGGTATGCGGTCGCCACTCGAGAACTTTTCGGCCCATCGGCTATCGGTTCTGCGAGCAATGTGTCCTGCCCACTACCACTTAAGTTTAGCAATTGATGTACTTTGTTAAAATGTATCAGAATTCAGGACCCTGTTTTAAACAACTGGGAATATTATTAACAGTAAAAGTAAAACAAATTGTTTTACTTTTACTTTTACTATTGTTTTAAACAATACACCAATATTTAATATATCGTGTACAGTAAGTAATTGACACAAAATAAATTCGTTATAAGTGGCTCTGGCATAATAAATAGTGAATTAGTTATTGTATGGCTCTGTGAAATGATTAATCGAGTATTCATTGTTTTATTGGAGCAGCCCTGTTAGGGGTATCGCATACAGAAGGAGTCGAGGCGGCGTCGATTCGCAGGCGCGTGCCTTAAAGACCCTAACGTCATATTTTATGGTCGGTACTTCTACAGGGTGAAATTGATATCTTTGGCAAAAAAAGCAAAAAAAAAACAGCTGTTGCATACATTTGAGTCGAGTAGGCATTGCAGTTTAGTATGGGACAGCTGATTTTTTAGTTGCTCCGATTGGTTTGCTCTCATAGTGAAAGTTGTTCAGTTTGATGAGTAGACTCTTAGTTTAAAAGGATGCCAATGATATCAATTTCACCCTGTAGAAGTACCGACAGTATGTCAAGGTCTTGACATACGTCAAGGTCTTTAAGGCACGCGCCCGCGCCTCGACGCCGCCTCGACTCCTTCTGTATGCGACACGCTTTACAGACTAAAAAATCTCTTCCAGGTGGCGAAACAACGTTGCTGAAACAGTATCCATGGCTAGCACTCTTGGAATACTATGTGCACAACTCTGTCCAGACATTATGTGGTGGATCACTTATCAGTAGTAGATACGTGCTCACCGCTGCGCATTGTATGGAGCAACAAGCTCCGTAAGTACTCGTAAATTCATTATTATAGGTTATACATACCTACATTCATTTAGGACTGCAGTCTCCAGGGTCCGAAATATTCTGAATAGCCCTAATGAAAGCCAACTTTCGAAGATAAGAGATTTCACTAGAAGAAGAAGAAGAAGAATACATACATACGTACATACGCCACTTTCCACAGGGGTAGGCAGATAGATTACGGCTCCCCACACACTACGATTCTGGGGTCTATATTAGAATCCATAATTGAAAATTCCTATTGAAAATGCTTACCACTTAAAACACATAATCATTAAAATCCATAATGTTGAAATGTATACAGGGTGGCCGGGGAGTTGACGTTCAAACGTAAAATTTAGGTCCGGTATGTCGTGGGGTATCCGAATCACCCCCATGTATGTTCCGCGATTTTTTATAGTTTTCGAGTTATGATGATTTTTCCGATTTTTTGAGGAAACTCGACATGACCGGCTTGAACAACTTCTAAAAAAAAAAGTGTAAGACTTTTTAGAGATTCTTTTTTTGCAACTTAATCTTCATGAATTGTGCCTTTATTCATAACATCATCAGCATCGTAACTTTGATAAAAGTTATGAAAATATTGATCTAAAGTTAAAAATTTGCGATCCGTGAATTATGACTAAATTTTCAACTTTAAATTAAAACTCCAAGCAGGTGACCTTATGATTTTTTAGCCAATCCCAAAAATGCGCCCAACTCTCAGCTTTTATAATCATAAATAAAAAGTAGTACTTAAGAGGGCTAATTTGGCTAGAATTGATCTTCAAAGACAACAAGGCGGAAAATTCTTAAATTTAAAAATATTTTTTTTTGCCATAACTACCACGCCTAAGGCTAAATAATGATTAAAGAATGCTGGAAACCGAAACGGCGACGGGTTATGCCGGACTCTTACCGGCTAAAACCCCACCGTGTTCCACCTCATCCCATATTGCCGTAGAGCCTGAGGGCCCGTGAGGAATCTTCCACACTCTACGGCGCAGCGACCGACCTTACCAGGTCTCATCTCTGTTGGCCTTGACAAGCCTACAGGCCTTTAGGTGGTGCGTGGGAACACGCACACAACCACCTCGAGTCCCTATGATCGGACGCCGGACCCCCAGCCCGACGCCCAGAGACTCAAAAATTACGGGGGAGGCAGACCGCGAGCAAACGCAGCCCGTCTGCGCCCCGTGCGTCTTTGGCGGATCGGGAGTTCAGAAGTCGACTCCCTCTCCCTCTCCGCCGTCTCCTTCTGGAGCATTACTGCCTCACAGAAGGAGAGAACCGCGCGCCAAGACGCCTCACTGTCGACCATAGCGCGAACCATGGCCGGCAGCGAGAGGTCTGAAAATACCTGGGAGAGCTCACTGCGCTCTCCCGCCCACGCAGGGCACTCCTGCAGCACGTGCTGCGCCGTCTCGTCGAGACAGCCGTCGCAGTGGTGGCACCCGGCTGTCGGCTCCCTCCTCCTAGGTTAGGTTAGGTTAGGTTATCTACTTTTTACTTAAAACTTTCCTTATTCCACCAACACGATAGGTTTCCAGCATTCTTTAATCATTATTGATGAGACCTGGTAAGGTCGGTCGCTGCGCCGTAGAGTGTGGAAGATTCCTCACGGGCCCTCAGGCTCTACGGAAATATGCGATGAGGTGGAACACGGTGGGGTTTTAGCCGGTAAGAGTCCAGCATAACCCGTCGCCGTTTCGGTTTCCAGCATTCTTTAATCATTATTTAGCCTTAGGCGTGGTAGTTATGGCAAAAAAAAATATTTTTAAATTTAAGAATTTTCCGCCTTGTTGTCTTTGAAGATCAATTCTAGCCAAATTAGCCCTCTTAAGTACTACTTTTTATTTATGATTATGAAAGCTGAGAGTTGGGCGCATTTTTGGGATTGGCTAAAAAATCATAAGGTCACCTGCTTGGAGTTTTAATTTAAAGTTGAAAATTTAGTCATAATTCACGGATCGCAAATTTTTAACTTTAGATCAATATTTTCATAACTTTTATCAAAGTTACGATGCTGATGATGTTATGAATAAAGACACAATTCATGAAGATTAAGTTGCAAAAAAAGAATCTCTAAAAAGTCTTACACTTTTTTTTTTAGAAGTTGTTCAAGCCGGTCATTTCGAGTTTCCTCAAAAAATCGGAAAAATCATCATAACTCGAAAACTATAAAAAATCGCGGAACATACATGGGGGTGATTCGGATACCCCATGACATACCGGACCTAAATTTTACGTTTGAACGTCAACTCCCCGGCCACCCTGTATAATATTTAAAAAGTATAATTATCTTTAATATGAATAGCGTACTTAATTAATTATGCATAACGTTAAAAAAACTTAAAATGAATACACATAATTTTAACACTTATAAATTAGTATTTGTACTATTGTATGTCCATTTCTTTGACACGCTCTACAGCCTATAAATGAATTTTAATGTATGATGTGTCGTTAGATTCGTAAAAATAGTGACAGTGACATAGGGTATATTATTTGAATACGGTGTCTGCGAATCATGGTGTGGGGGCAGGAGGGCGAAATGAACGCCCCGAGGTGAGAAAAAAAATATTTTCGGGTGGACTAGGTAAACGATAGCGATTCGGTTTTGGCACTCGCCGGCCGCTGCCGCCGCGGCACGCTCGCTGCGCTCTCTCGGCTCGTGCGCTGTGGTCGCAAGAAACCTAACATGCTCGTCGCTTCGCTCCTCGCTAACCTAACCGACTGAGGGAAATCTGGGGTCTAAAAACGACTTTTTTCAAAGTTATGGATTTTCATTTATAGTTTTTCAAATAACCTATGGTTTTTCATTATTATGTCAAATAGTGCTATATATTTTCATATTAAACATTTTAATTGTTATATGAATTAGCGTTATGTCATGTCTGTTATGGATTTTCAAAATAGGATTATTAAAGTTATGGAACATAAGGGACACCCACGATTCTGACATACTTCTGTCGCCTCATCCACTTTCATACATCTCTTCATGCACTTCCGGCGGTTGCACACAGGCGGTAGAGGGACTTGTCCTTTTCGGAGAAGACCATTTTATTTGGTCATGGTAAGTTCTCCTCGGACGCCCTCTCTCGACTGTTCCACTCAACATTGGATCTATAAATCTCCCTAGTGAGTCTACTCTTATTCATCCTCTGTACGTGACCGAACCACCTAAACATACCTCTTTCAATCCTGGTTACCACATCATCCTTCAACTTACACCGATCCCTTATCACACTGTTTTTGATTCGGTCGGTCACTGTAACACATACTTCGAAAAGAGCGCATTTCCACTGCATTCACTCGACTTTTATTCCTTTTGCTCCACATCCAACATTCACTACCGTACAGAAGGGTAGCTAGCAACCAACCAACACGCCATTGTTAATAGCCAGACGTATAGGTAATATTTCCGCGTACCGGAAAGCGCAGCGTGGGTAGGCCCCTCACACGGTGGACCGACGACCTGGTGAAGGCGGCGGGAAAACGTTGGATGAGGGCAGCGCGGGACCGGTCGTTATGGCGATCCTTGGGGGAGGCCTATGTCCAGCAGTGGACGTCCATCGGCTGAGATGATGATGATGATGAATATAGGTTATAATTATAATCTGTTCATACAAAGAATGTGGATGAACTTGAATGACCGTTGGCGTTTATTTGGTTCAAGTTCAGGACTAGTTTAGTTAGCCGGTCACACTAACTCTGCACCTCCCTGGAATGCGATGCCCCTTGCATTCGCCTCGTCTCATCAGAACTGTTAGTATTGATAGTGATCATAGTTATAGTTATTAATGTTTCTATTGTTGCTTTTATTAACACTGGATATGACTTCATCGTCGTATAATCTTGTTGTGGTGGCTGGCAAGCCAGCAACACTTCGACCCAGTGGGATCTTTTGTGTTATCCCCAATACTTTTTGCTTTCCTCACCCTTCAAATACATGGTCAATGAAGGGGGCGATACCATTGAGGGGAAAAACCTAAGATCTCCCGTTTTGGATATCAATCATCATCGTTTGGTGCACAAATAATGTCACCGTGCAGTCATTTTAATCAGTCTTTAATTATACGTGACACGCAAGGCACAGGCCTACCCTCAAGGAGGGTAGGCCTGTGCCTTGGATATGGGAGTTAGCCCATCACGCGTGTATTGGTAGACTTCACAATACGTAACGGGTTTGGTAGACTTCACAATACGTAACAGGTTTATGTTTCCATCCTTATTATCATTACAGTCAGAGAGTTCGTCTTGGCGAATACGACAAAAGGAACTATATTAACCAACCCGATTGTGTCCAAGATGACCGGAAAAGAGAATGCAATACAGGATCAATCAGTGTACCCATACAAAACATAATTGTGCATGGTGGATTCTTCAGATCAATTCAAAAGAGGAATGACATCGCTCTGGTGAGGCTGGGGTGGACGGTTCAATTTACTGGTAAGGGTTAAGGGAATATAATTCCACCAGTAATCTATCTTCATACAATGGTACCAAACGTGGCTTGTATGTGTGCTCGCCAGTACGTACGCCTCGTAGCACGCACACACTGAAAATATGTCAGACTGATAAGAATGCGCCAGACGGAGATATTGTCAGTGTGTGCGTGCTAAGAGGCGTATACCGCGTTTGGCACCATTGTATGAAGATAGATTACTGTCTGATAAAGTGATAATTCGGAGCGCGCTCCATACAAACGAAGTCTGGTGATATTTTCAATACTAACCAATTAAAGTCAATGAAATTTTTCTAGAACAATCTAGAAACTAATCTCTATGTTTGTATGAAGTCAGATTTTCTATAAAATGTTTAGTTTTAAAGTTACAGTTCAAAGATTTCCATACAAATCTTAAATTAATCCTAGCCTTAATACTGTATATTTTAACGACAATCTGACTTCAAACAAACATAGAGATTAGTTTCTAGATTGTTTCAGTAAAATTTCATAGACTTTAATTGGATAGTATTGAAAATATCGACTTCGTTTGTATGCAGCGCGCCTTTGCGCTCTCTGAATAAACTTATATTAAAGACACAACACACGGCAGTTTTAATACACCACTAATTTTGAATTACTAACAAATAAGGGTGCATCTTTATGCACGATGGAACAAAACATCTTTCCCTGAGGAACAAAAACGAAAATATATTTTGAACTTCCAAATAAAAACGTCCGGGAGTGCCGGCAGAAGTGAAAACTTGAACATTAACGATGTACATTTTTGATATTTTGGAATGGTTAGGGAATAATTTCGCACGAATTGCTTTAATTATCAGTATAAAAGTAGTATAATTTTTATGGTAAAATACAATATTCATTTATTGCGCTATCGTACACAAAGATGACAATTTATGCCACTTTAACGAGACAGCAGGAACAGGCATACATTTTCGCCACGCGGTAGAAAGAGAGGAGGATATATCTGACCAATTTATGATCAGGATTAGGGTGACGTCACGGTCCTGACGCGTTTTACCCATTTCAAAAAGTGCACAACGCCGCTAAAGAAGTTTTCACTTCAAAAACCTAGAGAAATATGACTTTGGGCTATATTTAAATAAAAACTGGTCAAGTGCGAGTCGGGCTATTCGCGCACCAAGGGTTCCGTACCACACCACCACAGAAGAACACAACATTATTAACTGAGAAAAAAAAACTTTTTTGACCGGGACCTTTAGCGCGAGACCTACTCACACTTGGCCGGTTTTTAGTATTTGTTGTCATTCTGTAGAGTTTGCTCTATAATTACACTAAGTTTGACGCTTTGACCGTTTTTACGATAGAGCGTGAAGAAAAAACGTTGATAAAAACTAGTTTCTTGTTGAGAACCCCCCTTAATTTTTAACTTTTTGACATTTTTATTATTTGTTAACAAATCTGCCATAATAACGCACATTCTGTGAAAATTTCAACTATCTAGCTCTTACAGTTCAAAAGTTACAGCCCTAAATAGGTCGGACAGACGGACGGACGGACGGACAGACGGACGGACGGACGGACAGACGGACAGACGGACAGACGGACAGACGGACGGACGGACGGACGGACAACGTAGACTTAGTAATAGGGTCCCATTTTCACCCTTTGGGTACGGAACTCTACAAATCATTAAAGGTGCGTATAACTCATGGGTTATTCAGAAGTTGTACCTACCTTTCTGACGCGAATAAGAAATTTTAATTAGTTTTGGATGATTCATTTTTAATGTACCCGGAGGTCGTAGTAGACACGAGATCTGTGAATTTTTTATTGTAGTGTGTGTTCAAAGCTTACTTATCATTTGCAGATTACATCAGACCAATTTGCCTACCAACTTCGGATTTCACAAAAAACTACACTCGCAACAACAATCTTTACGCAGCTGGGTGGGGCGTCGTGTACCAACAACTAATTAGTTCTGGCTACAAAAACCATTTCGCTGCGTTGAAACAACATGCAAAACTTCCTTATGTGCATGACAAGGTTTGTGTTTAGATACTCTTTTGTAATGCAGTGTAGATACGCGTGATCGAATCAGGAATGAATAGATTCGCAGAAGAACAAGAGTTAGTGCTTTTCACTCGCATTTCACAGCTGCTATAAGTACCTACGGCGCGGCGCTGCGTATCTCATGAGATAGGTACAGGCTGTTTAGTTCGGCGTTCTTGAATCCGCGATTTTTGCAGCGCCAATTTCCGTACAAACTTTTATCCCGGTTTTCACATCTTTGGTGGTTTTTCCAAAACCTAGTGAGCACCTAGATTTTTAGTTAGCCACTGGGCACTTAGATTTTTAGTGAGCCAATAGAAACTTCCATGCCAAGTTAGTCTGTACAATTTTGGAGATTTCGTGATAAGTTAGTGTGTGGATTTGCATAGATTCAAGCATATTTTGCTTGTCCGGAAATGGTACAAATTTCTGCCACCCTGGGCGCTGCGATGGATTTGACAGTTCCCACTGGGTAGCGGCTGTGGGTACAGCCAATACTTTATTACTAGTGATCGGTAACTATTGTGCAACTCGCGGCAAACTCTAGGGGTGACAGTTGTAACACATATCATTGGTTAAGAATTGCAATGTTATCATACCGTTTTAAAAAATATTTGGACTTCCCATACTAAATGCAATCAGCTGATCGAAGTTTTGGATGAAAAGTCGTTTTTTTTTTGCGAGGTTTCATAGGGAAATTTGTCATGGGTACAATCACCTCTTAAAGCAATGCAACTGTTTACCCTAACACCCTGTAGTTATGCTGTGCTTTATCTTGCAGCATTGCAGGCGATTCTGGAACGTGTTTGACACGCAAATTTGCGCCGGTGGTGACGGTTCCAGTACCTGTGACGGAGACTCTGGCGGTCCCCTAATGACTAAAAATTATGGAGGTGTATTCGAAGTTGTTGGTATTATAAACTACGGGCCTGTGCCTTGCAACGAAATAGGTATTCCTACAGTGTTCACTAAAGTGTTCTCTTATAAAAATTGGATTGATAGTCGTATTATAGAGTAAAAATCTGGACTTTCTGCGGTACCTATTCACAAATTTTTATTGATTTTATTATAAACTAGCGGCCCGTCCCGGCTTCGCACGGGTGGACGTCTAATCTTTTCTAGCAATAAATATAGCCTATGTTACTCAGGGTGAATGCAGCTTTCTAATGGTGAAAGAATTTTTTAAATCGGCCCAGTACTTTTTGAGCCTATTCATTACAAACATACAAACATACAAAAATAGGTACAAATCTTTCCTCTTTATAATATTAGTGTAGATGTAGATGTAGATATACTTATTTAAAAATAATCGATACGTGTTTTTTTTTAATTAGTTTTGTTCATTATTAAATATTTTAAGTTTAGTCGCTTTGTTTGCTCTTAGTAGTTTTTTTAAAGTAGTAGTAGTTAGGACACTGTGTAATTTTGGTCATAATGTTTATTTTTGACTAATAATAATAACATAATAATAAAGATTTTAAAATAAAAAATAAAAAAATATTTTAATGAATTTTGAAGTTTTCTGAAATTTTCTGAAATTTGCGGCATTATGGTCATTGTTACCTTGGCCAGCGACGATGAAAGTTGAATATTAGTAGTACTTAGTAGATAATTTAAGTTATAATGGCCCCGATTCGGACTGTGCCACGACTTAACTTAACTAAATTTATTCCTGTCACTTTCTAAAATAAGATTAAGAAAAGAGACAGAAAACCAACACCTGACTTTAGTGCTGTCAAAGTGACGTTACACGCCCAAAATAAGATGCCATCAAAATGTACGCCATCTTATTTAAGGCGTTTTTGGGCGTGTAACGTCACTTTGACAGCACTAAAGTCAGCTGTTGGTTTTCTGTCTCTTTTCTTAATCTTATATTAGAAAGTGACAAGAATAAATTTTGTTAAGTCGTGGCACAGTCCGAATCGGGGCCAATATCGCAAGGATTACCCAGTATAATTCCAATTCAGATCACAGAAATCGAAAAATCGGATGGGCAGTGAGGCTAACGTTAAATGGAAACGCTTACTTTTAGAACCGAAATATGTTTACGGGTTGGCAGTGATTTCTGTATAGGGATTAAAACGCTTACTTTTAGAACCGAAATATGTTTACGGGTTGGCAGTGATTTCTGTATAGGGATTAAAACGCTTACTTTTAGAACCGAAATATGTTTACGGGTTGGCAGTGATTTCTGTATAGGGATTAAAACGCTTACTTTTAGAACCGAAATATGTTTACGGGTTGGCAGTGATTTCTGTATAGGGATTAAAACGCTTACTTTTAGAACCGAAATATGTTTACGGGTTGGCAGTGATTTCTGTATAGGGATTAAAACGCTTACTTTTAGAACCGAAATATGTTTACGAGTTGGCAGTGATTTCTGTATAGGGATTCAAAATCACTAGAACTTGTATGTCACTCGACACTGTATTGGAATCTCTCAGTTATTCTACGATCCCAGTGGAACTGCAACGATCTTTAAATGAGAATACGAAAGTACGCATATGCTCACGACTATATTCCCCGAGGGGGTAGTCAGAGATATTCTGAAACTTCAGAACATCCACGTTTCACTAGTAGTACCGAAACTCTGTCCAGTGTGACGGGGAGTGAGCCCGTCGCCACTTGTAATGGTCAGTAGGTACGATACATGCCTCGAAATTGAAGCAGGCAGGTTTTCTCACGATGTTTACCTTCACCGAAAAGCCAGTGGTGTTACAAATTACAAATCGCACATAAATTCCGAAAAACTCATTGGTACGAGTCGGCCTGGACCGGGATCGAACCATCGCCTCCTGCACGGCAGGCAAGCAGGTTACTAGCCACTAGACCACCACGGCTTTTTATGATAATACGGAAGTGACGCCGAAAAATGTGGTTCATAGCAAATGGTTTAAAAATGATGCCGCAGAATCTTGCGAATCTAGACTGGCTCCGTGGTCTAATGGTTAAGAGCACTGGTCTCTCGACACGGAGGTCGTGGGTTTGATTTCCATGGGGGACACCTAGTGATATGTCACTTTGTGCGTATTTCCCCAGTTGGTTAGGACATTGCAGGTTGAATCACTTGACTGTCTCAAAAGAAAAATGATTCCGTGCTTCGGATGGCACGTTAAGCCGTTGGTCCCGGCTACTATCTCTGGTGGTAGTAGTCGTTACATAAAAACTACGTCAGAGGCCGTAAGGCGGTCTGAAAAAACTCTGACACCAGGGCTCTGCCCACACGATAAGAATTAAGACTCGACACTGTATTGGAATTTGACAGTTATTCTACGATTCCAGTGGAACTGCAACGATCTTTAAATGAGCATGTGAAAGTGACGCCTAATGTGGTTCATACATAACAAAAGGTTTAAAAATACTGCCGCAGAATCTAGCGATGATGACGACACCGTAAGCGATGTTTTCGTGTGTTTCGTACGTTATACAATAAGTGCGTAACGATGATTATTTATAATGATTCATGAGAATCAGTCTACTCATTATCTTTAATTTACTTTCGATTCGACTATGGACACGACTTACACAAAAGACCATTTAAACAGTAATTACAGTAACACACAAGTTATACTTAACCACAGGCACAGTATAAGAAAGAGTATCTATTACTAGATACCACAGGTCACAAACACTTCACCACTTCATACAAAGTTTTGCACTTTGCGAAAATTGTGCATGACATTATGTGTAGGGTTGACTTAACACGCATCGATTGAACTACATTATACATTTCGTTACTTTTTATAGTTCATTCTGTGATTAAAAATAGTTTTTAAGCTAAAGAATCACAGAAAATGTAAATTTAGCGTTATTTTCCAACGTTTATTTTTATTGTGAGGAGAAAAATAAAATATATTTTATGTAGTAAAATCTAACGCGCAGCATCCGACATCCAGTTCATACGGAACTGCTGATGCACAAGCGTCGCACCTTACACCTTTGCCTACTAATCTGGGCCAGCGTCCGATACTTGGTTAGAATTAAAGTAGTTTCTAATTAGTATACAGGAAGATTTTTTTATCACCATCCAAATTTTAATAAAATGTTTGTTTATGAAAAAAAATCGATACGTGTTTTTTCTTTTAGCATCGCTCAGTACTAAAATATTGAGATATGACTACGCAAAAATGTCTTAAGAAAAACAATTCGACTGGACACAGTACGCACCTACCTGTGCCACAGATTACTTATTAATAGTTACTACCACTCGACCCGATTTCGCGCGCTTTTTCGAATTTAGAACTTTGCTTTTCAAGAACGAAAACTAACGAACGAATCTCTGTGGTTAGTAATTTTCTTTGGGTCAGAGCCTTTTAATTTTTAGAAAAAGTTTATTATGTGTCATTGTGTCATTAGTGTCATTCAAAGAGTACTTTATTATAACCGTGTCATTGAACAAAAATAAACAAAATAAGGGACTAGTATAACATTTTAACAATGTTTTGAAAGTGTTGTGTGTTCCTGTTAAGTTTACAATGCGTGGGACTCTGAAGCTAGGGCTCCGTCCCCCGGTCCTGCCACACCCGGTCTGTACGAATATGAAACTCGATGACCAAGCTTTATGGAAAATTCTGTAGGATAAAATTTTTAAATGTGCAATTTTGACCTGCCCTTTTTTTTAATGAAATGGGTTCTATAAGTGATACCAAACATGTAGAAAAAATTTGGATGGTGATAAAAAAATCTTTAAGATATTGTTATCTAGGATAAGGTCTCTCACTCTTGGCGGATCTCCGACGCACAATAAACTTTACTCCCGTAAGTCTGCGTATCATTCTTAATTCGCGCGCCTGATTGCATTCCCTTCCTCGGCTTCCCTCAAGTTACCACAGAGAGTGTGAGGGAAGGTGGGGTATCTGAAGTCAGAGCGGGGCTTGGAGTGGCCGTTCTGTATGTAGAATTATATACAATTACCTATTCTGTGACTTAACTTTGGGCAGCGTGACGTGAAGGAATTATAAGTGGACCAGAATCTCATGAAAAATAGGCAAATCAAAATCATAGAGTAAGCAACACTGGGGTAATTAGATTAGGGCCCTTTACACACTGCGATTTTTTGCCTCGCAGAAGTGCTGCAAAAAAAAATATATATATATACAACGTGTTAATGAATTAGCGCAAAACCTCATACACCCCAACTGATTTATAACAAAATAATTAGATTGAAGCAATAATTTCATTATTTTGATAGTTAAAATTTAAAGTTATTCACATTTTAAGTTTTGAGGCAAAAATGATTTGTAATCATTTCAACACTAAAAGAAAGCGCTAACATACTCATGGATACATTTTTATAATCTTGTTTTGGTAGTAAGTAGGGTGAGTGTGCCCGTGCGGTGGGTTGACATCAGGTTCAGAAATTTTTTAATTTCGCAAGCAAAGTATTTAATCAAATTAAAGATTGAAAAAGTCGGGCGGCGAGCGGGATTCGAACCCACGATTTGCCTTTCCGGGGCATGCTCCTCTCCAACAGAGCTGTCGGCGTCCCGCTCGCCGCCCGACTTTTTCAATCTTTAATTTGATTAAGCTAACATGGCATACATGTAAAATCAATAATTCGAAAGTATTTAATATTTTGAAAAAAATTGCCTATGTTGAAACCATGATAATTCGATTCTGCTCTCGATTCTAAACAAACTACTTTCTAGTTTTGCGTTAATTCATTAACACGTTGTATACGCGTCGACTTTGAGAACCTCCTCCGTTTTTTCGTTGGTTAAAAAATGGACTGTGATAACTGATAAGGGTAATACGCAACTACAAAGCCTATCGCACGTGTCACAGTTGCAAATAAAATTATATTTCTAAATTTTCTTTTGTTTCGTTCATTAAATTCATTTTCAATGTGCCCGAAGGTCGTGAAAGGCAAAATGGAAAATGAGATCTGTGATTTTTTTTATTTTAGGCTTAAGCCTAATAAAGGTACCACAAATCACAATGCCTTCATGTGCATTATTTAAAAAGAAAAAAAAAACAAATAACACGGAATTAGACAGGTACTTTTCACGTAAGCACATTATAAGCTTACGGCCACGTGTTGTCGCTGCCCGCGTGCCGATTTTACAGTAGCGTCAGCAAAGTAGTATCAAAACAAAATTATTACTAATAAAGGTTGTTTGGCGCATCGTTGGCCAAATTGAATTGGTGGATAGGAGGGGTCTTTAGCTATCTTGCCAAGCCCCTAAAAAAAAATTTTCTCAAAAAAGACCGAAAGTTAGCATTTAAGCTTGAATTTAAAAAAAATTGTAGGTACAACACCCAATTTTTTTTTAAATTTGAATGTCCAATATTGTACAGTTCTACTGAAATTAAAATTACATTGATGCGACCTCTAGTTTTTATTGACCTTAACTTTTTTTGGAAGAGGAAAAGTAAAATTTTAAACTCAACTTTGAATTACAATTAAAAAAATAATAATAAAAGCGTTCGAGTTTTTTGATTTTTAAAAACTTCTCTAGTCTATCCTCTTTCTAACAATATGCCATATGTTATGAAATCCGTCCTCTAACTTATTTTATTTAATAATTTTGTGTGTCGGAGTGCTTTCGGCCGATATTCGATATGCAGCAAAAAAAAAAAAAACAAACGAGTAGTAGTCGAAATTGCATCTCCCTCTTGAACAGTGAACTCTGAATGCCATCTCTTTCTTACATAGGGTTCTAGTGGACCTAGGACTTGAAATAAAATAAAAAAAATTTAATAATCACATTTTTATTCTGAAAAAAAAATTATATTACAAATCTTTCTCTAAATGTGCAATTTTAAGCAATACTTGTAATTTTGATTCTTTTTTACGAGCGAACCAGAAATCGCAAAAAAAAATTGAGTCTTTTTGAATTTCAAAATCTGTGAATGCAGAAGTGAAATGCTCCAAAAGTTAGGGTTAGTCTCCTATGAACGTTTCCTTGTAGCTGTTATGCTTCTGGTAGCTGCCCTTTGTGCCCAATCTTAACTTTCCACCCTGTATAAATAAACCGAACAGAATGGGTACTATTAGGTACCTAATTTATTTGTTGGCCCTACAAAAATCACAAATTGAGCGAGCCGAATGGTACACAAGAAAATATACACTACGCGACACGAGTGCTAATAGTCTAGGAAAAATACGGTTTGAGATTGCATTAAAGACCCTCTTTAGTAAATGGTGTTTGAACTAATATTACTGTTAGTTTATAGCACATTTGTCGAGATTTCGTGGTTATATAGGGTTTTCAGGACCCTGAAAAATACTTTAAAATCGGTATAAATGTACAAAGGGCAAGCTTATTCCTAAAGATATTTCTTCCAGTATACCAGCAAAAGAGACAGTTAATTATCACAAGGCAAAAGACATTGCCCGCGTGATATAGTGTATTCGTTTCAGGTCGTTTTGCAGCTGGCGAATGTGTATGATTAAAGAACAAATACAAATCGTATGCTGAAATTATTCACAGGATAGGAGGAATATCGAGCTTCCCAATGAAATGGAAATTATCCTTTTCTGCTGTGGGTTTTCTTATAAATTCAAATTAAATATCACAGCAGTATCTAGTATCTACTTTATTCCAAATTATCACCTAAAGTGCAATTAATGCAACCTATTCCATACAAAAAAAATCACAGATTTCGTGTCTCACACTACTATCGAGCACATTGGAAATTGATCTATGAAATTCGACAAAATATTGTCTCAAAAAAGATAGGCTACAGGGCAACCCTTAACCCGATCGTCTATGTTTTAGGCTCAAATTGTAGCTGACTAAATTGTCCAGAGGAATTTTTCTCAAATTTTTGATATGTTCTTTGTTTCCAAAATATCGAGCGCCAAAATAAAAAATTCGGAAAAACTATTTTTTTTTCACTATTTCAGCCATAACTTTTTGGTTTTTAATTTTCTCGAAGACATTTCCAATGTCGAAATCCGTCGATTTTCCCGACTATAACGACACTATACGAACAGCCATATTATATAATCGTCTTGCTCCCGCTCTACCTGTTTGCGTCATACAGTCTCTTTCATTTTTGATAGTATAATATTAAGCTTTGTTTGCGTTAGTAAATGTATCTGTGTTAGAACGAAATCCAATGTTCGAGTACGTAATTTTAGAGCTTCTTCCGCTTTTGTAATTTATTCAAAGTTTGAAATATACACAACGTTTGTACATAACGTAGGTTCATTTTGGGTAAAGTATATCTAACCTAAACTAACTTGTGAAAAACAAAGAAATTAAAACAAAAACAAAAAAGTACGAGTACGTTAGCGTTTTCTTTCAGTGCTGAAATGATAACAAATCATTTTTGTCTCAAAACTTAAAATACGAATAACTTTAAATTTTAACTATCAAAATTATGAAATTATTGTTTCAATCTAATTATTTTGTTATAAATCAGTTGGGGTGTATGAGGTTTTGCGCTAATTAACACGTTGTATAAATCCTAAGTTTTTCAGAAAATTCAAAAGTAAATTAAAAATAGAAATATCGGTAAAAATTTAATCAGAAAAATACTTATCTCTTATTTTTTTACCAATTTTTATATTTTTCATTAAAAACAGGTGCTTAAAAAAATGAAATGTTGTCAATTATGTGGTTTTATAAGCCGTATAAAAAGCAAACTATTACACAAATTCTTCTTCTTATCGTGTGGGCAGAGCCCTGGTGTCAGAGTGTAACAGAAATTAAAGTGATCACTGATCAGTAATGAATAGCAAAAAATACTTGAAAAACAAAAAAAAACTTATGTTATATTTATTTCACCTCGTTCATTTAGGAAGGAATGAAGTGCCTGGGCTAACGTTTATATTTTAATTTTAAACCGAATAAGCAGAACAAACTTTGGGTAAGTTTTATTTTATTTTTATTTCGTAGACTATTTTAAGCGAAAGTTTATATAACGTGTTAATGAATTAACGCAAAACTAGAAAGTAGTTTGTTTAGAATCGAGCGCAGAATCGAATTATCATGGTTTCAACATAGGTAATTTTTTTCAAAATATTAAATAATATTATAAAACTGTAACAGAAATGTGTCTGTACATTGAAGATATTTATAAAAAAAAATAACGACATGGTTTTTACCTGTTCCTGATTCCCAATCACCAATTTTTGGATTTTTTGTCTGTCTGTTTGTTTGTTTGTTTGTTTGTTTGTTTGTTTGGGTGTTTGTTTGTTCGAGTATCACGCAAAAACTACTGAACCGATTTTGATGAAACTTTTTTTGTTTGAAAGCTTATCATCTGACTTAAAATCTGGTATATAATTTATGCGGACGAAGTCGCGGGGGTAAAAGCTCGTATTAAATAATCTGTTAGTAAAATTTAAAATTTACTGAACCCGATGTCAACCCATCGCACGGTCATACTCACCTTTACGTGTCTTTACTACTTACTGTACTCATGGATACATTTTAAGAAGCTTGTTTAGGTAGTAAGTTGTAGTAAGTTACTAACTAAACAAGCTTCTTAAAATGTATCCATGAGTACTTTAGCGCTTTCATTCATTGCTGAAACGATAACGAATCATTTTTGCCTCAAAACTTAAAATGCAAATAAATTTCAATGTCGTTGAATGGTTTCCATAATAAACAGCCTATAAATAGTGCTTTCTTGGGATCATTACAATGTATGTGCCTGTGAGCGTTATTTATTTATTTATTTATTTATTTATTTAAATTTAAACTATAAAAATAATGATATTATTGTTTCAATCTAATTATTTTGTTATAAATCAGTTGGGGTGTATGAGGTTTTGCGCTAATTCACTAAAACGTCGCATAAGCTTAATTGTGGAACCGCTTCCTCGTGATTAGAATTGCTAACTATGTTCCATTATGGAATATACAACGTGTTAATGAATTAACGCAAAACTAGAAAGTACTTTGTTTAGAATCGAGAGCAGAATCGAATTATCATGGTTTCAATATAGGTAATTTTTTTCAAAATATTAAATATTTTTTTTGCAAAATTTAAAATTTACTGAACCCGATGTCAACCCACCGCACGGGCACACTCACCTTACTTACTACCAAAACAAGATTATTAAAATGTATTCATGAGTACGTTAGCGCTTTCATTCATTGCTGAAATGATAACAAATCATTTTTGCCTCAAAACTTAAAATGCTAATAACTTTAAATTTTAAGTATCAAAATAATGAAATTATTGTGTCAATCTAATTATTTTGTTATAAATCAGTTGGGGTGTATGAGGTTTTGCGCTAATTCATTAACACGTTGTATATCACCGCTCTTTGGCAAGTTTGGGCTATTCGGTGGGCTAGCCACACCGAAGGGATCGTCCTCGTTAGTTTATGAATGTATGTTTTTATATGTTATAATATGTAGACATATTTTTACATAATTTGATTGAATTAATGAGTATCTCTCCCAATATGATTTCGTAAGCTTCTAATATTTAAAAAAATCTCCAGGAGGGCGATTGCGCTAATTTAAAACATCCAAGTTCAATCCTAATCCAATTTGAGTTCTAACCACATTGCAATCTAATTACTATTCAACTGTGCTGAATTTCCTATCGCGCTAAACTTGACTCATTTGCTATGTAGTTGAAGTCCTAGAGTTGAAGCCTTTAATCTCTGGAGCTCCGGTCGATCCTATTAAGGATCGAAAAAGTAGGCTAAAGCTAAAGGCTAAATTATACCTTATTGAAAAAAAAGGATTCTTTTATCTTAAGGCTTTGTTATACCTAGGTTGGTGCTCGATGGGTTAAAGTCTGTGCGATCTGTTAAAACGGCTCTAAAGGCTGCAAAATGAATAGCGCAATACTGAATGTATTAATTATTGTGGTTCGCACGCGGTCCAATCATGGTTCAGTTGCGTTTTATTTAGCGCAATTGCTCTCCTGTTCGATAGTACTAATGGATCGATTAGTAATGATACTGATTTTCCTCAGAAAATGGCACGACAATTTCTCATAATATCTATCCATGCGATATTATGTCTAACACTTGGTCATAGTACGACCCAAGATATACCTTATCTTGACCCGAATGAATGGTGGGGACCAGCCGAGATGACGAATTATGAAGATACCAGAATAAGACCTTTTAGAATAAAGTTTGACGATGAGGTAAGTTTAATGAAATATAACTTGACAACACCTAGAAATGATGCATACTCAACAGTTTTGCTAGCTGGATCTTGTTAAAAGTAACCGGAAATAGATAAAAAACCGGTCAAGTGCGAGTCGGGCTACTCTCGCACCGAGAGGGTTCCGTACCACACCACTACAGAACACAACATTATTAACTTAGAAAAAAAAACATTTTTTGTCCGGGACCTTTAGCGCAAGACCAACTCACACGTGGCCGGTTTGTAGTATTTGTTGTTATTCTGTAGAGTTTGCTCTATAATCACACTAAGTTTGACGCTTGCATGTATTACCGTTTTTACTATAGAGCGTGAAGAAAAAACGTTGATAAAAACTAGTTTCATGTTGAAAACCCCCCTTAATTTTTAACTTTCTGCCTTTTTTGTTATTTATCTGAGAAAATTTCAACTATCTAGATATTACGGTTCAAAAGTTACAGCCCTAAATAGGTAGGACAGACGGACGGACGGACGGACGGACAACATAGGCTTAGTAATAGGGTCCCGTTTTCACCCTTTGGGTACGGAACCCTAAAAAGAAACCTTAGGGTGTGAAAAGTAAACTTTCATATTTTTTTCTATTCTATGTTAAAAGTTGGTCTGTCAACTTTTAACATAGAATAGAAAAAAATAGATGTTGGTTGTATTTAACTTACGGAATAATAAACAATTTAGTAGCGTTTTCCATTTTAAGTTGCATTTTTCATCCGATTGATTGATCGAGCGAGTAAGTGAGAAAACTACACAGTCTCAGATACATTTACCCCGAGAGAGAAAAACGTGTTTTTAGGAGTTGCACTCTCTACGCTACGAACGTTTTGCGATATGAAAAAGCGTTCAGTTTCATGTAAAAATAAGAATTTTAAAATGTATTATACAAATTCCGAAAAATCACCTAAAAGTGAACCTTTTGAATCGTCTAAAAGTAACCTGACGGAAATAAAAATCACCTAAAAGGTTACAAAAGTAACCTTCTGGCAACACTGATACATAATGTTGCGCTGTGAAGCTGTGCTGAACGTGTTAATAAAGTACAACCCGGGCGAATTAACTTGGCACCTGGCTCGCACGTGGCTGGGAATTCGACACCCCTCCTGCTACCCCCCTGCGGGACCCTGCCGTCGCTGTACGAAGCCGTAGCATAGGATTTCAGTTACAGTTGTACGTGTCCCTGCGCTTTAGCATTTTCGAGTTATTCTTTCCGAGTTTTCAGAGTTTTTTATTCCGAGCCACGTGCGAGCCAGGTGCGAAGTTAATTCGCCCGGTTTGTATCTGCAATGGCTGCAATGGAAAAAAGTATTGCGTTTCTAGCATAAAGGTATTATATAGAGGAACTGACAGCTGAGAGAGCGAGATGTACCTAGCGGCGCCACTGTATAATAGAAAGAGATACGGGACGCGAGGCAATAGAACCGTTTTTGGGAACTTGTCAGCACAATCGACTGGGTAAATATTCGTGCTCTGTGAATAATTAGTGAATCTAAAGTGAAGTCGTAGATTATTTTGTGAAATATACTAACACTATTTCATTAAATTACCTACGATTTCACGTTAGATTCACAATTACACACAGAACTCGAAGTTTTAGGGTGCCGATAAGTGCCGACAAATGCACAAAAAATGCAGGGACTGACCCGAGCACACGTCTCGCGTGGTTTCGCGCGTCGCGTTTTTGCCTGCCACGAGACTCCGCAATCTCAGTCTCTTCTTGTTCTTGTCCAAAAACAATCCCTGAGATTGGGATAGATTCTCCCATAAAATACTTGACACTGGCGGAAATGCAGTGCTAACGCACAAGCAAGAGTCCATTTAATTATAAATAAAAAATAACTTTATGGTTTCTAGATTACGATGTTGAAGTTTTATGTCCCGAACTCGTAGTAACTACTTTGCCTGTGTGTTTAATTAAAAGACATGCTTTTTTCTATTCCTAAACCGTCCATAAGACTAGAAGCTATCTTATCAAGCCAGTCAAAAACAATAGGTATAACTACTAAAATGATGTAGAGCTGAGGCGTCTCTGAAAAAATTATTTGTCTTCGTTCGGTGGGGGATACGTCTTAAAACCCGTCCCCACCTGCGCGCACTCACGATCACGGTGCTGTCTATCAAAGTCATGGCGTTCTGCAAGTCATGACCATGAGGCTGCTCTTAGACCATTATAACTATCGAGTTACGCGAGTAATTCTACTTTTTTTGTGTTCTCTCTGCTCCGTGGCATTAAGTTTTTTAAACAATAAGCTACAAAAATAATTGAAAATTGTCTTCTATGAGAGCTTCCTTTATTGGTTTGTTCCAACGAGTTCTCCCTTTGTTTTATTGAATGTTCACTAGCTTCAGCCTCACTCTACCATCTCCACTCAGCTGTGATGCAAGATCATTGACATGCTGGGACATTACGCTGGTATTTTGCGGTGTATTCTGTAATTTTTTGCTTGACTCCTTGACTGTCTTTACGTTAAGATCAAGATTGCTTATGCATTGTGGGATTTTCTACATAGTTTGTAGTGTCTTGCTCTGGAATCTCTCTAGTATTTCGATTTTAATATTACTAGCTTTTCCCCAAAGCTGTATGCATGCCGTATTATGTCCTTATTGATTTCAGTATCATTTTGTATACTGTTGTCATTTAGTTGGAACTGGCGCCTGATTTTCTTCTATTCGTGTTAATAGTTCTACTATTGTTTTTATATTTTATTAGCCAGATATTCTCCGAGCCTGACAGCGTCCAGTGTTATTGAGGTCCTCTCTCGTGCCTGATTAGCCAAAAAAAAAATTTATTATGATTATATAGATTATGGACTTTTAAGTTTAGTTGTTTTCTCTTGGTACAGATGTGCTTTTGCCATGTCAGTCTTCTGTCCAGGTGCATTCCCAAGTACTTAGCATGATCTTCTTGTAGAATTGTCTCATTGTTCAGGCTTACTGGAGGAAAGGTTTCTTTTCTGAGTGTAAAAGTGACATAGGTAGATTTGCTCTGGTTTGCACTTATTTTTCACTGCTTCAGCCATTTCTCGACGTAGTCTAGGTGATTTTGTAGCGATTGTGAGGCGGTTCTTGGATCTTTGTGTGCTGACAGCAGAGCCGTATCATCAGCATGCGTTGCAGTCGTCGTGTTTTCGTTAGTTGAGAGATCTGCAGTGTAAATGAGGTACATAACTGGTCCCAGTATGCTGCCCTGGGGGACACCAGATTCAATTTCATGTAGGACTGAGCGTTCATTATTGTATTTTACCTGGTAACTTCTCTTATTCAGAGAAAGGAGTGCAGTAGGGTCTTTTTCAGTTTACTTGTACAACAGGCCGCAGTGCCAAACCTTATCAAATGCTTGGCTAATGTCTAAAAATACTGCAGAGCAGTACAGGCGATCCTCACAGCATCTACTAATGTGGTCAACAATACGGTGCACTTGCTCTATTGTCCCATGTTTCTCTCGAAAACCGAATTGATAGTTCGGGAGGATGTTGATTAGATGTTCCTTCATTCTATTAAGTAGGATTTTTTCTAGTAGTTTCCCCACTACCGGCAAAAACTTATGGGTCTGTATGAAGTCGTCTTCTGTGGAGGTTTTCCTTTTTAATTCTACTACCAAACTTTTCTGCCAATTTTTGCGGGGGAAGAGGTAGCATGAAACCCGCAACTTTGGGTTTTATTTGGATTTTGTAACGACTCGTGGCAGAAGGAAAATGAGTCTGGTCCCTAGTTGGTTATATTATCGACTTATGGTCTTAGAGGTTGCTGCCAAAAGGTCTTACCGCTTCAACCCTGTGTTAAATTTTTTTTTCTTAAATTAATAATAATAATAATAAATAATAATAAATAACGCTCACAGGCACATACATTGTAATGATCCCAAGAAAGCACTATTAATAGGCTGTTTATTATGGAAACCATACAACAACGGCACAAACATGTAAACATCCATGACCGAACCGGGATTCGAACGGCGTGGTAACCATTACACCAACCGGGTCGTCAAATTAATACGTAACTTCACTTTCCTAATCTATATTATAGTATATACCTACGCAGTACTTTCTACCATTACAGCCGAGTCCGATATGTTATTATAAACTTATATCTTCTACAATAGGGGACTACATTTAGTCAATACTCTAAAAAAACAACATCTAAAAACGTTTCAATATTTTTAGGGTGTTTTATTACACCTTGTTTAATATTTTGGTTTGTTTTTTATTACTTTTAACATTGTTCTCAAAAAATTTCAGATTATCCAAGACCTAAGATATCGACTACACAACCATCGTAATTTTACTCCTGGTTTGATAGGCGCTAATTTTCGCTACGGATTCAACAGTGAGACTCTATATGGCTGGTTGAAATATTGGGCTGATGGTTACCCCTTTGCCGAAAGGGAGAACTTTTTGAACATATACCCACAGTTTAAGACGAGAATCCAGGGATTGGACATTCATTTTATTTGGATTAGGCCGCAGGTATGTTAATTTTGGTCAGGAATTATGACATTCCTACGTAGATTACAAGAGATATTCTATTAAAGAGTTTCATTTTGGTGATATTATGTTCTCCTGTTCACCTGAATTTCTTTCGAATGCTGACGCAATTAACTGACACATATTCGTGATGACCTATTGTTATAAACACTGCGAAGATAGCAGTGTCAGTTTCAAGCCTAGGCAAATGATAAACTGGAATCGAGAGGTGTCTAGAAAGGCAATAAAAAAAAAGATAGCTTTCAATACCCTGCGATAAAACCAGGGCCCTGTTTAATAAGTAAACGTGACAAGTGACAATTGCTACGAATAAGAATAACTATGAGTCACGTTGTAGGGACTGACCCGAGCACACGTCTCGCGTGGTTTCGCGCGTCGCGTTTTTGCCTGCCCGCAATCCTCAGTCTCTTCTTGTTCTTGTCCAAAAACAATTTCTGAGATTGGGATAGATTCTCCCATAAAATACTTGACACTGGCGGAAATGCAGTGCTAACGCACAAGCAAGAGTCCATTTAATTATAAATAAAAAAATAAAAAAAACTATAGAAGAATACAAAAGCAACATAATTTTTGGCACTTAATGAAAAATGCCATTTTGTATGAGTTTTGTCGTCAAGGTGTAGTTTTTAAGGAACAAATTTAGAACACGGTGTAGTTTTTTTGGTGCCACTTTTTGAGCTTGATATACATTTCTATACATGACAATTGACAATGACAATTCAGAGTATATTGCTAAGAATGCCAGGACACATGAAGCACTGCAAGTTTAGCGTCATTAGTAACCAGCAATGTACTCTGAATTGTCACTGTCGCGTTTATTAAACAGGACCCTGATTATACCTAAACATACAAGCGCCTCTTTGAGCACACTTCAGAGAAATTGCCAGTACACTTCAGCATCATAACTACAAAGGAACTAAATCAGATTAATTTGTATATCCACAGGTTCCACCAGGAGTGGAAGTGATTCCTGTTCTCATGCTCCACGGATGGCCTGGGTCAGTCAGAGAGTTCTATGAAGCAATTCCTTTGATCACCGCTGTAAGTGACAGCCGAGATTTCGCTGTTGAAGTCATCGTTCCCAGCTTACCTGGATTCGGGTTTTCGGATGTAAGTTGTAGTACTATTTTGTCGCACTAAAAGCATAATTAATTAATAAGAATTGCTAAACTAAGTGGCAGTGGGCGGGACATATTGCTCGCAGAACCGATGGCCGGTGGCCGGTTCTCGAGTGGCGACCGCGTACCGGAAAGCGCAGCGTGGGTAGGCCCCTCACACGGTGGACCGACGACCTGGTGAAGGCGGCGGGAACACGTTGGATGAGGGCAGCGCGGGACCGGCCGTTATGGCGATCTTTGGGGGAGGCCTATGTCCAGCAGTGGACGCCCATTGGCTGAGATGATGATGATGAAAAGCATAATTGGCGAGAGATAGACAAGGATATGCAGAGCTGACTGCCAACCTCCAATAATGGAGAGGAACCCTATGAAGAAGAAAAGCATAATAATAATTATTGTGTAGTTTCAGAAGTTTAACTGTACCTAATAATAATTGTACATACATACTCGTAAAATCATTACCAGGGTCGTCAAAATCTTTGCAAGGTTGCAAGTTTTGAGCTTATTGAAGGTTTCAGGATGGGTGAATCGAGTGGTGATTGGCTTCGCTTGGAAGCTCTTATAGGAAAAAACGGGAAAGTACTATTTTTATACTGAAACCCACAGAAATGCCGTTATGGTATAATTATCAAACTTTTGAAGAATTTCTTCAATCCTGATGGTTTTGAGCTCCTAGTAAATAAGGATCTTTGAGGCACTTTAACTTTAAAACTTATTAGTAGAGATGCCAATTAATTAAAAGAAATTGTCCGTAGGACTGAGTAGTTTTATACCGATACGAGCTTTTACCCGCGACTTCGTCCGCATAAATTATATACCAGATTTTAAGTCGGATGATAAGCTATTAAACAAAAAAAGTTTCACCTAAATCGGTTCTGCAGTTTTTGCGTGATACTCGAACAAACAAACACCCAAACAAACAAACAAACAAACAAACAAACAAACGAACAAACAAACAAACAAACAAACAAACAAACAGACAGACAAAAAATCCAAAAATTGGTGATTTGGAATCAGGGACATCTAAAAATCATATCGTAATCTTTTTTTTGTAAATATCTTCAATGTACAGACACACTTCTGTTACAGTTTTATAATAGTTTAGATGTGGTATCGTTGCATTCAGTAGAGTTTCCTGAGTAGGAAAAATGACGGTATCGCTTTCTAAATTGGTGGAGTGGGAAGTTATGACGTCAACAATTTTTTGTATGGGATTAAAACATTTTTTTTCTGAAACCTGTTGTATTGGGTATCCAATGAAAGGGCTTCATGAGCCGGTTCTGAAAATATACTACATTTCAACCACTTGTTTTAAAAAAATCCAAAAAGTATTCTCAAAACATACCAAGTTTGGGCTCCTCCAGATGGGAACGGCTGGGTAAATTTTTGTAAAACATACGCCAAATGACTCATAACAATCTCATATCTAAGGTCAAAAAAGCAGCTTGTCGGTCTTCTATAGATTGTACTTTGAGTGTGCCCAAGAACTTCATGAGCTCATCCCGCCTTCCCTTTTCTACTATCGGACTTCCAGACGCACCGCAAGGTATCACCCCTTCTTGGTTGACATCCCACACATCCACCACCAAGCGCCTTTCTGAACCTTTTATAATGCGCACAGACAGGGAGTGGAATGCCCTGCCTGCGTCAGTATTTCCGAGCGCTTACAACCCGAATTCCTTTAAAGTACGAGTGAATAATCTTCTTCTGGGTAAACTCGCTACATTTTCGACCCCATCTTTGTCCTTAGGACTGTATTGAGGTCAAGAGCAAACCTACAAATAAAAAAAGTGAGCCTTGCTACACTGAAAAAAATGCGAGCCTACTAAGACTCTTAATTAGCACCAAAATAATTGAAATGACGTTATGATTGTTTACCAAAAACAAAAAATGGTTAGTTGTAACAACAAGCCGAATTCGTTTAATAAAGTTGTCTTCGTCGGAGAAGTCATAATGTTGACAGGCTCATATTATGGAGTCATGATGTTGGTTGAAGTAAACAATTTTTTTTCTGACCAAAAAATATTATGGGCGTGTATGTATGTATGTGGGTGTATCTGGTTTCCAGGGTGCCGTTCGACCTGGTATGGGAACGGCTCAGTGCGCTGTCATATTGAGGAATCTGATGCATAGACTTGGTCACCAAAGATTCTACTTGGTTGGTGGTGACTATGGCTACCTGATCAATAAAGACATGTCTACGTTGTTCCCTCAGGTAAAGAGTTAGTTAAAATTCTCCAATATTTATTTTCTGGGACTTCTTAATATGCTGATACTGTCAAACTGTCAAACTTTCTCTAGGCACCAACATCGAATTCGCGAAACAAAATGATCATCGAATTCCCTTAAAAAAGTGTCAGCATATTAAGAAGGGTCCTATACATGGTGTAACAAAACACCCTAGTATTACTTAAGGAGGTGCTTTAGACCATCAAACTGAACAACTTTCACTTTGGAGACAACTTCGAAATCGTCAAAAAAAATCTGCTGTCATGACTGCCATACATTTGAGTCGAGTCGGTACTGCAGTTTTGTATGAAAGACCGGTTTTTTTTCGCGATTTCGATGTTGGTTCCATAGTGAAAGTTGTTTAGTTTGATGGTCTGAAGCACCCCCTTAAGTATTACTAGGGTGTTTTGTTATACTATACAGCGTGTTAATGAATTAACGCAAAACTAGAAAGTAGTTTGTTTAGAATCGAGAGCAGAATCGAATTATCATGGTTTGAACATAGGTAATTTTTTTCAAAATAATAAATAATTTGTTTGCGAAATTTAAAATTTTCTGAACCCGTTGTCAACCCACCGCACGGGCACACTCACCCTACTTACTACCAAAACAACATTATAAAAATGTATCCATGGGTATGTTAGCGCTTTCTGTCAGTGCTGAAATGATAACAAATCATTTTTACCTCAAAACTTAAAATGCGTATAACTTTAAATTTTAACTATAAAAATTATGAAATTATTGTTTCGATCTAATTATTTTGTTATAAATCAGTTGGGGTGTATGAGGTTTTGCGCTAATTCATTAACACGTTGTATAACAATATAGAATCGCGATTTCTCATTAGTTTTACGCACTTTGATTATTACATCATTGAACTAATAGAAACACCTGTTCTAACTCACACTTGTTTTACCATTTCAGGAAATCCTTGGTCTCCATACCAATTTCGCAATAGTTACATCTCCAACCGCATTAATTATTCAAGTCCTGGGTTCATTTAACCCTTCTCTGGTAGTAGATCCAGCTTATGCTGACCGCATGTATCCATTATCTAAGGTATTCTCATTTCTGTTGGAGGAAACAGGCTACATGCATATACAGGCCACAAAACCAGATACTGTTGGTTAGTATACATATTATTAGGTTTGTCTTTTCCTGAGGCCGCTCGCACGGGGCAAAATAGGGTGCAACATTTCCTGAGCGGCTTACACTCAGTTGCAGAAACGCTCATTAAAGATAATCCTCCATTAAATCTCATGCCAACTTTTATTATGTCAACCAAATGCCAACAAAACAAAAAGTGACAGCATGATCGTTTCTGCAACAGAGTATTAGAGAGGAATACTTTTTACAACCCTCAGCAGCAAGGTCGATTCAGTGTTTTTGGGGTGTAGAGCATCTCTGTGATGGGGATGGACCAGGTCTGCCTGCATAACTTCCGTCGGCTTAGGAGTTACTGATGTTTAAAGGTCAGTAAAAAATTTACGATCAGCTGCAAGGCTGATCTTATGATATTGTTGTAGTCTGCACTGTAGCTATGTGAACAGTACAAAAAATGACATGAACTGCCGGTCGGTTTAGGAGATACAGCCGTTCAAAGGTCCAACCAAGATTTTTTCTAAGTTAATAATGTTGTTTTCTGTGGTGGTGTGGTACGGAACCCTCGGTGCACGAGTAGCCCGACTCGCACTTGACCGATTTTATTCAACATTTTTTATTTTTTTTTGGCTTTTTTAGAATAGTGCCTTAGAAGAAGTATGTTGCGGATGCATTGATAATGTTTTACTGTTTTGACGAAGCCTACGTTGCTGATACGCACTTTTTATAATTTTTGTCGAGATTTTTATATTTTTTTCGAATAAATTTTATATGTATTTATCCATTATCCTCCCAGGTATAGCTTTGTCAGATTCTCCTGCTGGACTTCTCGCGTACGTCCTGGAGAAGTTCTCCACAGCAACGATGGCTAGCAACCGAGACCTACCTGATGGTGGACTGAGCAGCTTCAAACCAGATCCTCTCATAGATAACTTAATGATGTACTGGGTTCCTAATTCCATGACCACGGCTATGAGGATTTATGCTGAGACGCTTAATTTAACGCATATTGGTTTGGGACTTGAGCGGTAAGTAGTACTTTGAGATGTTACGGGAAGCAGGTTGTATGTAAGTATACCTTCAGAGTGGCCCAGTGAATGTGATCCAAACGAAAAGGCAACATCATTTACAAGATTTTGACCCACTAACACCTAGGTCACCTAGTAATAGTAAGTCGATAAGAATTGTTGAAATATTTTATTTATTTATTTATCTAAAAGTTGATCAGCATTTAAAGCATGTATTCCTTCGTCACGATGTTTTTCTTTATAAAAAAAAATCTGACAACATTTTTGACTGAGCTCATTAATCAGCTATACGAACTATGTTTAAGGCTATTTTCTCGTTTGTGACGTCATCATTTGCTGTCAATTTGCCATAAAAAATGTGGATAATGTGTTGTAAGTTTTCCGCGACCTTTTGTTTGAGCTCCACCATCGATAAAAAAAGTGTTAAGTATGTTTGATATTTGGTTGAGTGAAGAATACTTAAACGATTTAAGAATAGCAGGTAATATTTTTTTTACATAATCTGAAATTCTGGAGGCCTTTGCCCAACAATGGGACAGCGACGGCTGATATAATATAATAATCTGAAATTCATTACCTAAATAAGATGTAGAGTAAACAGGGACAAAGTAACATTACATAATTTGTTGGCTTTTGGTTTGTCCCCGCCTGCAGTACCTACACCTAATAACATTCAAATTATATTAGCTCAAACAGTTCGTATAGCTGATCAATTATAATTAAAGAGCTTGATTTTCTCTTTTCAGTTAATATTTTTTTATGCAGTCGGGTTTTTTGTTTTTCTTAATAATTTAGTTACTTAATTTCATACTTTTTTAGTCAAGACTAAAAACGTCACAAGCAGATGATGTCACGGTGACGTCACCTGCATGTAGCCACGTTATATTGTCATGAAAAGCGTTTTCGCGGGATATTTAAATAATATTTTTTGTTTTCTTTTTTTCTTGCACTATAAAATGAAACGTAAAATTTAAACTTTCTATAGATTCCTTAGACATCAGTGATTAACGTAGAACAGTTTTAAAAAACCTGTAAAAACCCTATTGTACAGTCAGCAGCAATAAGTTGCATAAACTTTTGTTCTACGTCGTAGTAGGTACTAAGTGTATACAGCGTGTAAGTGACAGCCTAGCAAATACTGAAACGGTGAACTCAGACCATCAAACTGAACAACTTTCACTATGGAGTCTACGCGAAAAAAAATCGGCTGTCCTTAACTGTAACTTATTGCTGCTGACTGAACAGTGTTCCATATTCAAATTAGCATGACGTAACATTTGTGTTTTTATTTTTTTTTGTTTTCACTGACGATTATTAATCTCGATATTTCAGAATACCAACTCCAGTCCCGACGTGGGCGATTCAAGCAAAGCATGAAATCGTATACCAATCTCCCCTCATAATCAGAACAAAGTATCCAAACCTACTTAACACAACGGTCCTGGATTATGGAGGTCATTTCCTGGCCTTTGAGCAGCCCAAAGACTTTTCCGAAAGTGTTTTGACTGCGCTCGGAGAGTTTAGGAAATGGAATACAGGTGAATGTAAAATAATATAGGGTCCTTCTTAATATGCTGCTCCGTGGTCTAATGGTTAAAAGCATTGGGCTCTTGACACGGAGGTCGTGGGTTCGATTCCCACGGGGGACACCTAGTGATTTGTCACTTTGTGGGTTTTTCCTCAGTTGGTTAGGACATTGCAGGCTGAATCACCTGATTGTCTGAAAAGAAAGATGATTCCGTGCTTCGGATGGCACGTTAAGCCGTTGGTCCCGGCTACTAACTCTGATAAAAACCACGTCAGAGGCCGTCAGGCGGTCTGAAAAAACTCTGACACCAGGGCTCTGCCCACACGATAAGAAGAAGAATATGCTGACACTTTTTTAAGGGGATGATCGGATCATCAAACTGAATAACTTTCTCTATGGCACCAACATCTAAATAAAAAAAAAAACAGCTCTTCCCGTAGAGAAAGTTGTTCAGTTTGATGGTCTGATCATCCCCTTAGTGTCAGCATGTTAAGAAGAGCTCTGTACATACGATACTTTTTTAAAGTCAACGTAGCCGAAGTCGTATGAAAAAGCTAGTAAGTAATAATAAAATTATATCCTTAACTTTCTTTCAGGAATGCAAGGGGGTAATAGCGTGGTGCAGGAAGGAATAAACTGGAGTAAATTCTTTGATCAACTGACCAACGACCGGGCTGACACACCTAGCAACGAAATATTGTATTTACTTATAAGAATTGCTCAGAAACTTCTGAGTAGTAACTAAGAATAAAAACACGAATATAAATTTTACTAACTTCTTTATTGTTTTTTATTTTTATTTTACTATCTAGATGACCGCGGCGAACTTTGTACCTCCTTAGAATCTTCCTGTCACACACTTGGCCGTTTTTTTAGCCTATGTTCATCATGGATAATGTAGCATTCTAATGGTGAAAGAATTATTCAGATCGGTCCAGTAGTTTCGGAGCCTATTCATTACATACGAAAAATCAAACAAACATAAAAACAAATCTTTCCTCTTTATATTAGTTTACTAATTAAATACATATACAATACAATCCGAATTCCTTTAAAGTACGAGTGAATAGGCTTCTTCTGGGTAAGCTCGCTACATCTACGACCACAAATCTTTGTCCTGAAGACTGGATTGAGGTCAAGAGCAGAACCAAGATTAATTAAAAAAAAAATTTTTTTTTTTAACTTAATATAAAATTTGTATATAGGTCTACAAATAAAATATAGGTAATTATTTTGGGCATAGCAGAGTTGCAAACCATGAACTTTCTATAAATCTTTTCCTTTGCCATTTTAATAATTTAAATTACATACTTTTATTTCCATATAAAAAAAAAAAAGTAAATATAGTTTCATAATGTGTTTCACTGGTGGCCTAAGTTTCTATGAAAACCTGGCATTGTCTTTTATTAAAAAATAATAGGTAAGTAAATGCTTTTACTGAATAAAAATGCTATCATTTCATGTATAATTACAAACCGGGCGAATTAACTTGGCACCTGGCTCGCACGTGGCTCGGAATTCGACAGCCCTCCTGCTACCCCCCGTGGGACCCCGCCGTCGCTGTGCGAGGCCAGTAGCATAGCATCTCAGTTACCATTGCACATGTGGCACTTCAGCATTTTCAAGTTATTCTTTCCGAGCTTTCCGAGTTTTACATTCCGAGCCACGTGCGAGTCAGTTGCTATGTTAATTCTCCTTGGTTATAAGTTATACCTATAGTATGCCGACACGCCTTCTACTAGTGAATCGTGGATGTTCTGCTTAGTTAGAATATACAGGGTGAAATTGAAATCATTAGCATCATTTTAAACTAAGAGTCTACCCATCAAACTGAACTTTCACTATGGGAGCAAACCGATCGGAGCAACAAAAAAATCTGCTGTTCCATACTAAACTGCTATGCCTACGTAACAAAACTGATGAAAAGTTGGACGTGTGGTGTAACTAGAATGGACAAGATTAGGAATGAGTATATTAGAGGAAGTTTGAAAGTAGCACCTATGAAGGAAAAATTGCAGGGTAATAGATTTTCGTGGTATTGGGCATGTAATGCGGGGAGACGAGTGTCATGTTACGAGACGAGTGTTAAGTATGAATGTGGATGGCTGTGGTAGGAGAGGCAGGCCGAAGAAAAGATGGATGGATTGTGTAAAGGATGATATATGTAAAAAAGGGGTGAGTGTTGAGACGACGGCTAAGAGAGATGAATGAAAGAGGATGACATATTGCGCCGACCCCAAATAATAGGAAATGGGCAAGAGAATGGTGATGAGGTGCGAAAGGTACCTATTTGTACCTACAAAATAAGGGTCGTATAAATATTAAAGTTACCTTTTGCTAGATGTTTAATTTAAATAATTATATGGAAATAAAAAATTTACATTTACGTAATAAACTATTTTTCAAACGTCGAACAATGATATTTCGCCGTAACTAATTAGATCGTCAATATACTTAATATTACAAAAGAATTAAAAACGAGATGCTAAAATGTGAATAATAATTATTTTTTAAACGTCGAACAATGACGTTTCGCCGTAACCAATTAGATCGTCAATATACCTACTTAAAATTACAAAAAAAATAACAACAAGATGCCAAAATGTGAATAAGGGGTAGAATAAACGGGTTCCGTACAAACTTTACGGTACATACCTACCCAAGGGGCAAAAGTTAGTTGTACCTATAGAAGGTATTTTATTTATTTACAATATTTACAGTGTAGGTACATTAACAATAATCTTAATAGCCTAGCCTAGTCAAACTGAGAAAAAACTTAAATAAAATAATAAATAGAATTACATTTAACTTTGCAGAAATACAATTTGGTGTTAGTGATCGGTCCTATACAAGGCCAAAAAACGTCGACAAACCCCGAAAGTGGCGCTATTATATCTCCATTCGGTGTCACAGTGTATCCGTCAGTGTCAAGCGTAGCCTATATGTACGCAGATCACAATTTGTTGACAAATACGAGTCACCGCGTTGCTATTTATTACAGTACTTTTTTGACCCATAGTAGAGTTTGTGATTCCTCTAATAATTTCAATCTTTCATTCAGTTCATTCGATCACAACAAAAAAGAAAATATTAATAAAAAGAATTCTTCCTTACATCGAGCATGACATTATGATAAAGAATTTATGTTGTTACTGAATATTCGTTCTATATGGTGGAATTTATATGCGACCGCAATTTTACTGTTAAACTAATGTAAGATTTACGATGAATTTTCAATGCCGATTTAAGGAGTTTTTTTAAAATACATTAGAAAATAATAATTCAATGTCCCAAATGTTACCAATTGAGAGCCAAAAAGTGGCTACAGAGCTCTTAGAAGCTAACTCGTGACAATATTTTCACCGCCATCATGGAATAGTACCTAATGTAACACAGAGTTTCTGTCTCCTCGACAACAATGAAAACGGGTCACCACGAGTCACCAACAACATAAATCTTAATATCTCGGAAACTAAGAATGATAGCTTATTCAAATAAAAAGTATTTTATAGAAAGTTTAATACTACTACTTAAATTAATAAAGTTTCTGGTTGCTATAAAGTTATGCCAATAAAACAGGCTAAAACCTAAAAACATGATTTTTGAAAAAAAAAAAAATATTGTATTCAACATTTATTATTAATGTGGTAATTTTATCACTCACATGCACTAAAATAAATGGGGAAATGTTATATCTGTGACAAAAAATTGTTATTTTCAATTTGTGGTCTGCGATAGAATTGACACATTTGTATTTATGTATTTATGTATTTAAATTAATCAAACAAATGAAAACTAAAAATGTTATCAATTAATTTAAGAAGTATTAAATAATCTATGAAATACTTTTTATTTGAATAAGCTATCATTCTTAGTTTCCGAGATATTAAGGTTTGTTGGGGACCCGTTTTCATTGTTGTTGTCGAGTGTATATAACATAAAAACAGCACATTATGTCCTGAAAAGGAATCTTTATCTCGATTTTACAACATAGTAATATTGTTGTAAAACCGATATAAAGATAAAGGAACAATCAAACCATTAGGGTTAGCGCGTACCTAGCGCATAAATGTTCGAGCATGCCTGAACAAGATTATAACAGGAACTCGGAAGCGAGAAGGTAGGCGAGTAGGGGGCGTGTAGGGTGGCGTTTAATTTGTGACCTGAGGAACCCTATATTGAAATATATATAAAGCATGAGAACAACATATTATTATTAGAGGTCTCCACTTCGTCTGTGGTGTAACTGGTAAGTCTGTCTTTTGTTACTAGTTTCATAATTAAAATTTTTTGTTAAATGAGTTTTTGTCTGATAAAGCTTTTATTCTGCTTTTATTTTTACAATTTGACTGTAAAAACGTTATTAAACCCAAAAAATATTGCCAAAATAAAGCCTCAAAATGTATAATTCCCAAGGTTACCGTTATTGGTTCTTTACCGTGTAACTTTAAAAGCTATATAAAGGCCTTCTTAAATACTAATTACTCTTATTAAAGGAGTGGGCATGGCAATAATAACGCAATCGATCTTATTAACCCCAAATAATGGGTATTTATGGGTACGTATGGGGGGGGGGGGGGTATTTTATAAGACGTCTTTCGCTCCGAATTATACAGGGTGTAACAAAACACCCTAGTAATACTTAAGGGGGTGCTTCATACCATCAATCTGATCAACTTTCACTAAACGCAACCAACGTTTGCCAACGTCGAGAAAAAATAAAAAAAATCTGCCGTCCCATATATTTGAGTCGAGACGGTACTGCAGTTTTGTATGAAAGAGATTTTTTTTCTCGATTTCGATGTTAGCTCCATAGTGAAAGTTGTTCAGTTTGATGGTCTGCAGCACCCTCTAAACTATTCCTTTACCGTCTGAGCGATCTGTCAAAACGGCTCTAACGGCTGACAAATGAAAGAATAGCGCAATACCGAATGTGTTAATTGTGGTTCTGGTTCGCACGTGGTTGCGATTTATTTAGCGCGATTGCTCTCCTGTTCGGTTGAACTGAAGGATCTACGTAGTAACGATACTGATTTTCCTCAGAAAATGGCACGGCTTTGTCTCCTATTATCTATCCATGCGATATGTCTAACACTTGGTCTAACTCAAGATATACCTTATCTTGACCCGAATGAAACATGGGGACCAGCCGAGATGAATTCTGAAGATACCAGCATAAGACCTTTTAAAGTAGAATTTAAAGAAGAGGTAAGTTTATTGAAATATAACTTAACAACATCTAATGGATATTTAGGAGTGGAATGCCTTACCTGCGTCAGTATTTCCGAGCACTTAAAACCTGAATTCCTTTAAAGTACGAGTGAATAGGCATCTTTGGGTAAGCTCGCTACATCTTCGACCCCATCTTCGTCCTGAGGACTGGATTGAGGTCAAGAGCAAACCCGTAGTTAATAAAAAAAAAAATTACTAGAAATGATGCATACAAAATGTTGCGCTGTGCAGCTGTGCTGAACTTTAAGAGGATAGACGGGTACCGTTTCTTTTTCCATACAATCGTATTCCCCTGTTTTCGCCTTGGATAAATGACACAAAAGCAAAAAAAATATTTACCATAAAATCTATGTTACCTCCGCTTTTTTCCGCCTAATTAATTACTGTAAGAACTAGGGACCTTCGAAAATGACAAATTTTACCGTCCGTTTTCGGACATTGCCGAATATTAAACAAAAAAAAAAAAACAGGCAGACAAAGCGATAGTCTTTCTCATATTAGTTTTGAAAGGAAGGAGGAAAGGAAGGAATGAGAAGGATACAGGGGAATACGAAATGCTGATTTCGTCGACTTTATGTATATAAAATCGGTCGGAGCAGCAGTTGTCTCTTTCGCACTCTAGCCGGCGGGATGTATGGGGCGGATCTGACTAATACGTATAGGTACAGTCGGAAAAGTGACCTATTCTCCAAATTAGCATTTCAGCCCGCCTATCCTCTTAAGGTGTTAATAAAGTATCTACAATGGCTGCAATGGAAAAAAGTATAGCGAAAAAAAAACACAACATCTAAAAACCTTTAAATATTTTTAGGGCTATTACACTTTGTATAATATTTTGGTTTGATTTTTCATACTTGTAACTTTTCTCTCTAAAACTTTCAGATGATCCAAGATCTAAGATATCGTCTAGAAAACCACCGCAGTTTTACTCCAGGCTTGAAAGGAGCTAATTTCCGCTACGGATTCACCGGTGAAACTCTATGTGGCTGGGTGAAATATTGGGCCAATGATTACCCTTTTGCCGAAAGGGAGGACTTTTTGAACACATACCCCCAGTTTAAGACTAGAATCCAGGGATTGGATATTCATTTTATCAGGTTTAGGCCGGAGGTATGTTAGCCCAGTCATTTTACGGAGTTTTGTTAGGAGGGGTGGGGAGTAATTATTAATGGGACTTTTAACTCTTTTACGGACACTGACCGGCTATAGCAGTGATAACAATAAAAGTTCTATTGTGTCTCGTTCAGTGTCCGCGAATGTGTTAAATTGTAACCGGCACCATTTAAGACGATCTGGAAACATATTTAAAAAAATTCGCTACGCGTCATAGAAATTAAAAATGTATCTCAATATTATTACCAATGCACTCATTTCAATTAGATTTAACAATATCAATTATATTTGACCAATAAAAAGAGGCATTTAAATTTTAAATATGAGGTATTCATTAGAAAAAACTAATCTACTTACCTACCTATTTTTCAAAGTTTTCTAAGTAGCTAAAAATATTAACACCATATTTGAAGTATACGTATAATAAAGCCTTAAAAATTTGCAACAGAAAATGTTACATCTGGTTTTTTAGAACGAGATAAATTCTTAATTTAAAATTTGGGGCTGTTGCCGAGGTAGTTTTTTATTTAATTTTGGTACATTTCTAAGCTCTATACCGAAAAAAAAAATCTATTATTAATTAGTCCCGGCTCAAATCGGAAAATTACCGGACTATGTTATTAAAGTTGAAATGATGTTTTGGTCAGATATTATGACATTCCTACGTAGGGTAGAATTACTAGAGATATTGTATTAAAGTATAATTCATCTTGGTGATATTATCATTGGCAAATTGGAAATGACTTTCGGAAGATCATTGGATTAGACTACCTGTTCAAATCCTGCACCTGAATTTCTTTCGAATGTTGACGCAATTTTAACTGACACATATTCTTGATAACCTATTGTTATAAACACTGCGAAGATAGCAGTTTCAAGCCTTATAAAGGCAAATGATAAACAGGAATCAAGAGGTAGTCTAGAAAGACAATAAATACAAAAAATAGGGCTTTCTGGAAATTTCCCCTGAAATAAAACCAGATTATACCTAAACGTACAAGATCATACTTCAGAGAAATTGCAAGTACACTTCAGTATCATAACTACAAAGGAACTAAATCAGATTAATTTGTATATCCCCATTCCACAGGTTCCAGAAGGAGTGGAAGTGGTTCCTGTTCTCATGGTCCACGGATGGCCTGGGTCAGTCAGAGAGTTCTATGAAGCAATTCCTTTGATCGCCGCTGTAAGTGACAGCCGAGATTTCGCTATTGAAGTCATCGTTCCCAGCTTACCTGGATTTGGATTCTCGGATGTAAGTTGTAGTACTATTTTGTCGCAGTAAAAGCATATAATTACTGTGTATTTTCAGAACTTTAACTGTACCTAATAATAATTGTACATACATAAAATCATTACCAGGATCGTCAAAATATTTGTGTGGTTGCAATTTCATACGCGGTTTGTATTGAGCTTGTTGAAGGTTTCAAGATTGGTGAATCGAGTGGTGGCTAGCTTTCTTCGCTTGGAAGCTCTTATAGGAAGAAATGGGGTAGTACTATTTCTATACTGAAACCACACAGAAATGCCGTTATGCCGTTTATGGTATCATTATCAAAGACTAACGGTTGTTATGTTCTGTATGGTTCTTGCTTAAAAGGGACCACCCCAGTTCTTCCCGTGGGTACCGTACGAGGCTTCTAAGGGATAAGGTTTCTTGTGCAGTGTTTTTATGAGCGAAAGGCTAGCCCTCAGTCTCCACCCCACACGTCATTCTATCGTGAAACCTTCAATGTGTTAAAAGTTTTGCTGCCACCTGTGGGATGGCTCAGCCAAGTATCAACTAGCTACATTCGACTCGGTCGAACGCAGAGCCAGGAGGCTCATCTGACGACAGTAAGCTGGTGGAGAGTCTCCACTGGAGACCAAGCCTCATAGCCTAGCCCACCTCCCCGCAGACTGGCCTGCTTGTTCTTCTACCGATTGTACTTTGAGTGTGCCCAAGACTACATGAGCTCCCCTTTCATCCCGCCTTCCCTTTTCTACTATCGGACTTCCAGACGCACCGCAGGATATCACCCCTACTTGGTTGACATCCCATATATCCGCACCAAGCGCCTTTCTGAATCTTTTCAGTCAGAAAGTGGAATGACCTGCCTGTGTCAGTATTTCCGAGCGCTTACAACCCGAATTCCTTTAAAGTACGAGTGAATAGGCTTCTTCTGGGTAAGCTCGCTACCGCTGTTTTGTTTAAAAGATGTGTGTTGTAGAGTTTCTGGCCGCATCTTCTCTCAACGGAACACCTTCCGACGTGGTGGTAGACTCAAAAAATGACGTCAAAAAGCTATCTATATGATATTATTTTGAATAAAAAATTTTGAATTTTTTTGACCGCTACATCCCCGATTTATTTTTTTCTGGATTTCCTCTTGACCTAAATCCAGTCATGACAAAGATGGGGATCTTTGTGTGGACTGGATTTAGGTCAAGAGAAAATCCAGAAAAAAATAAACAAAAAAAAAGTGAGCCTTGCTACAACTGAATGCTTAAAAATTTAGTCGGTACTTGTAGCTGAGCTTCTGACCACCCCGAAAAGGATTATTGGTGTGTATGTATGTATATGGGTGTATCTGGTTTCCAGGGTGCCGTTCGACCTGGTTTGGGAACAGCACAGTGCGCTGTCATATTGAGGAATCTGATGCATAGACTTGGTTACGAAAAATTCTACGTTGTTGGTGGTGACTATGGCTACCTTACCAATAAAGCCATGGTTACGTTGTACCCTGAGGTAAGATTTAGTTAAAATTCTCCTATATTTATTTTCTGGGATGCTGAAACTTTTTAAGAGGATGATTAAACAGTCAAACTGAACAATTTTCTCTATGGCACCAACATCGAATTCGCGAAAAAAAACAGCTGTTCCCATGCTGTTCCATACAAAACTGCAATGCCTACTCGACTCAAATGTATGCAACAGCTGATTTTTTTTGCTCCGATCTGTTTGCTCCCATAGTAAAATTTGTTCAGTTTGATGGGTGTATAGACTCTTACTTTAAAAGGATGCTAATGATATAAATTTCACTTTGCATATAGTAGGGGTAGGGGCCTTATTTACCTACTATCGTACAAGAGGGGGTAATCGCGATTTCTCAATAGTTTTACATCATTGAACTCTAAAGTAAAATTAATGTTGAAGAACACAAGATTCTACATTATTATAATTATTGCTTGCTTAGTATCCATAAATATCGTCCTCTTCTAAATTATTTCTACTGCTTCTAGATTTAATCATGATTGTAATACCATGTGATTTTTGAATGTTGTGTATACCTATGTATTAGCGACTAGATTTATACAGGGTGTACAATAAAATGGGACAGCTACTCAAAGGGGTGCTTGAGACCATCAAACTGAACAACTTTCTCTATGGGACTAATATCGAAATCGCGAAAAAAAAATCCGCTCTACCATACAAAACTGCAAACATAACTCGACTGAAATGTATGGGACAGCAGATTTTTTTTTCGCGATTTCGATATTGGTCCCATAGAGAAAGTTGTTCAGTTTGATGGTCTGAAGCACTCCTTTAAGTAGCTGTCCCATTTTATTGTACACCCTGTATAGAAATTTTGTTTGTAATGCGAAATACTTTAAGCTGTTTGTATATCTATTAAATAAATTAAATTAAATTAAACACAACTAGCACACTTGATCCATACAAACTAGCACACTTGTCTGTCATCTCGGTATATATTTGAAGTATATCTGTCAATTGTTTTGCCTCATTTTTCTGGTTTGAAATGTTCGCGTAATCGCGCATCCATTAATTTTACTTTGATCTAAGCATTGAACTAATAGAAACATCTGTTCTAACTCACACTTATTTTACCATTTCAGGAAATCCTTGGTCACTTTACCAATTTCCCAGTAGTTACATCTCCAGCCGCATTACTTATTCAAGTCCTGGGTTCATTTAACACTTCTCTGGTAGTAGACTCTGCCGTTGCTGACCGCATGTATCCATTGTCTAAGGTGTTCTCTTTCCTGATGGAGGAAATAGGCTACATGCATATACAGGCCACAAAACCTGATACTGTTGGTTAGTATACCTATTATTATGTTTGTCTTTTCCTGAGGCCGCTCGCAAGGAGCGACCAGAGTGCAACATTTCCTGAGCGACAACAAAAGAGAGCTAGTAACTCAATCACGACGCGGTAGGCGGTTCGGTACCTAGCCTGTACCTCTGTACCACTAATTACTTTGGAATTGATGTACGGTTGTTTTTGTCATTATCACTAGCTCCGAGGTGAAGGAAAATATCGTGAGAAAACCTTGCATTCCCGAGGATGCAAGAAAATACCATAAGTTCGGAGGTATGCGTAAAATATGGGTGAGCTTGGGGCGAACAAAAAGGACCAGCGCTGGTCTCAAGTGTTACATAGCGACCCTTGCTTATAGCCCAACCACAAATAATCAATATGCAATATAACTAATGATTTTTCTACCGTTTAAAATTTTCAGAGGTGGTTCAGACCATACTAAACTGAAATATCTACTCGACTTAAATAATGAGACATTTCTTTTTTACGATTTCACGTTTGATTCGTTTAGTAAAGTTCGTTCAGTTTGATGATCTGAACCACCCCTGAAAACACATTTAAAGTACCTGAATCTAGCCTGGACTTGTATTATGATGACTAGACAACGATATAGTAATACAACATCCATGACTGGTACAAATAATCATTATTCATCAATCATCATACAAATATTTGCCCCTTATGGCATTCGAAACCGCAACTCTCGGCGCAGCAGGCAGGTTCACTACCAACTGAGCTATCTGGTCGTCAAGAATGAACTAGTAGTTTAGCTATAAAATTTCTTCATTATCCTCCCAGGTGAAGGTTTAGCAGATTCCCCTGCTGGTCTTCTGGCATACGTCCTGGAGAAGTTCTCCTCAGCAACGATGGCTAGTAACCGAGACCTACCTGATGGTGGACTGAGCAGCTTCAAACCAGATCCTTTGATAGATAACTTAATGATGTACTGGGTTCCAAATTCCATGACCACGGCTATGAGGATTTATGCTGAGACGCTTAATTTAACGCAGATTGGTTTGGGACTAGAAGAGTGAGTAATCCTTTGAGGTATTTGAACTAATCATAAATGAGATCATGATCGAATCAGAAATGAAGAGATCAGCAGAAGAATCAGAGTTACTGACATAGCCCAAAGAATTGCTAAACTTAAGTGGCAGTGGGCGGGGCACATTGCTCTCAGAACCGATGGCCGATGGGGCCAAAAAGTTCTCGAGTGGCGACCGCGTACCGGAAAGCGCAGCGTGGGTAGGCACCTCATACGGTGGACCGACGACCTGGTGAAGGCGGCGGAAACCCGTTGGATGAGGGCAGCACAGGACTGGTCGTTATGGCGATCCTTGGGGGAGGCCTATGTCCAACAGTGGATGTCCATCGGCTGAGATGATGATGATGATATAAATAAATAAATAAATAAATAAATAACGCTCACAGGCACATACATTGTAATGATCCCAAGTTAAGCACTATAGGCTTGTTTAATATGGAAACCATACAACAACGGCACGAACATATAACATCCATGACCGAACCGGGATTCGAACCCAGGACCCTGGTTTGGCAGTCCGGCGTGGTAACCATTACACCAACTGGGTCGTCGTATATGATTATATGATTTGAAGGAGGATGTATGTAAGTGACCGCAGTCTTCCTTCGTCGCGATTTTTTTCTTCATATAAAGCCATTGGTGTTAAAAGTCGCAGGACATCTACTCTTTCATACCAAACTGCATTACCGTCTCGACTCAAATGTATGGGACTGTACAGTGCTGCTGACTGTACAGTGTTCCATATTCAAATTAGAAAGACGTAACAATTGTGTTTTTATATTTTTTGTGTTATCTCTGACGATTTGTCATCTCAATATTTCAGAATACCATCTCCAGTCCCGACGTGGGCGCTTCAAGCAAAGCATGAAATCGTATACCAATCTCCCCTCATAATTAGAACAAAGTATCCCAACCTACTGAACACAACGATCCTGGATTATGGAGGTCATTTCCTGGCCTTTGAGCAGCCCACAGTCTTTTCCGAACATGTTTTGAGTGCGATCGGAGGTTTTAGGAAATGGCATGCAGGTAAATGTAAAAAATAAAATCGGTCAAGTGCGAGTCGGGCTACTCGCGAACCGAGACCAAGGGTTCCGTACCACAAAATAATTTTTTTTTCTCCGGGACCTTTATCACGAGACCGACTCACACTTGACCGGTTTTTATTATTTTTTATTATTCTATAGAGTTTGCTCTATAATCACACTAAGTTTGACGCTTGTATGTATTACTGTTTTTACGATAGAGCGTGTAGAATAAACGTTCATAAAAACTAGTTTCTTGTTGAGAACCCCCCTTAATTTTTAACTTTTTAAAATTTTTATTATTTGTTGACAAATCCGCCGTAATAACGCAGAATCTGAGAAAATTTCAACCATCTAGTTATTTCGGTTCAAAAGTTACAGCCCTAAATTAGGACAGACGGACGGACGTCGTAAGGACAGACGGACGGACGGATGGACGGACAACGTAGGCTTAGTAATTGTCTATGATTTCAATTTAACCCAGTATCTATGCCTGTGGTTTGTCAGATTTCCGTTAAAATCTACAATAGTTTCAATGCTACGATTAATTCAAGATTTGTATGGAAATCTTTAAGCCATGTATAACTTTGAAACAAAAATGTGTTTAACGGAATCTGACAAACCACAGGCATAGAGATCAGTTTCCACGTGTATGACAAATTTAATTGATTTTAATAGGTTATTTTTAACAAAATATAATTAAACTTCTTTATACAGAATGTAAATAAACCCTGTTGAAACCTTAAAGGGTTACTTCAGACCATCAAACTGAAAACCTTTCTCTATCGGACCAAATATCGATATCGCGATAAAAGAAACTTCAGTCGAGTTATGTTTGCAGTTTTGTATGGGTCACATACAGAAAGTTGTTCAGTTTGATGGTCTGATAATCCCCTTAAAAAAGTTTCAGTTAATTTTGTTAAACCTTATTATTAATCGTTTCCATTTCTGAAGCTACATTACTCTAGCAAATGCCTGTTAAAATGTATCCTGCTTATGCTGTGATGATTATTATAATTATAGATCGGATAATCTTATGCATATTTACCTAAACTTCACTTTTTTCGCCACGAAAACAGGCTATGGATATGCCTTTCTGAATAAAGTTATTTAAAAAAATCGGACCGCACGTACTGTTTTGTCATACTGATCCACGTAGGTAGTCTCACCTACTTCCGACAACATAAAGAACTTGGACAACATAAACAACCCTGAAAACATGAAAAACGACGATATTATATGATATATAATCTACGATATTTTGTATGTTAATAAATCTTTTAGCAATCCCGGGACTTCAAAACAATCCTGGGATTGTTTCATTAAATCAACGAATTATGACGTGTCCACATTATTCTTGTGAAAAATGAAGTTTAGGTAAATATCATAAAGGTATTATACTACGTAAGAGAGACGGTGACAGCTGAGAGAGCGAGATGTACCTAGCGGCATGCCTGTATAATAGAAAGAGATACGTGACGCGAGGTAATAGAACCGTTTTTGGGGATTTGGATTCCTGGTAAAAATTCGGTTTCTGTGAATAATCGTGAACCTAAAGTGAAATCGTAGATAATTTTGTGAAATATACTAACACTGTTTCATTAAATTATTCACCATTTCACGTTAGATTGAGAATTATACACAGAAATCGAATTTTTACCCTGCCGAGGACTCCAAAAAACGTCCAAAAACGGTCACATTTGACAACTCATGTCAAATATGCATCCGAATGGATTTTCGGAGATCGGATGATCTCTAATTATAATGCATGAAAGTTGATGCACATGTTTGGATGTTTATGATCCAATCATGCATAAACTTCTGAAAGGATTTGTCACACAAATAGATTATGTTCTGGATATAGGTACGATACTTTTTTAAAGTCAACGCAGTTGAAGTCGTATGAAAAAGCTAGTAAGTAATAATAATTATATACTTAACTTTCTTCCAGACGGGAGTCAAAGCGTGGCGGAGGAAGGAATAAACTGGAGCAATTTCTTTGATCAAGTACTGGCCAGCCAGGGGACTGCCGCAACACCTACCAGCCAAATATTGAATTTACTTGTAGGAGTTGCCAAACAATTCCTAGCTGCTAAACAGTAATTTATTTGGTATATCTTTTAAACCACAGAACACCCTTTTACGACAAATCTTTTACAGTCCAGTCTGTTCGATTATGGAATGATCTACCCCTCTCCATCCTTACCCATTTTTAAAAGCTGCTAAACGAATACTATCACACTACATAGTTCGTACAATTTGGTATTTTAACTTTTACTGTGTTACTAATGTTCTTTTGTATAATATTCGTTCTTTTGATTTTGTGTATAGTTGAACCCTTCTGTTTGCTTGTTTAAATAAAGAGTATTGTATTGTGTATTGTATTTTTCATTTTAATAACCTTGTTTCGGTAGTAAGTAGAGTGAGTGTGCCCGTGCGGTGGGTTCACATCGGGTTCAGTAAATTTTAAATTTTACAAACAAATTATACAGGGTGTAAGTGACAGCTTAGCAAATACTGAAACGGTGGATTCAGACCATCAAACTGAACAACTTTCACTATGGAGCCACCCTCGGGAAAGGTGAAAAAAAAAATCTGCAATTTTATACATTTGAGTCCAGTAGATGCTGCTTTGTATGGAGCAGTTGATTTTTTTTCACGTTTCCTGATCGTGAACTTTTTCAGTTTGATGGTCTGAATTCACCATTTCAGTATTTCCTAGGCTGTCACTTACACCCTGTATGATATTTTGAGAAAAATTACCTATGTTGAAACCATGATAATTCGATTTTGCTCTTGATTCTTAACAAAGTACTTTCTAGTTTTGCGTTAATTCATTAACATGTTGTATATAAACGTTTAAGTAATATAATAGTATTTTTTTTATAATAGCATTTAATTATTATCATAAAATCTATAGTTATTTGAAAGGTGATGGTCCAAAAAAAACCCAGATTCGATTCAGACAAATTGGGTATCAATAGCTTTAGTATAATGCACAATTTACCGCTCCGAAAAATTAATGCCCATATCCATGGAGTATAAGAATTATAGGCTAATAAAGTATATATGGATAAATCATGAGTAACTTGTTACTTTTACTAGTTTTTACAACAGCAGTATATTAATAATAGGACAATAATAAATATAACCAACTAAAAAATAAATATTAAAATAATTAATTAAAATAATAATAACTTGTCTTTTGAACGGGCCTCTACATGTTGGCTTCGGCCCAACGACGCCTTCCAAAGGTCCGGGACTTAATTGCCCGTGATTACGGAACATAAAAATAATAATAAAAAATATAATAAAAAAAAATTAAAATGAATAAAATAGTATCCAAAAAGTTGTTGTGTTGTTGTGTTTTTTTTGTATGTTTTTTTATGTTTTTATTACATAAAATGTTTATTTTTGTTATCAAATCATAAACAAACATACACACACACACACAAACATGCAAATGTTACTCATGATTTTTCCATATACATATACTTTGTTAGCCTATAACTCTTATACCCCATGGATATGGATATATTTTTTCGGTGGGGTAAATTGTGCATTATAATAAAGCTATTTGTACCCGATTTGTCTAAATCGACTCTGGGTTTTTGGTACATACAGTTTTGAACCATCAACTTTCGTTTAAAAAATAGTTTGTCTGTTTGTTAATCACTTAAAAACGGCCGAACCGATTTGGATGGGTTTTTCACTAAAGCATAGGGCATGGCTTGGATTAACATTTAGGCTTTGTTTCATCGCAATCAATTATCTCAATCAAAAGATATGAGTACCTATTTAAAGACAGTGGTCCGCGCGTACGGAGTCGCGGGCACCGCTAGTATATTATAAATTGCAAATGTTATTTGTGACGTTATAATTATACACTCTAGTACTACGACACGTATGACAATTTATTGCTGCTGACTGTACACCACTGTACCAGATGAACCAGTGCTGGTCCAGGAAAGTGTCCGACCCATGTATGAAGTATTTTTTATATTAAAAAGTAATAGGTAAGTAAATGCTTTTACTGAATTTTAAAAAATGCTATCGTTTTTTCTCTAAAACTATACAGGTTGAAATTGATATCATTAGCATTGTTTAAAATGACGAGGTTCATTAAAGAACAGAAGTCAAAGCAGAGTTATATAACTGCTAAAATAGAGAGAAGACGCTTTTAGCCAAAATGCCATCTGGAAATAGTTTCCTCAGCAACCAAACAACAAAAACAGGAGTCAACTTACTTTATAGAAGATGTGCAAGATTCTTTCCAGGGAATGTTTATAGACTACAAAACATCGTTAACAGATACTTGCGAGAAATTGAGTTCTGCGACCTCACCAGCCGCCAATACAACGATTTCAAGTAGTTCTTAAGTTCAACTGCCTAGGATCCAACTACCAAACTTTTCTGGAAAATATAATGAATGGTAATCGTTTCATGGCATGTTTGAGAAAATTTCATACTACAGCGGTTAATTATAAAGAAGCTTGGGTCTTGTTGATAATAACAAAAGGTATATAATTGTAATGCAATCATGAAGATGCTGTTCATACAAGTGGAATCTGCGGGAGCAATAAAACGATTATTGGATACAACTACTTCTTGTTAAACAACAGTGCAAAATATTAGTGTGAACATTCATAACTCTGACGCGCTGATTATTCATCTTATGGTGACAAAACTGGATCATGAATCACATCGACAGTTGGAGAATCATGTGAACGCCATCTCTGATAATTTACCAACCTGGAAGCAGTCGGAAGAGTTTCTAAAGGTTAGAATTAGAACCCTTGAGATGTTGGACACGAGTAAACAAATTGGAGGGTACAACAAAATGCAGTAAATCATTTCACTTAACTGGAACAATGGAGCAATGGAGCAATGAGGAGATACACCACTTACACGTTAAAATTGGAGAATTTAACTACATTTGGAGATGGAGACGGAGAACAAAATCAACACGGAGATTACTATATGTAATTATTGAGACTACAACTTTACTGAGAAGTGTTTTTAGTGCTTGAGATTACATGAAATAATGTTTTTTTATGGTACGAGTATGTATGAGGTAGGTTAGGTTGTAATTTTGTGTTTACCTTCTTGAGTATTTCATGGTGGGCGGTCTTATACTGCCGATATTTAGTTTTATTGGAGTCATGTTCTAAGTTAATAATTTTATTAGATTTTTCTTCCGTACGGTGGGCGGTCGTATACCTAACACACGGCTGATGACTTGGTTAGGTTGCAAGTTGAAATGTTACAGTTTGTTCATTTGATTAGTACCTATAATTTTATGTTTATAAGAATTTGTTAAAGGACAAGTCCTTGGTGGGCGGAATGTTTAAAATGACGAGGTTCATTAAAGAGGTTAGATGTAAGTTGTATGGGTTGAATCCCTTCTCCTTGGCGTTACCAAAGAGTAATAATTTTTTTCACCTATCTGTTTGGGAAGTACGGGAAGTAAATGAGGTGCCGCAACTCTAGGGTTGCCAGGTTCAAAAGTGACTTCTTTGAACTTGGCAAAGCTAGAGTTGCGGCAGATGGAGAGTTGGCGATTGCCGTACGAGAGTAGAATCTAATTATCAAGTTTTCAGCATATTTTTTTTTAAATATTTTGTTAGTTATAATGTAGTTATAATTTAAAATTTCCTGAACTAGATGTCAACCCACCGCACCAAATAAGACTACCAAATAAGATTTTAAAACATATTCATGTCATGAGCTTTCATTCATTGCTGAAATAATAACAAATCATTTTCCTATGTAAACTTAAAATGCGAATAACTTAAATTTTAATTAATAAAATAATGACATTATTGTTTCAATTCAATTATTCCGGTATAAATCTGTTGGGGTGTATGAGGCTTTGCGTGATTTTTGTTTATTAGGAAGCCAACATCACACGTTGTATAGAGTGTATTAAGTACGGAACTAAATCAATCAAAAATATACTTTATTTTCCAGCTAAGCATAATCAGCAAATGACAAATAATATAGACAATGAAATACAGAGTAAAGGTGCGAAAGGTACGACTGCGACTTCCGTATCCCCCTCAAATTGAAGGGGAAAATATATAAGAGCATAATAAGACAGGTCGTTATGTACGGATCAGAGTGTTGGGCCACAAAAGGGACGGATGAGAAACGATTGCATGCAGCTGAGATGCGAATGTTGAGGTGGATGTGTGATGTAACTAGAATGGACAAGATTAGGAATAAGTATATTAGATGAAGTTTGAAAGTAGTACCTATGAAGGAAAAATTGCATGGTAATAGATTGTCGTGGTATGGGCATGTAATGCGGAGAGACGAGTGTCATGTTACGAGACGAGTGTTAAGTATGAATGTGGATGGCTGTGGTAGGAGAGGCAGGCCGAAGAAAAGATGGATGGATTGTGTGAAGGATGATATGTGTAAAAAAGGGGTGAGTGTTTAAACGACGGTTAAGAGAGATGAATGAAAGAGGATGACATATTTGCGCGAACCTAAAATAATGGGAAATGGGCAAGAGAATGATGATGAGGTGCGAAAGGTACCTTTTTGTACCTACAAAATATGGTCGTCTAAATATTAAAGTTTTCTTTTGCTAGATGTTTAATTTAAATATATGGAAATAAAATGTACATTTACGAAATAAATTATTTTTTAAACGTCATTTCGCCGTAACCAATTAGATCGCGATCGTCAATATACTTAATATTATACATAATATTACAAATACATAATATTACAAAAGAATTAACAACAAGATGCTGAAATGTGAATAATTATTATTTTTAAACGTCGAACAATGACGTTTCGCCGTAACAATTAGATCGTCAATATACCTACTTAAAATTACAAAAAAATAACAACAAGATGCCAAATTTGAATAAGGAGTAGAATAAAAGGGTTCCGTACAAACTTTACGGTACATACCTACCCAAGGGGCAAAAGTTAGTTGTACCTATAGAATAACATTTAACCTTTCAGAAATACAATTTGGTGTTAGTGATCGGTCCTACAAAAGGCCAAATTCCGTTGACAAACCCCGAAAGTGGCGCTATTATATCTCCATTCAGTGTCACAGTGTATCCGTAGCAGTGTCAAGCGTACTATTTAGGCCTATAAAATTTATATAACTGTACGCAGATCACAATTTGTTGACAAAAACTAGTCAGGCGTTGCTAATTAGATCGCGATCGTCAATATACTTAATATTATACATAATATTACAAATACATAATATTACAAAAGAATTAACAACAAGATGCTGAAATGTGAATAATTATTATTTTTAAACGTCGAACAATGACGTTTCGCCGTAACAATTAGATCGTCAATATACCTACTTAAAATTAAAAAAAAATAACAACAAGATGCCAAATTTGAATAAGGAGTAGAATAAACGGGTTCCGTACAAACTTTACGGTACATACCTACCCAAGGGGCAAAAGTTAGTTGTACCTATAGAATAACATTTAACTTTGCAGAAATACAATTTGGTGTTAGTGATCGGTCCTATACAAGGCCAAAAAACGTTGACAAACCCCGAAAGTGGCGCTATTATATCTCCATTCAGTGTCATAGTGTATCCGTAGCAGTGTCAAGCGTACTATTTAGGCCTATAAAATTTATATAACTGTACGCAGATCACAATTTGTTGACAAATACGAGTCACTGCGTTGCTATTACAGTACTTTTTTGACCCATAGTAGAGTTTGTGATTCCTCTAATAATTTCAATCTTTCATTCAGTTCATTCGATCACAACACAAAAAAGAAAATATTAATAAAAAGAATTCTTCCTTACATCGAGCATGACATGATGATCAAGAATTTATGTTGTTACTGAATATTCGTTCTATATGGTGGAATTTATATGCGACCGCAATTTTACTGTTAAACTAAGGTAAGATTTACGATGAATTTTCAATACCCCCCTCGATTTAAGGAGTTTTTATAAAATACATTAGAAAATAAAGCATAAAGTTGTACTAGATAAACAAAAAACTATAATAAAGAATCATTTAGAAAATAATAATTCAATGTCCCAAATGTTACCAATTGAGAGCCAAAGAGTGGCTAAAGAGCTCTTAGAAGCTAACTAGTGACAATATTTTCACCGCCATCATGGAATAGTACCTAATGTAACAGAGTTTCTGTCTCCTCGACAACAATGAAAACGGGACACCACGAGTCACCAACAACATAAACCTTAATATCTCGGAAACTAACAATGATAGCTTACTCAAATAAAAAGTATTTTATTGAAAGTTTAATACTACTACTTAAATTAATAAAATTTCTGGTTGCTATAAAGTAATGCCAATAAAACAGGCTAAAACCTAAAAACATGATTTTTGAAAAAAAAAAAAAAAATCTATTCAACATTTATTATTAATGTGGTAATTTTATCACTCACATGCACTAAAATAAATGGGGAAATGTTATATCTGTGACAAAAAATTGTTATTTTCAATTTGTGGTCTGCGATAGAATTGACACATTTGTATTTATGTATTTAAATTAATCAAACAAATGAAAACTAAAAATGTTATCAATTAATTTAAGAAGTATTAAATAATCTATGAAATACTTTTTATTTGAATGAGCTATCATTCTTAGTTTCCGAGATATTAAGGTATGTTGGTGACCCGTTTTCATTGTTGTTGTCGAGTGTATATAACATAAAAACAGCACATTATGTCCTGAAAAGGAATCTTTATCCCGATTTTACAACATAGTAATATTGTTGTAAAACCGATATAAAGATAAAGGAACAATCAAACCATTAGAGTTAGCGCATACCTAGCGCAGAAATGTTCGAGCATGCCTGAACAAGATTATAACAGGAACTCGGAAGCGAGAAGGGAGGCGAGTAGGGGGCGTGTAGGGTGGCTTTTAATTTGTGACCTAAGGAACCCTATATTGAAATATATATAAAGCATGAGAACAACATATTATTATTAGAGGTCTCCACTTCGTCGGTGGTGTAACTGGTAAGCCTGTCTTTTTCTACTAGTTTTATAATTATAATTTTTGATTAAATGTGTTTTTGGCTGATAAAGCTTTTATTCTGCTTTTATTTTTACAATTTGACTGTGTAAACGTTATTAAACCCAAAAAATATTGCCAAAATAAAGCCTCAAAATGTATAATTCCCAAGGTTACTGTTTTTGGTTATTTACCATATAACTTTAAAAGCTATATAAAGGCCTTCTTAAATACTAATTATTCTTATTAAAGAAGTGGGCAAGGTAATAATAACGCAATCGATCTTAATAACCCTAAATAATGGGTATATATGGGTAGGTATGGGACGGGAGCAGGGGAGGTATTTTATAAGATATTTTTCGCTCCGAATTAACTATACAGGGTGTAAACACCCTAGTAATACTTATGGGGGTGCTTCAGACCATCAATCTAAACAAATTTCACTATGGAGCCAACGTCGAGAAAAAATAAAAAATATATGCCTTCCCATACATTTGAGTCGAGACGGTACTGCAGTTTTGTATGAAAGAGATTTTTTTTCTCGATTTCGATGTTAGCTCCATAGTGAAAGTTGTTCAGTTTGATGGTCTGCAGCACCCTCTAACGTCTGAGCGATCTGTCAAAACGGCTCTAATGGCTGACAAATGAATAGCGCAATACCGAATGTGTTAATTGTGGTTCTGGTTCGCACGTGGTCCAATCATGGTTCAGTTGCGATTTATTTAGCGCGATTGCTCTCCTGTTCGGTTGAACTGGAGGATCTACGTAGTAATGATAATGATTTTCCTCAGAAAATGGCACGGCTTTGTCTCCTATTATCGATCCATGCGATATGTCTAACACTTGGTCTAACTCAAGATATACCTTATCTTGACCCGACTGAAACATGGGGACCAGCCGAGATGAATTCTGAAGATACCAGCATAAGACCTTTTAAAGTAGAATTTAAAGAAGAGGTAAGTTTATTGAAATATAACTTAACAACACCTAATGGATATTTAGGAGTGGAATGCCTTACCTGCGTCAGTATTTCCGAGCACTTACAACCCGAATTCCTTTAAAGTACGAGTGAATAGGCATCTTCTGGGTAAGCTTGCTACATCTTCGACCCCATCTTCGTCCTGAGGACTGGATTGAGGTCAAGAGCAACCCCATAGTAAAAAAAAAATTACTAGAAATGATGCATACACAATGTTGCGCTGTGCAGCTGTGCTGAACTTTAAGAGGATAGATGGGTACCGTTTTTTTTTCCATACAATCGTATTCCCCTGTTTTCGCCTTGGATAAAATGACGCTAGAGCAAAAAAAAAAATTTACCATAAAATCTATGTTACCTCCGCTTTTTTCCGCCTAATTAATTACTGTAAGAACTAGGGACCTTCGAAAATGACAAATTTTACCGTCCGTTTTCAGACATTGCCGAATATTAAACAAAAAAAAAAAAAAACAGGCAGACAAAGCGATAGTCTTTCTCATATTAGTTTTGAAAGGAAGGAGGAAAGGAAGGAAGGAGAAGGATACAGGGGAATACGAAATGCTGATTTCGTCGACTTTATGTATATAAAATCGGTCGGAGCTGCAGTTGTCTCTTTCGCTCTTTATAGCCGGCGGGATGTATGGGTGGGATCTCACAAATACGTATAGGTACAGTCGGAAAAATGACCTATTCTCCAAATTAGCATTTCTCTTAAGGTGTTAATAAAGTATCTACAATGGCTGCAATGGAAAAAAGTATTGCGAAAAAAAAACACAACATCTAAAAACCTTTAAATATTTTTAGGGTTCTTACACTTTGTATAATATTTTCTCTTGATTTTTCATACTTGTAACTTTTTTCTCTAAAACTTTCAGATGATCCAAGATCTAAGATATCGTCTAGAAAACCACCGCAGTTTTACTCCAGGTTTGAAAGGAGCTAATTTCCGCTACGGATTCACCGGTGAAACTCTATGTGGCTGGGTGAAATATTGGGCCAATGATTACCCTTTTGCCGAAAGGGAGGACTTTTTGAACACATACCCCCAGTTTAAGACTAGAATCCAGGGATTGGATATTCATTTTATTAGGTTTAGGCCGCAGGTACGTAAGCCCAGTCATTTTACGGAGTTTTGTTAGGAGGGGTGGGGAGTAATTATTAATGGGACTTTTAACTCTTTTGCGGACACTGACCGGCTATAGCAGTGATAACGATAAAAGTTCTATTGTGTCTCGTTCAGTGTCCGCGAATGTGTTAAATTGTAACCACCATTTAAGACAATCTGGAAACATATTTAAAAAAATTCGCTATGCGTCATAGAAATCAAAAATGTATCTCCCAAAAAGCCTATCAACTAATTAATATTATTACCAATGCACTCATTTCAATTAGATTTAACAATATAAATTATTTTTGACTCATAAAAATAGGCATTTAAATTTTAAAAATGAGGTATTCATTAGAAAATACTAATGTACGCACGGCGACAGATCAACCTACCCATAGTTTGACCTTATGTCCATGAACATAGAGTTCAACTATGGGGTAGGTTGATCTGTCGCCGTGTGTACTTACCTATTTTTCAAAGCCTGTATAATAAAGCCTTAAAAATTAGCAACAGAAAATGTTACATCTGGTTTTTTAGAACGAGATAAATGCTTAATTTAAAATTTGGGGCTGTTGCTGAGGTAATTTTTTATTTAATTTTGGTACATTTCTAAGCTCTATACCGAAAAAAAAAATCTATTATTAATTAGTCCCGGCTCAAATCGGAAAGTTACTGGACTATGTTATTAAAGTTGAAATGATGTTTTGGTCAGGTATTATGACATTCCTACGTAGGGTAGAATTACTAGAGATATTGTATGAAAGTATAATTCATCTTGGTGATATTATCATTGGCAAATTGGAAATGACTTTCGGAAGATCATTGGATTAGACTACCTGTTCAAATCCTGCACCTGAATTTCTTTCGAATGTTGACGCAATTTTAACTGACACATATTCTTGATAACCTATTGTTATAAACACTGCAAAGATAGCAGTTTCAAGCCTTATAAAGGCAAATGATAAACAGGAATCAAGAGGTAGTCTAGAAAGACAATAAATACAAAAAATAGGGCTTTCGGGAAATTTCCCCTGAAATAAAACCAGATTATACCTAAACGTACAAGATCATACTTCAGAGAAATTGCAAGTACACTTCAGTATCATAACTACAAAGGAACTAAATCAGATTAATTGGTATATCCCCATTCCACAGGTTCCAGAAGGAGTGGAAGTGGTTCCTGTTCTCATGGTCCACGGATGGCCTGGGTCAGTCAGAGAGTTCTATGAAGCAATTCCTTTGATCGCCGCTGTAAGTGACAGCCGAGATTTCGCTATTGAAGTCATCGTTCCCAGCTTACCTGGATTCGGATTCTCGGATGTAAGTTGTAGTACTATTTTGTCGCACTAAAAGCATATAATTACTGTGTATTTTCAGAACTTTAACTGTACCTAATAATAATTGTACATACATAAAATCATTACCAGGATCGTCAAAATATTTGTGTGGTTGCAATTTCATACGCGGTTTGTATTGAGCTTGTTGAAGGTTTCAAGATTGGTGAATCGAGTGGTGGCTAGCTTTCTTCGCTTGGAAGCTCTTATAGGAAGAAATGGGGTAGTACTATTTCTATACTGAAACCACACAGAAATGCCGTTATGCCGTTTATGGTATCATTATCAAAGACTAACGGTTGTTATGTTCTGTATGGTTCTTGCTTAAAATGGACCACCCCAGTTCTTCCCGTGGGTACCGTACGAGGCTTCTAAGGGATAAGGTTTCTTGTGCAGTGTTTTTATGAGCGAAAGGCTTGCCCTCTGTCTCCACCCCACACGTCATTCCATCGTGAAACCTTCAATGTGTTAAAAGTTTTGCTGCCACCTGTGGGATGGCTCAGCCAAGTATCAACTAGCTACATTCGACTCGGTCGAACGCAGAGCCAGGAGGCTCATCTGACGACAGTAAGCTGGTGGAGAGTCTCCACTGGAGACCAAGCCTCATAGCCTAGCCCACCTCCCCGCAGACTGGCCTGCTTGTTCTTCTACCGATTGTACTTTGAGTGTGCCCAAGACTACATGAGCTCCCCTTTCATCCCGCCTTCCCTTTTCTACTATCGGACTTCCAGACGCACCGCAGGATATCACCCCTACTTGGTTGACATCCCATATATCCGCACCAAGCGCCTTTCTGAATCTTTTCAGCCAGAAAGTGGAATGACCTGCCTGTGTCAGTATTTCCGAGCGCTTACAACCCGAATTCCTTTAAAGTACGAGTGAATAGGCTTCTTCTGGGTAAGCTCGCTACCGCTACATCCCCGATTTATTTTTTTCTGGATTTCCTCTTGACCTAAATCCAGTCATGACAAAGATGGGGATCTTTGTGTGGACTGGATTTAGGTCAAGAGGAAATCCAGAAAAAAATAAACAAAAAAAAGTGAGCCTTGCTACAACTGAATGCTTAAAAATTTAGTCGGTACTTGTAGCTGAGCTTCTGACCACCCCGAAAAGGATTATTGGTGTGTATGTATGTATATGGGTGTATCTGGTTTCCAGGGTGCCGTTCGACCTGGTTTGGGAACAGCACAGTGCGCTGTCATATTGAGGAATCTGATGCATAGACTTGGTTACGAAAAATTCTACGTTGTTGGTGGTGACTATGGCTACCTTACCAATAAAGCCATGGTTACGTTGTACCCTGAGGTAAGATTTAGTTAAAATTCTCCTATATTTATTTTCTGGGATGCTGAAACTTTTTAAGAGGATGATTAAACAGTCAAACTGAACAATTTTCTCTATGGCACCAACATCGAATTCGCGAAAAAAACAGCTGTTCCCATGCTGTTCCATACAAAACTGCAATGCCTACTCGACTCAAATGTATGCAACAGCTGATTTTTTTTGCTCCGATCTGTTTGCTCCCATAGTAAAAGTTGTTCAGTTTGATGGGTGTATAGACTCTTACTTTAAAAGGATGCTAATGATATAAATTTCACTATGCATATAGTAGGGGTAGGGGCCTTATTTACCTACTATCGTACAAAAGGGGGTAATCGCGATTTCTCATTAGTTTTACGCACTTTGATTAATTACACCATTGAACTCTAAAGTAAAATTAATGTTGAAGAACACAAGATTCTACATTATTATAATTATTGCTTGCTTAGTATCCATAAATATCGTCCTCTTCTAAATTGTTATGTTCTAATTTCTACTGCTTCTAGATTTAATCATGATACCATGTGATTTTTGAATGTTGTGTATACCTTTAATGGGCCTATGTATTAGCGACTAGATTTATATAGAAATATTGTTTGTAATGCGAAATACTTTAAGCTGTTGGTATACCTATTAAATAAATTAAATTAAATTAAACACAACTAGCACACTTGATCCATACAAACTAGCACACTTGTCTGTGATCTCGGTATATATTTGAAGTATATCTTTCAATTGTTTTGCCTCATTTTTCTGGTTTGAAATGTTCGCGTAAGGCCCGGCCCATCCATTAATTTTACTTTGATCTAAGCATTGAACTAATAGAAACACCTGTTCTAACTGACACTTATTTTACCATTTCAGGAAATCCTTGGTCACTTTACCAATTTCCCAGTGGTTACATCTCCAGCCGCATTACTTATTCAAGTCCTGGGTTCATTTAACACTTCTCTGGTAGTAGACTCTGCCGTTGCTGACCGCATGTATCCATTGTCTAAGGTGTTCTCTTTCCTGATGGAGGAAATAGGCTACATGCATATACAGGCCACAAAACCTGATACTGTTGGTTAGTATACCTATTATTATGTTTGTCTTTTCCTGAGGCCGCTCGCAAGGAGCGACCAGAGTGCAACATTCCCTGAGCGACAACAAAAGAGAGCTAGTAACTCAATCACGACGCGGTTGGCGGTTCGGTACCTAGCCTCTGTACCACTAAGTACTTTGGAATTTATGTATGGTTGTTTTTGTTATTATCATTAGCTCCGAGGTGAAGGAAAATATCGTGAGGAAACCTTGCAAGAAAATACCATAAGTTCGGAGGTATGCGTAAAATATGGGTGAGCTTGGGGCAAACAAAAAGGACCAGCGCAGAGCTGGTCTCAGTGATACATAGCGACCCTTGCTTGCAATAGCCCAACCACAAATAATCAATGTGCAATATAACTAATGATTTTTCTACGTTTAAAATTTTCAGAGGTGGTTCAGACCATACTAAACTGAAATATCTACTCGACTTAAATAATGAGACATTTCTTTTTTACGATTTCACGTTTGATTCGTTTAGTAAAGTTCGTTCAGTTTGATGATCTGAACCACCCCTGAAAACACATTTAAAGTACCTGAATCTAGCCTGGACTTGTATTATGATGACTAGACAACGATATAGTAATACAACATCCATGACTGGTACAAATAATCATTATTCATCAATCATCATACAAATATTTGCCCCTTATGGCATTCGAAACCGCAACTCTCGGCGCAGCAGGCAGGTTCACTACCAACTGAGCTATCTGGTCGTCAAGAATGAACTAGTAGTTTAGCTATAAAATTTCTTCATTATCCTCCCAGGTGAAGGTTTAGCAGATTCCCCTGCTGGTCTTCTGGCATACGTCCTGGAGAAGTTCTCCTCAGCAACGATGGCTAGTAACCGAGACCTACCTGATGGTGGACTGAGCAGCTTCAAACCAGATCCTTTGATAGATAACTTAATGATGTACTGGGTTCCAAATTCCATGACCACGGCTATGAGGATTTATGCTGAGACGCTTAATTTAACGCAGATTGGTTTGGGACTAGAAGAGTGAGTAATCCTTTGAGGTATTTGAACTAATCATAAATGAGATCATGATCGAATCAGAAATGAAGAGATCAGCAGAAGAATCAGAGTTACTGACATAGCCCAAAGAATTGCTAAACTTAAGTGGCAGTGGGCGGGGCACATTGCTCTCAGAACCGATGGCCGATGGGGCCAAAAAGTTCTCGAGTGGCGACCGCGTACCGGAAAGCGCAGCGTGGGTAGGCACCTCATACGGTGGACCGACGACCTGGTGAAGGCGGCGGAAACCCGTTGGATGAGGGCAGCGCAGGACCGGTCGTTATGGCGATCCTTGGGGGAGGCCTATGTCCAACAGTGGATGTCCATCGGCTGAGATGATGATGATGATATGATTATATGATTTGAAGGAGGATGTATGTAAGTGACCGCAGTCTTCCTTCGTCACGATTTTTTTCTTCATATAAAGCCATTGGTGTTAAAAGTCGCAGGACATCTACTCTTTCATACCAAACTGCATTACCGTCTCGACTCAAATGTATGGGACTGTACAGTGCTGCTGACTGCACAGTGTTCCATATTCAAATTAGAAAGACGTAACAATTGTGTTTTTATATTTTTTGTGTTATCTCTGACGATTTGTCATCTCAATATTTCAGAATACCATCTCCAGTCCCGACGTGGGCGCTTCAAGCAAAGCATGAAATCGTATACCAATCTCCCCTCATAATCAGAACAAAGTATCCCAACCTACTGAACACAACGATCCTGGATTATGGAGGTCATTTCCTGGCCTTTGAGCAGCCCACAGTCTTTTCCGAACATGTTTTGAGTGCGATCGGAGGTTTTAGGAAATGGCATGCAGGTAAATGTAAAAAATAAAATCGGTCAAGTGCGAGTCGGGCTACTCGCGCACCGAAGCCGAGGGTTCCGTACCACAACATATTAATGGAAAAAAAAATGTTTTTTACTTTGGGACCTTTATCACGAGACCGACTCACACTTGACCGGTTTTAATTATTTTTTGTGATTCTGTAGAGTTTGATCTATAATCACACTAAGTTTGACGCTTGTGTGTATTACCGTTTTTACGATAGAGCGTGTAGAATAAACGTTCATAAAAACTAGTTTCTTGTTGAGAACCCCCCTTAATTTTTAACTTTTTGAAATTTTTATTATTTGTTGACAAATCCGCCGTAATATCGCAGAATCTGAGAAAATTTCAACCATCTAGCGGTTCAAAAGTTACAGCCCTAAATTAGGACAGACGGACGGACGGTCGGACGGACGGACGGACGGACGGACGGACGGATGGACGGACAACGTAAACTTAGTTATTGTCTATGATTTCAATTTAACCCAGTACCTATGCCTGTGGTTTGTCAGATTTCTGTTAAAATCACGATTAATTCAAGATTTGTTTGGAAATCTTTGAGCCATGTATAACTTTGAAACAAAAATGCGTTTAACGGAATCTGACAAACCACAGGCAAAGAGATCAGTTTCCACGTGTATGAAAAATTTAATTGATTTTAATAGGTTATTTTTAACAAAATATAATTAAACTTCTTTTATACAGAATGTAAATAAACCCTGTTGAAACCTTTAAGGGTTACTTCAGACCATCAAACTGAACAACTTTCACTAAAGAGCCAACATTGAAAAAGTCAGCTGTTCCATACAAAACTGCAAACATAACTCGACCGAAATCTGTGGGACAGCTGATTTTTTTTCGTTATTTCGATATTGGTCCCCTAAAGAAAGTTGTTCAGGTTGATGGTCTGTTAGTTTCCGAGATATTAAGGTGTTTTGGTGACCCGTTTTTCATTGTTGTCGAGTGTATAATGCATGAAAGTTGATGACCATGTTTGGATGTTTATGATCCTATCATGCATAAACGGCTGAAAGGATTTGTCGCACAAATAGATTATGTTCTTGATATACGATACTTTTTAAAGTCAACGCAGTTGAAGTCGTATGAAAAAGCTAGTAAGTAATAATAATTATATACTTAACTTTCTTCCAGACGGGAGTCAAAGCGTGGCGGAGGAAGGAATAAACTGGAGCAATTTCTTTGATCAAGTACTGGCCAGCCAGGGGACTGCCGCAACACCTACCAGCCAAATATTGAATTTACTTGTAGGAGTTGCCAAACAATTCCTAGCTGCTAAACAGTAATTTATTTGGTATATCTTTTAAACGAAATATATTTTTTTTATTTATATTTATATACAACGTACAGCCACCAAGACTGCGCATGCCCAATCTCTGTTATTGCCAATTCTTGACTATGCCGATGTGGCCTATCTTGACCTCACTGAGGAGCAACTAAACAAGCTGGAGCGTCCCCAAAATGTCTGCATTAGGTGTATATTTGGTCTCCGAAAATATGACCATATTTCTGAATTTCGCTCTAAGCTCAACTGGCTCCCAATACGTCTTCGTCGCAATTCCCTCATTCTTTCCCTATTATACTCTGTTTTGTTCCTTCCCTTATCCCCATCCATCTTATCATAGGGAATATCATATTTACTTTCCTCCACGTCACCCACGACCGAGTGTTGCGCTCAGCTGAAACCTGTTGCTGGCGATGTCATCTCACAGAACATCCTTTTACGACAAAATCTTTTACAGTCCAGTCTGTTCGATTATGGAATGATCTACCCCTCTCCATAAGCCATAAGGCGTGCTCCATCCTTACCCATTTTCTAAAAGCTGCTAAACGAATGCTATCACACTACATAGTTCGTACAATTTGGTATTTTAACTTTTACTGTGTTACTAATGTTATTTTGTATAATATTCGTTGTTTTGATTTTGTGTATAGTTGTACTGTTTGCTTGTTCAAATAAAGAGTATTGTATTGTGTATTGTATTTTTCATTTTAATAATCTTGTTTCGGTAGTAAGTAGAGTGAGTGTGCCCGTGCGGTGGGTTTACATCGAGTACAGTAAATTTTAAATTTTACAAACAAATTATACAGTGTGTAAGTGACAGCCTAGCAAATACTGAAACAGTGAATTCAGACCATCAAACTGAACAACTTTCACTATGGAAACCAGGAAACGTGAAAAAAAATCAGCAATTTCATACATTTGATTCGAGTAGATACAGCTGCTTTGTGTGGAGCAGTTGATTTTTTTTCACGTTTCCTGATCGTGGTCCCATAGTGAATGTTTTTCAGTTTGATGGTCTGAATTCTCCATTTCAGTATTTGCTAGGCTGTCTACAGAAAAAATATTTTTGTGTTTTCCCGAGTTTTACAAAATAGTAGTTAATAACCTCTTGCGATAAGCCGACGAAATATGTTATCAACTTTAGGTTTCACTGTGAAGGTGTTTTAAAAAAGTATAAATAATGCGCTACAATATGTTTCTTTGAATCATAAGATGCGACACTTGTAAATTTTCAGCATATATCAATTGGCATACAAATAGGTACTTAGATTTCTAACAGAATTTTTATTTTACAAAGTAAAATGTAGCCTATGGTAATTAGGGATAGTGTAGCTTTCTATCAGTGAAAGAATTTTTAGAATCGGTTTGGTACTTCCAGAGATTACCTACATACAAAAGACAAAGATCTTATAAAAAAGTACAGAAATGGTTAGGGACATTGATAAAGACCATATTCTGAATGGAGTTGGATACGCAGTCAATACGTTCTCTCTCCACCTTAACTGATAACCATGAGCGACCAGCTCCATTTCTATGTGGCTGCAAAAAAGGTTTTGGCTATGCCTGTGTGTGCAGAAAAGTTGGGCTCAAGAGGGTTTTTTGTATGTAGGGGCAGTTAGGAATTAGCCCTAATTGGCCTTATTTTGAAGTGTCGTATCGTGGTAACTATAAAGTATAAAAAGATGATTCAAAAACCAACCTGTAGCGCATTTAGTGTTGTTAATTCCTCTAAAACATAAGTTTACTCTAAAACCTAAATTTTAGATTTTAAATAATGAAAACTGAAAAAGCTTTGAAATTTTCGTTCTTTTATGGACATGGCAGAGCCCGCGGCAGCACCTCAAGGTTCAAAACTTTGATTTTTAACAAGGACCTATACCTACCCGTATAACATATAAAAATATCGTGGATACCGGACCTTTTGCAAGGTAAAATATATACATTTACTAGGCTATATTATATACCTAATACAATTTTTCGAATAACATTTTTTCGTAGTGGATTTTTCACTTAACTAACTTTGGAAACGAATTCCAGCAAAAAATAGCCCATTAAGAACCACTTTTTGTTTCTTATTTGGTAAGTAAAATAATTACTGAAGTTTTTAAAATTAGTTAAAATCTAACCTAACCTTTAACATCCATTTCATATTTTGAAGAGAATTTTGAAAATTTTGCTCTGTCCGGGACAAACCTAAAATTTTCACTTTTGACCCCTTTTTCGGTAATTTTGTGTTGCTGATTATTTTATGTATGGAACAGTGTTTTCAGACGATCATGTTGCAAAACAACATTTAAAAAATTCTTGCTATGAATAAAGTAATGACAGCTCCGGTAGAAAATTCTCAAAAACACCTTTAAAAAATCATAATTTCTAAACTACCAAAAAATCGCGGAACATACAATGGGGTATTTTCGGATACACCTAGGGGTGAGGAATTTAAAAAAAACGTTTGGACGTCTCTGTTTGGACCACGAGATAGTATAGCAAGTATAGTTTTAGTAGAAAAAGTTATAACTACAAATCGGGCGAATTAACTTGGCACCTGACTCGCACGTGGTTCGGAATAAAAAACTCGGAAAACTCGGAAAGAATAACTCGAAAATGCTAAAGTGCAGGGACACGTGCAACGGTAACTGAGATGCTATGCTACTGGCCTCGCACAGCGGCGGCGGGGTCCCGCGGGGGGTAGCAGGAGGGGTGTCAAATTCCGAGCCACGCCCATGTGCGAGCCAGGTGCCAAGTTAATTCGCCCGGATTGTATAACTTTTTCTACTAAAACTATATAATTTATTTTGAAAAGTGTAAAACTAAGCTATGCATAAACTATCTTTTCTTATTCTGTGTTCATTTTGTAGTCGTATGTATTTATCATTGTGGTAACTTTGTAAGTCGTATAAAATTATAAACATACGATACCTAACACAAATTAGGTACCTATAGTAATTAGTAATTAATGGCAAACAGTACCTGAAAAACCGGCCAAGTGCGAGTCGGACTCGCGCATGAAGGGTTCCGTACCATCCCTTATATTATGAATGTGAATGTAATTTTATTTGTTAGGCTTTCACGCGAAAACTACTAAACCGATGATCATGAAACTTTGTACACATATTCTTGGAGGTATTAGAAGTAACAAAGGATACTTGGGGTTTTCCAATGCGGACGAAGATGCGGGCAAAAGCTAGTTATCTATAAAAACGGCAAAAAAATCCTGTCTCATGTATGAGAGCCCACCTTAAATATTTGTTTTATTTTAATTTATTTTTAAAGTGAATATAAATATAACTAAATATTCTGTAATTATTTCAAGCGTCTACCTGTTGCCGTTATCAATATCGAGCAAAAAAGAGCAAAAAAATAATGTTTCTTGTAGGGAGCCCGCCTGTTTTTGTGCCTTTTGTATTTCCTGATTGTTTGCTCTCTGTCAGTGCCGGCTTTAGCACTACTAGCGCCCTGGGCGAGATAGCTACGGCGCCCCCTATCTGCTATCCAACCCATGTTGAAAATATAAAATCAGCCAAGTGTGAGTCGGAGTACTAGCGCAGCGCAGCGAGGGTTCCTTACTACGACACAACATATTAGCTTATAAAAAAGTTTTGTGAAAAACTAGGAAGTAGTTTGTTTAGAATCAAGAGCAGAATCGAATTATCATGGTTTCAACATAGGTAATTTTTTTCAAAATATTAAATAATTTGTTTATAAAATTTAAAATTTACTGAACCCATTGTCAAACCACCGCACGGGCACACTCACCCTACTTACTACCAAAACAAGATTATTAAAATGTATTCATGAGTACGTTGGCGCTTTCATTCATTGCTGAAATGACAAAAAATCACTTTTGCCTCAAAAAAAAATGCGAATAACTTTAAATTTAAATTACTACTACTAGTAAGTGTGTGTAATTACTTTAAATTTTAACTATCTAAATAATGAAATTATTGTTTCAGTCTAATTGATGTGTTATAAATCATTTGGGGTGTATGAGGTTTGGTGCTAATTCATTAATACGTACAACGAAATGAACAATAAACGAAAAAAAAAATCTATTTCTTGTATGGAGACCCCCTTAATTTTTGACTTCTTATATGTTTTATTATTTGTCATCAAATCCGCTTTAATAACGGTTACCTATTTTGTGAAAATTTCAACAGCCTAGCAATTACGGTGCTAAAAATACAGCCGTTTATACAACGTGCTAATGAATTAGCGCAAAACCTCATACACCCCAACTGATTTATAGCAAAATAATTAGATTGAAACAATAATTTAATTATTTTGATAGTTAAAATTTAAAGTTATTCGCATTTTAAGTTTTGAGGCAAAAATGATTTGTTATCATTTCAGCACTGAAAGAAACCGCTAACGTACTCATGGATACATTTTTATAATCTTGTTTTCGTAGTAAGTAGGGCGAGTGTGCCTGTGCGGTGGGTTGACATTCGGTTTAGAAAATTTTAAATTTTGCAAACAAATTATTTAATATTTTGAAAAAAATTACCTATGTTAAAACCATGATAATTTGACTCTGCTCTCGATTCTAAACAAACTACTTCCTAGTTTTGCGTTAATTCATTAACACGTTGTAGGTAGGACAGGCATACGGACAACGTAGGCTTAGTAATAGGGTCCCGTTTTAACCCTTTGAGTACGTATGGAACCCTTAAAACAAACAAGGGAATGAATTAAATTATAAAATAATAATAAAAAAATCGGCCAAGCGTGAGTCTGTATTATGTATATTATTTCTAATTTTACCTTAGACTTAGGCCGAGATTCAGATACGATTTTTAAGTCATAGTTCGAACTAAGTAGGGTCAAAAATGTATGGATTTGGAATGTATGGCGCTCTACATTGAAAATCAGATATAGGTACCTAGCGATCTACATTCAAAAACCTGGCGGTACACTTCTGACATATTTAATTTTATTCGATCAAAAAAGCTATATTTTTGTGCTGGATGTTTGATATTGTTTTAAATTCTCGTCTGTTAACCGAGAACGATGTTTACATCATTTTTTAGGTGATATATGGTGATATGAAAGGTTGCAATAGTTTCTAAAAATCGATACCCTCAAAAACTATATTGTATTCATGTATTGTAAGTAGGTATCAGAGTACAAATATTCTCTCCTCAAGCACAACAGATTTAGCATTATTGAAAAATCGTCGAAAAAAAACAATCGCCCGATTTTAGCTTCCCTATCAATGTTAATTTTCCCTCATTAAAAGGTAAAGCCATGAAGTTTCAACGTCTTCTATAGTTTTAAATTTCGATAACAGTAAGATTTCAAATTGCACATATAAACAGCCCAACTTTTTAGAGAAACTTTGGAATTTTTGGATTAGAAATAGGATAATGGCGCGGTAATTTAAAAGTACACACCGAGGGCAGGAAAGTAAAAAAGGTCTCAGATCTCATTTAACTGTTAGTCGAGGCGAAGCCAAGCTCAACACACATGTTATCTGAGGCTTTCTTATTTACTTATTTTACTCCCCGACAGAGGCGGACAGCGGCAACTTCGTTTAGCGCAGCGGGACGAAAGGCTAAAACATCACGCTTTGCAATTTTAATGTATAATTTTACGGGCCTACTTAGTTCAAAAGATACATAAAGATTAATTTTGTTGTGCTGATCTATAAAGCTCGGCCAAAATCGGGTAACATACCTTCATGCACGCTAATTTTGGCATGCTTAAATTGAAGAGACAAAGAGCAATTTTTCTGCCTTACTTTGAGCCTCCTATGCCCTACCTTCCTATCTACCTCAAATCCAGTTCCAACTACGGCTCACCGTTGTGAGGTATTCTAATTAAAATTCGCAGTAAGTACTATCCATACATTTGGATACAGTTCCTGTATGTACGATCATTCATTTACGAAATTAAAAAAATATGCCGGTGTAATATAATTGTCATAAGGCAAAAACTATTCGAATTTAATGAATTCATCACATCACACACCACACAGCCATCATTGATATCTGATTTCGAGCCTATAAATCTTCACAGAGTTCGAGAAGGTATGGGATCTTTTCTAGAATGTTTTTTATATTAAACTGTGTACTTACATAAAAACAAGATACGGAGTACCTATACTTATTCAACCTATATTCAACGGATCAAACCCTTCATTGAGTAAAATTATTGTTCGCTTCGTTTCGTAATAGTCAGAAACAATATTACAATGACAACTAAAAAAGGGATAGGATGATAAATTCCGTTCTATTGTTTGTCGGAAATACCCGGCGGGGAGTCGTAACCTAAAGTAGGTACCCAACAGTTGTTTGCCACTTAGCGATGTCACCAGATGTTTTCTTAAATCTTAATGGTTGCAACAAGTCACAATATGCAACTTGGATGGATGGACAGACAAAAGGGATCCGGCCTCCCGCGCCCCTTCACCTCTGGCGCCCAGGGCGGTCGCCCAACCGGGCCCTACCCTAACGCCGCTACTGCTCTCTGTATACTATGTTTTTTCTTTTTGGTGTGAAATAAAGTATAATTGATTGAGCCCCCTTAAATATTTATTTTATTCAGTTTTTTAGTATTTTTTGTTATAGCGGCAACAGAAATACATCATCTGTGAAAATTTCAACTGTCTAACTATAGCTGTTCATGAGATACAGCCAGGGGTGTGCGATTTTTTAATGTCACCGGTGAGCTTGAACGGTTTTTAAATCTCATAAAAAAACCTTCTCGTACCCATGAGTTCAATACGAGTGGGAGGGGTCACTCGTATTGAACTCATGGGTATGAGAATTTAGTTACCGGTGAGATTAAAAAATGCGAACTTTGGGAAATCGGTGAATATCGGCCATTTTACTCAGCAGGTGACTTTCAATCCGATGCCGGTGAATCTCATTCGCTGAGTTCAGCAGTTGAAAATGTCAAAATTACTGTGGAGATATGCATCTTTCTACTGCTGATTTGACTTTCAAAAATCATTCTTCAGGAGTGCGATTTTTGAAAGTCAATTCAGCAGTAGAAAGATGCGTATCTCCATAGCAATTTTGACATTTTCAACTGCTGAACTCAGCGAATGAGATTCAAAAATCGCACTCCAGGGCCCTGTTTAATTAACGCGACAAGTGACAGTTTTATTGACAATGACAATTCAGAGTAGGTACATTGCTGGTTATGAATGACGATTAACTCTTTTTTGATTAACAGTGCTTCATGTGTCCTAGCATTCTCAGCAATGTACTCTGAATTGTCATTGTCAATTGTCACCTGTCGCGTTTATTAAATCAGACGGACGGACAGTGGAGTTTTAGTAATAGGATCCCGTTTTTACCTTTAGGGTACGGAACCCTAAATAGGTACTAAGGTAATTTATTTCACCTCGTTCATTAAAGAAGCAAGTAAACGCCCGGTCTAACGTTTATATTGTTGCAATTATTTTAACGCATTTAATTTTAAACCGAATAAGTAGAAACTTTGGGTAAGTTTTTCTTTTTTTAGAATTTTTAGAATTTTTATTTTTTTATTTTACACCTACATACATTGCATTGCTAAACTAAAGTGGCACTGGGCGGGGCAGATTGCTCGCAGAACCGAATGGGGCCGAAAACTTCTCGAGTGGCCACCGCGTACCGGAAAGCGCAGCCTGGGTAGGCCCCTCACACTGTGGACCGACGACCTGGTGAAGGCGGCGGGAAAACGTTGGATGAGGGCGGCGCAGGACCGATCGTTATGGCGATCCTTGGGGGAGGCCTATGTCCAGCAGTGGAGGTACATCAGCTGAGTTGATGATAACATTGCATTGCCTGAAGTGATGTATCAAGTGGTGATAACGTGGCAAATACTACAAATAACCTGAACTTACATTTATTAATAACAACACGTTAAAAATTATTAACTAAGAAGAGAAGAAAAAAATAGTAGAACAAATAGTAAAAAAAATATGTAACGTATTTTTTATTTAAAAAAATTAAGGGTGTAATTCAGCTATGGAATTAAACAATTTTCCCTAAGGAACTTGGGTCGATAAAATGGAAGTAAGCAGGAAGGTCCAAAAAATTTCTCGTTTATAGACCTAGGGAAAAAGTTGTTAAGATTAATTATTCCGAATACAACCTAATTTTTTTTTATTAAAAAAATAGTGGCATAGGTATATTAATTAATACAGGCTCCTTCTAAATATGCTGACACTTTTTTAAGAGGAGTTTTAGACCATCATACTGAACAACTTTCTCTATGAGACCAATATATCGAAATAGAGAGAAAAAAATTGCTGTTTGGCTCGAGTAGATTTGCAGTACCTATTGTATGGAAGACCTGATTTTTTTTTGCGATTTCGATGTTGGTGCCATAGAGAAAATTGTTCAGTATGACGGTCTGATCATCCCCTTAAAAAAGGGTCAGCATATTAAGAAGGATCGAATTTATGATATCTCTGCCTATGGCATTTTGTAAGCTTCCAATGTTTAAAAAGTCTCCAATACTTACTGATAGATTCACGTAGTATCTAATGATAATATTGATAATCTTTTCCTCAGAAAATGTCCCAACTATGTCTCATAATATCTATCCATGCTATATTATGTCTAACACTTGGTCATAGTAGGACCCAAGATATACCTTATCTTGACCCGAATGAATGGTGGGGACCAGCCGAGCTGAAGAGTTATAAAGATACCAGCATAAGACCTTTTAGAATTAAATTTCAGGAAGAGGTAAGTTTAAGGCTACTCCTCCCATCTGCAAGGCTCTCTTTCTTACAAGCAAACTTTTGCAATTAGCCATCCCGCTTCAATTACGCGGCTCCGGTCAGAATTTTCCGTTTTCTTTGAAAACCTGTATGATTTTTTATGAATTTTCAAAAAATAAGATAACCACATTATTTTATATTGTATTGTGAAAAATATTGTGAATTTTCATATTCTTCTGATCAATAGTGTAAGAGTAAAACGGTTACAACTGGAAAAAAAGAGGTGACTTTGGAGTCGTTTTTCTTCAGTTTTATTAATTAAAATAGATTTTGAGAAAAACCACATCACTTCTCATATCCTGTAGATTGTTCAGTTTTGTTTTCTGCTTAAAAAGTGCCATAGTTAATGTATAAAATGGTTACAAAGTTACTCAAAACCGGGCGGACGCCCCTTAAAGAAATATAAGTTAACAGCACTTTAGAATGATGTACTACACCTTACACATATTATTGGTTATTTAATTTGTTATAGCCATGTTGTGCACTTTTTTTTCCTAGCCTATTTCATCCCACTGCTGGGCAAAGGCCTCCCCTTTAACCCTCCAACCATCTCTGTCTTGTACATGCTCTGGCCACGCGTCATCGAAAGAATCCTGGTGCATTCGACAGACATGGCCGGCCCAATCCCACTTTAATCTGGCTGTTTTTTCCCCAACATCGGCTATTCGTGTTTTGGAGTACAGTGTAGTGTTTCTGATACGGTCCGTTCTTTTAACACCTAGGTATACTACGCTCCATTGCCTCGGCGGCGAGTACATCAGTCACCTTCGGTTTGCCGATGTCGGGATGATTTCGGGTGCCGATGATATAGTCATCATGGCGGAGACTATGGAGGACCTCAGTCGAATGCTCGATGATCTTAGCAGAGCCTCCGAACGAGTCTGTCTGAAGATGAAAATGGACAAGACGAAGGTCATGTCAAATGCCCATGTTGTACCCACTCCTGTAATGATCGGAAACACTGCGCTCGAAGTTGTAAACGATTATGTTTACCTGGGACAAACTATCCAGCTAGGTAGGTCCAACTTCAAGAAAGAGATCAACCGTCGAATCCAACTCGGCTGGGCAGCGTTCGGGAAGCTACGTAGTATCTTCACGTCCCAAATACCGCAGTGTCTTAAAACGAAAATCTTCGATCAGTGTGTGTTGCCAGTGATGACATATGGAACAGAGACGTGGTCGTTCACTCAAGGCCTCATAAAAAGGCTGAAAGTCACCCAAAGGGCAATGGAGAGGGCTATGCTCGGAGTCTCCCTGCGAGATCGAATCAGAAATGAAGAGATCCGCAGAAGAACCAGAATAGCTGACATAGCCCAAAGAATTGCTAAACTAAAGTGGCAGTGGGCGGGGCACATTGCTCGCAGAACCGATGGCCGATGGGGCCGAAAAGTTCTCGAGTGGTGACCACGTACCGGAAAGCGCAGCGTGGGTAGGCCCTCCACACGGTGGACCGACGACCTGGTGAAGGCGGTGGGAAAACGATGGATGAGGGCAGCGCAGGACCGGTCGTTATGGCGATCCTTGGGGGAGGCCTATGTCCAGCAGTGGACGTCCGTCGGCTGAGATGATGATGATGATGATGATTGCCCTCTGACAAACCTTGAGTTTGGACTTTTGAGACTCTGTGAGAGACCAGGTCTGGGCACCGTAGGTTTGGCAGGATACATTATGTCGATGAGTCTTCGTTTCAGGGATAGCGGGAGTTTACCTTTCATTAACTCCTTCATGGACCAGTAGCTCTTCCAGGCGTTGTCTACACAGCGTGTGACTTCCTTGTCTTGCCTATTTTCGAAGGAAACTATCTGGCCCAAGTAAATGTACTCATCCAACGTTGTCAACATCCAAATGTTGTGCTCTACCACAGAGTAAAGGAGATAAGAAAGAGTGCTACTCTCCATACTAAGTGGCGTACATCGGAAAAAGCTCAAAATTCCGTCTCATAGATGGCGCTGACTCCTTGCCCGCTAGTAGACGAATTGCCAATATAGGCTAAGACATTTTGATTAGTCTTTCAATATGTATAACGAACCAAACCAACTATGTAAGAGAGGTAGCTTAGGTAACTAAGCACAGTAGAAGGTCCGAAACTGTTGATCTTTTGGTTCAATTTTAATATCTATAATCTTTGAATTTTCCAGATGATCCAAGACCTAAGATATCGACTACACAACCATCGCAATTTTACTCCCGGTTTGATAGGAGCTAATTTTCGCTACGGATTTAACAGTGAGACTCTATATGGCTGGTTGAAATATTGGGCTGATGGTTACCCTTTTGCCGAAAGGGAGGACCTATTGAACATATACCCACAGTTTAAGACGAGAATCCAGGGATTGGATATATATTTTATTTGGGTTAGACCTCAGGTATGTTATTAAAGTTGAGATGATGTTTTGGTCAGATAATATGGATGATGTTTTGGTCTTTTAAATACATTGTATTCAAAAAATTCACCTTTTTGGATTGCTGACTTAGATTACCTAGTCTGTTCAAATCCCACTGCACCTGAATTTCTTTCGTATGTTGATGCAATTCTAATCGATGCGTATTCTTGATGACCTATTTTTACACTGCAAAGACTGCAGTGACAGTTTCAAATAGGATCTGATAGGTGTTTAGAAAGACAATACATACTATAAAAATAGAGCTTTCACTACTCGAAGATAAAACTAGATTAAACGTACAAGTGCCTCCAATTTAAAGAATTTGTAGTGCGCTTCAGCATCATAACTAACAGGGAACTTAATCAGATTAATTTGTATATTCACAGGTTCCACCAGGAGTGGAAGTGGTGCCTCTTCTCATGCTCCATGGGTGGCCAGGGTCAGTCAGAGAGTTCTATCAAGTCATTCCTCTGATCACAGCTGTAAGTGAAAGCCGAAATTTCGCCGTTGAACTCGTTGTTCCCAGCTTACCTGGATTTGGATTTTCTGATGTAAGTTGTAATGCTATGAATTCGTTGCACTGTTAGCATAATGTGTAGGTTCAGAACTCTAACCGTACCTAATAATAATTGTACGTACATAAACTCATTACCAGGATCGGCAAAATCTTCTATCGAGGATCGTCTTAAGCATATTGAAGGTTTCAAGATTGATGAATCAAGTGGTGATAGGTGGCTAGCTTTCTTTGCTTGGAAGCTCTTACAGGAGGAAACGCAGTAGTACTATTTCTATACTGAAACAACACAGAAATGCCGTTATGGTATCATTATCAAAGATAAATGTATCAAACGTTCTTCAATCCCGATAGTTCTGAGCTCCTTTAGACCAATTTTGGCCTTTCTTGTTCTCACTTTTCATTTAGATCTAGGTTTACTTCTGGATACAATTTTGTGGTCCTGTTTTGAAAATTATAACCTAGCTTTCTGATTCTTCTTTCTTGTTTCTCACGACGATTTTTTGCGAAGGTATCCATTTTTTTTCATTCTCGTATTAATTAAGTTTATCTCCTACAGCCTTATCCATGTCATTAATTATATGCATTATTATGCTAAAAGGCAAGGGCATTGGGGCAATTACGTTCATGTTCAGTGTACATTGAACTTGCAAGTTGCATGATCAATTTACCAGTTCCGGTTTTGTACAAGATAGGCAAATTTTATCAAAAATGCTTCAGTTATATAAGCACATGTTATGTTTAATTACTTTGTTAATCTGTCCTTATTTCTTTTCTTTGGGATTCAAATACAGTCATGGTGGCAAGTCTGCTCCAGTCGTCTACCTAGCCACCGAAAAAAATTCTGCAAGAAAACAAGATAAACTGCGTTGCTGTGTTGTTGTAGTTTCTTACCGAATCTTCTCCACAGTGTAATCACTGTAGAGGAGACCCTTTTGAAACTGTGGTGGAGTCACACAAAATGTATTCATAAAGTAATCTTTATGATATTTTGCTTTTACTCCTCGCTATCACTGAATTCCTTTGGATTTACAACCTCATTGTCGAAGTAATAAGAATTGAAATAATAATATTTTCTTTTCCAATTCCTGTTTTCCACATAAAGCCTACTCAGCCACTTGCTGATCGGGGCTCAAAATATACTTTTCATCCCCCCATATCGGAAAGAGCATTTTTGCTCTTCGATATCTGAGAGAAAGCCGTTTTTATCCGCTAGAGGATCAAGTAAATTGAATTTAGAACATCGTGTGCACTAAGTTTTTGAATTCAAGACATCATTAAACCTATTTACTTCTCCCTCCATGGTGCCGAATTTATCATACAACCTTTTTTAATTTGTTAAAAACTCAGACTCGGAACCTTCTTGGTGTACTTTTTTTTAATTTGCTTTGCGTGCGCTATTTTCTTTGGTGGTGGAGGTGGGATGAAAAGTTACGTGTCGTACTCCAGTGCAAAGATTTTTCACCTTGTGTTCTTTTGATTCCCTTGCTAACGCTCAGGATTCTAATTTTTCTCTCGTCGCTTGCTCGGTCATCAAAATTGAGCACGCGGTTAAAAATTTTTAACAAATAAACCGACTTCAAAACTCAAAAAGTAAAAAATAATATTGCAGCCGATGAATTTTACGTTAGCATCTATAAGAATATCAATTTGTTTTATCGAAGTCGCTGTCAAGCGTACGATTCGAGACTGAGCTTGCAGTAATTTTTTGGCTAGGCTTGACACCGACTCCAATAAAGCAAATTAATATTCTTATAGATGCTAACGTAAAATTCATCAGCTGCAATATTATTTTTTACTTTTTGAGTTTTGAAGTCGGTTTCAATTTTTTGTTAAAAAAATTATTTCATAATTTTTGGTGGTGAAATACATTACGTTGGATTCTGATATCAGCACACAAAGGGTACATCGATACAAAGCAAACGTTTCAATCGCCGATGATTTGCTGAAGTTGCTTTTGAAGAGTTCTATCGTGTAGCTCCGAAGTGCGTCATCAGATCTTCACCGAATTGAAATGGGACCACGCTGGGAGTATATTCTTTCCAATAAAAATTATCAAAATCGGACTACTCTGTAGAAAGTTATGCGTGATCATACATAAAAAAAAGAAAAAAAATATACGCGCCGAATTGAGAACCTCCCTTTGCACTCTTGTATAACAAATAACTATTGCACATTATTCAACAGTTTCTCCGTATTTTTTTCTCAGTTAAACATTTTCGCAAAGGAAGTATCGCTGCGTATTTGATAATCTACATTACTTTAGTATAGGAAATCCTTTCGAATTTTAATCATTCCGTATATAATGTTACATTTCCTTTTCAATTTGTATTTTGTTTTCTGTTAATCAAATGACTGTATTTAGCCTTGATGCTGCGATTATTGTATTAACAAAATTGCTAATGGATTCGGGGTCGATGCTCGGTCAGATTATATGACTGTTATTCGCACTAACATTTCTGATAAGTATTTTCATGCTTCAGAAGGCAAATTCTGACCGGAGCCTCGCAATTGAAGCAGGATGGCTAATTGCAAAAGTTTGCTTGTAAGAAAGAGAGCCTTGCACTAGGGAGGGAGAGCCTTAAGAAGGACCCTATACAGCGTGTTAATGAATTAACGCAAAACTAGAAAGTAGTTTGCTTAGAATCGACAGCAGAATCGAATTATCATGGCTTCAACATAGGTCATTTTTTTCAAAATATTAAATAATTTTCTGGAAAATTTAAAATTTACTGTAGCCTATGTCAACCCACCGCACGGGCAGACCCTACTTACTACCAAAACAAGATTACAAAAATGTATCCATGAGTACATTAGCGCTTTTTTCAGTACTAAAATGATAACAAATCATTTTTGCCTCAAAACTTAAAATGCGAATAACTTTAAATTTTAACTATCAAAATGAAATTATTGTTTCAATCTAATTATTTTGTTATAAATCAGTTGGGGTGTATGAGGTTTTGCGCTAATTCATTAACACGTTGTATAATGCGTCAGTCTACCACGCTTGCCCAATGCGGATTGGTAGCTTTCATAATATGCATCAGAAGTTCAGAATTTCTTCTTCAGTGTACCTATGCAGTTTGAAAGCAGTGTGTATTACGTACATAAGTTAGAAAAACTCATTGGTGCATGCCATGTCGGCTACGGCTGTGCAAATTTGAACCCAGACCTTATTGAGTGTCCATACCTCTCCACAATACACCATCGACGCTTTATTCTTTCTTATCGTGTGGGCAGAGCCCAGCACTGGTAGCATGCAAACCCGCGATAGCCGTGATACGGCTTTATTACGTCTTTTATCACGTTCTTTTGCGCGCGAACGAACGAGATAAAAGACGTGATAAAGCTGTATCACGGCTATCGCGGGTTGGCATGCTACCAGTGCTGGTGTCAGAGTTTTTTCAGACCGCCTTACGTCCTCTGACGTGGTTTTTATGTAACGACTACTACCGCCATAGATGCCGCCATATACCGGAACAACGGCGTAACGTGCCATCCGAAGCACGGAATCACTATTCTTTTCAAACAATTAGGTGATTCAACCCGCAATGTCCTAACCAACTGGGGAAAAACGCACAAAGTGACATATCACTAGGCGTCCCCCGTGGGAATCGAACCCACGACCTCCGTGTCGAGAGCCAATGCTCTTAACCATTAGACCACGGAGACAGTTATTAAATAGGTGTGAGTGTATCTATTTTCCAGGGTGCTGTTCGACCTGGTCTGGGATCAGCTCAGATCGCTGTCTTATTGAGAAATCTGATGCACCGACTTGGTCACCGAAAATTCTACGTGCAAGGTGGTGACTATGGATACCTCATCAATAAATGCATGGTTACGTTGTTTCCTAAGGTAAAAAGTTAGTTAAAACAATACAACAATTAAATAACAATATTTAATGTTCTGGGACGAAAGGCGACGATGCGATGTCCAGTAGCGGGAATTAATGGGAAATGCATTTCCAAAGTAGTCACGGTTTTTAAGGTTTCGTTAGTCAAACAAGGAACCCTTATATACTTTCGTCCGTTCTCTCTACAGACAGTATTTCTGAAGACAGACTGTATTCTCCACCTCAATTATTCCCGCATTTTTACAGCTATGGAACAGAATTTGGCACAAAGATAGATATAACCCAAAAAGAGAAATGTAAAAACAATGAAAAAATATGATATAACGAAAAGGTTTTAAAAAATCTTTTGCCTACCTCATCGAGTGAGGTGTCATTAGATAGATCTTGAAACAAAAAAAAAATAATAAAAAAAACAAAAAAGAAAATGATACCATGAAAAAATGAAACCAAACTCTATTTGAGATCAAGTAATTATAATGCTTTATTCTCGAGATATTGGCGCTCAATGCTAAAAATTGGGCTATCCCCAATTTTCCCCTCAAAATTATAACCAATGCTGCAGAATTAGCACAATCAGAGTCAGAGAAATTATGTACAATGGCTTACGAAACCCTATTATGGGTTTTGTATCGTACCATATTCTATCCCTTATTCGATCGATTCCTCACCAGTTTTACATACTTTGATAAAAACCTGGAACTACTAAAAACACACCTGTTCTAATTCTAATCCACACATTAATTTACCATTTCAGGAAATCCTTGGTCACCATACCAATTTCGCAGTAGTTCCATCTCCAGCTGCAGTATTTATTCAAGTCCTGGGTTCAATTTACCCCCCTCTGGTAGTAGAACCAGCTTATGCTGACCGCATGTATCCATTAACTAAGGTACTCTTTTTCCTGATGGAGGAAACAGGCTACATGCATATACAGGCCACAAAACCTGATACTGTTGGTTAGTATACCTACACGTAACTTAAGACAAAATGATTGTTAGCTTAATAAGATCCATATTATAAGGACTGTGCTAAGCGGGACATGGTTTCCTTTCAAATTGACCGCTCGCAGTGGGAATGCCTTGCAAGTGAGATTGGTGAAGGAAGCTTTTGTCAGACGGTCGTACAACCCACTTAGGTAGACACACGATGAAGTCTGTTTCGAATCTCTGGCCGTAAAGCGAGCTAAAAGACACAGGGATGAATAGGCGCCTGCACCATCCGACAAACAGTACAAGTGCGACAAAAGGCGACAGGCCTTGTCGCTCCCGAATTGGCTTGCACAGCCACTTACGTCGGGGTCTTATCAAAAGGATATCTTGGATAATACACCGACGTTCTGTACGCTTAGGAACATCTATGATGATTGAGTAGGTATTATTTTGTTAGTCCAATAAAGACAGTCTGCTTATTCAACTTGGACAGCGGCAGCTTTTGAGTTAAGTACTACTAAATCGGGGCTAATTTGAATGAGAGTTGGTCGATCACGCATGTTCAATGCGAATTTTATATGATCTTCGTCTTCAGAATTTCTCCCGCAACGTGTAGAAGTTTCCTCATGATGTGTTACATTTTCACCGAAGCGCAATTCTATTTCTTGTCTTAATTGAGGTTGATCTACGCGAGCTTCCAGCCAACTTCAAGCCAGCTTCAAGCCAGCTAGCTATTGGAGAGAGATTGCACAGGATCGGAAACAGAGGCGCTCTCTCGTATCGGAGGCCAACACCCACTTTGGATATAATGTAGCTATAACATTTCTCCATTCAAAGAGCAAGAGCGTCGGTGGCACGTTGCGGAGAGGTATGGACTCCCCATTTTGGGGGTCCGGGTTCGGATCCGCACCTGCATACACTAAAGAAGAAATTCTGATGTGTATGTGAAGTCTACCAACCCGCATTGGGCACGCGTGGTGGGATAATGCCCATACACACCCTCCTTGAGGGAAGGCCTGTACCCTGCAGTGGGACGTTTATTAGGCTGATGATGATGATTATGATTTCTCCATTATCCTCCCAGGTGTAGGTTTGTCAGATTCTCCTGCTGGACTTCTCGCGTACGTCTTGGAGAAGTTTTCAACAATAACGATGCCTAGCAACCGAGACCTACCTGATGGTGGACTGACCAGCTTCAAACCAGATCCTTTGATAGATAACTTAATGATGTACTGGGTCCCAAATTCCATGACCACGGCTATGAGGATTTATGCTGAGACGCTTAATTTGACGCAGATTAGTTTGGGACTTGAGCGGTAAGTTACGCTTTGAGATCTTAAAAGTAGTAGCAGTGTAGCCCCAGGACTGTTTAATCACGACAAAGGTTACAAATTTCCCTATCCAAACTTCTTTGGCCTAACAAATGTGGTCCAAACGAAAACTATAGGAAACATTATCGGGACGTGTGAATAGGTTTGTGATTGAAATCAGTTTATGGGTACCATTGTCATTATAATAATTGTACAGTGTTCCATATCCAAATTCATGACACAGATTTTTGAATCTCAATATTTCAGAATACCGACTCCCGTCCCGACTTGGGCGATTCAAGCAAAGTATGAAGCTATTTACCAATCTCCGATCATACTGAGAACAAAGTATCCAAACCTACTGAATGCAACGCCTCTGGATTATGGAGGACATTTCCTGGCATTTGAGCTACCGAATGTCTTTTCTGAGAGTGTTTTGACCGCGATCGGAGAGTTTAGACAATGGCATGCAAGTAAGTGTAAAAATTAAATATTATAACCTTAATAGCATTCCGATCCTAGCGACCGCGACGATACTACCAAAACAAAACCACAACCAAAAACGTTACGTTATGCACAATTCGTATCGCGCTAATTATATTAACGGTAACGATTTAGCTTTTTTCGGAAGATACGTTGGCGTAACGTTCGATGTCCATTCGATCGAATTATCTGGCGTGGTAGGTGCGTGGTAGGTGCGTGGTAGGTGCGTCAGGTGCGTGGTAGGTGTATGGTAGGTGTATGGTGGTAACCAAACTTGAAACGTTTACGGCTTAAACGTTTCGAGTTTGGTTTTGCTTTGGTAACGTCAACGATTTAACCGTTCAAAAAGAAATAGCGCGATAGCATTTTTACATCAGCTAAACCAAATCTAAACCAAAACTAAACCAAAACCAAAAACGTTCCGTCGGAACGGTAAAACCGTATAAAATAGCGCAATTGAGGCACTGGGCCTCTACCCGCACATTCGAACTTCGCAATTGCGTGAACCTTTTCGTTCCAATGTCAACTCTATTACAATGAAGTGCGGACCAAAACAGTGGCGATATATCGAACATTGAAAGTCCGGGTACAGGGCCAGGGTCCTGATTGATAAACGCGAATTGACAGTGATATTTCAGAGTACAGTGCTGCTTACTAAAAATGACGATAAACTTGCAGTGCTTCATGGGTCCTAGCATTTTCAGCAATGCACTCTGAATTGTCATTGTCAATTGTCACGTTTATTAAATAGGGCCCAAGCGACCAAGCGACCCTGGTCACCAGTCACCTGGCTAGGATTGTAATGCTGCTTCCAGCGCTTCATATAAGTTCATACAGAGCAGTGGTTCGTGGTCGCGCGTCGCGGTCGCGCCATTAATATTTGGCACACAGATAGATTAAGTATGTTTTGATTAACACATAGACATAGGATACATTTTTAAAGTCAACACAAACGAAGTCGCGGTAAAAAGCTAGTAATATACAGGGTGTAAAAAAAACCCTAGTAATACTTAAGGAGGTGCTTCAGACCATCAATCTGAACAACTTTCACTATGGAGCCAAAGTCGAGAAAAAATAAAAAAAATCTGCCGTCCCATACATTTGAGTCGAGACGGTACTGCAGTTTTGTATGAAAGAGCAGATTTTTTTTCGCGATTTCGATGTTGGCTCCATAGTGAAAGTTGTTAAGTTTGATGGTTTGAAGCACCCCCTTAAGTATTATTAGGGTGTTTTGTTACACCCTGCATAACTTTTTAGTGTTCCGTAGTCAAACAAGGAACCCTTATACTTTCGTCCATTCTGTCTATAACATAACATAACATAAACATAAATATTCTTTATTTGCACACCAAAAAAATACAGCAACAAAACAGAATCAAAAGAACGTAAGGGTACAAATGACGGTCTTATCACTAAAAGCGATTTCTTCCAGACAGCCATGGAATGGGTCTATCTGTCAGTATACCTCACCTTAATTATTTGCTCATTTTTGTTTCCAGATCCAATGCGCGGGAGCAAAAGCGTGGCGCAGGACGAAGTAAACTGGAGTAAATTCTTTGATCAACTGGCCAACGAGCGGTCAAACACAACTGGCTACGAAATATTCTATTTAATTATTAGAATTGCTCAGAAACTTCTTAGTTACTAATAAATTATTAAATCAATAGTTCGTCTGCTTAAAGGTAAGTACATCCACATAAATGCAGAACTTGAGATTTTTTACCTGTACATACAACATGATTTTCTGAACTCAGCTATATAATTATCTTATTTTTGAAAAAAAAATTCACTTATGTGGTTGTACCTTTAAGCAGACGAGTTATGTTACTAATAAATCAATTAACTTATTTAAAACTTCGTTTAAATGCTTAGCTCAGAGACGCTTTCTACCAGAAAACTGTAATTTGGCAAAAAGATGAAAAGTATTTTTTTTAGTGTGCCTCCCCTACACGCGAAGTGGGGATGGAATATTTTTTTTCTCTTCTATCCCATGGATATTCTATCCAATGTTGGATAGCTCGTTTCAAAATATTTTTCGATTTAGGATCCGTTAGCGAAATATTAAGCTTTAAAGTGCAAATGTTCTATAGAGTCCCCGCACCCCTGCGAACTAAACAGTTGTTTCTGGAGTTTACGAGTAATAGTCGAACAAGTTATAGAAATAAAAAAAAAAAAAAAAAAAAATTCTTTATTTGATCACAATTTAGTGGTAAGTAGGGGAGGTAGGGGAGGGATGGGCACTTTTTCACAATTTAATGCATAAATAATCAGATTTTATAGATAATCAACATTTATTGCCAATTCTTATTGCACCACACATTTGGCTAGATATCTTAGAGAGAACTTTCTTAAAATTTTAGTCAGTCGGTCATTACGAGATAATTTCAGAAATTAAGTCAAAAGTGCCTGATGCTCCCTATGGTAGGGAGGTTTGGACACACCCTGTGGGAGGCTTGGGTATGGCCTATAAAACACTTTATATCCATAATAGTATCCAAAAATAAAATAACAACAAATAAAAAACATCTTAAAATAGTATCTTAACTAGAGATGCAACGATTCGGCAATTACGATTACGATATTAATCGATATTTATTACGATAACCGATGCATTACGATTATTTAAAATAATTTAGTGGCGATTATCCTCCGAATGGGTTCTCATAGTGTTTCTTTGCATTCCAATGAAAGTTAAATCATGAAAAGACAAACTTTAAAAAAAAAAACCAAGATTTGAAATTTTTCTACTAATTTGTCATGCCCAAACCTCCCTCACATCAGACTGCCCATTACTCCCTCTGTATACATTTTCAACATAAGTTACCGGTATTTTTTTTTAATTTAGGTATTTAAGCGTGTATTTCAGTTTTATTGATAAGTTAGTAAATATACAATAGATATATAATAAAAAATAGACATACCTTTAGTTAGTTGTCTCTTTATTATGATCCGAAACATCAACAAAATATTCACTTTTACGTGCACAAAACCTTCAAATGTGTCTGTGTTTAACAACTGACAGAAATCATAGATAGTCTATGGATGAACAGTGCTGCCAGTCGGTAAAGTAAACTACCAAATTAGGAAAATAATATAATCTGTGACCGGATCAGAATAAAAAGGGGGTGCCTATGTCTCCCGACTGCCCGTCCCTCCCCTACCTCCCCTATACAAAATGATTGAGTCCCTGACTCGCAAAGTCGGAAAACCGTTTATTGGGAGACTAATAAAATGTAAATTTTAGACTGTATTAGCCGTTATAAATCGTAGTATAAAACAAAAAGCCTGTGACGGACAACTGCGGAACCTTACTCTGCGCGTGGCCCGACACGCACTTGGCCGGTTTTTCCTTATATTTCTGTCGAAGATGATGTGCATGTCGCAAATAGATCTTATCCAAGTATACAAACGAGAATGATTTTATAATTGCATAATACTATGCAATTACAAAACTAGAAGTTTACACGACGGAAATAAAAAGTCGTGTTTAAATGAGTGATACAGTGTATTGAAAAGGTGTATTGAAATAAGCCGTACATTTTCAATGTACTGCGTAATATTATTGTACTCAAGTGTTCTGACAAAACGTTTTTGTGTGGATTTGTAGAGATTCGGTGCTTCTACAATCGATCGTAAGTAAAGTGACTATCATGGCCCTTTTTCGTGTTCCGTACCAAAATTGGCAAAACGGTACACTTATGGAATCAGCTTGTAGTAGAGGCGTTTAGGCACAAGTGAGTAAAATTTTGATAAAAGCAAACCACTTGGCATGGGTGTTCCTTAGGTCAATAGAAGCCGATTAAGATCGGTAGGCCGCGGGAGTCCCCCCTCTGGTCCGGTAGGGGGGGGTTCAAAGATGCGCTCCGACCGGCCACATTCCACTACTAATAACAGAATTAGTTTCGATAGTAGGTCAAGTTTGGTATCGTTTTCGGATAAATTGAGGGTGTACAATTCGTTTCTGATATAAAAAATGGTAGTATGTAGAATGGTTTTTGAGATATTTAAAAAAAAATCGAAATCGCAAGTAAAAATTTATTCTTCAAGTCATCATAACTATTACTGGGGCTTCATTTTCGGAACACAAAAAATACGCCATAATAGCCCGGTTAATACAGATTATGAAAAATATAACTTATTACCATCTCTTCATACAATAAATTATAGAAAAAAAATTTGAATGTCGTGCGCCGTTTAATTTTTTGTCACTCGCTATCGTATGACGAGCACCCGACGTTCGTTCTGTGAACGTAAATAAAGCTAAAAATTGGTTAGAATAGTGGGTTTGGATAGGTTGAGCAAAATAAGCCTTGATGTTTACCCCCTAGGGATTCAATTTGGGGAAATACCTTCTCCGTAAGCCTGCAAAATCGTAACATACTCGGTAATTTTACAGCCTGCCAGTTTAGCTAATAGGTTTAGACAAGTTTGATATCCTTTTTGAGTAATTTTTGGATAAAGAATTCATTTTTTATATCAAAAGTCTTTTATAGTATCTATCTTTTTAGAACCATTGGTGAAGCAGTTTGAGTTATATTTATAACGAGCTTTTACCCGCGACTTCGTCCGCATAAATTATATACCAGATTTTAAGTCAGATGATAAGCTATTAAACAAAAAAGTTTCATCAAAATCGGTTCAGTAGTTTTTGCGTGATACTCGAACAAACAAACACCCAAACAAACAAACATACAAACAAACAAACAAACAAACAAACAGACAGACAAAAAATCCAATAATTGGTGATTTGGAATCAGGGGCACGTAAAAACCATGTCGTAATTTTTTTTTTTGTAAATATCTTCAATGTACAGACACACTTCTGTTACAGTTTTATAATAGTTTAGATATAAAAATTCTAGATTTTTGTCTTTTGAGTCTTCGTAATTTTTACAAAAGCCGAAATTGTACATAGCTATAAATAAATACTTGATGAATGCTTGTTTAACACAGATTTAATAAAAACTAGCTTTTACCAGCGACTTCGTCCGCATAAATTATATATCAGATTTTAAGTTTAGTCAGATGATAAGCTATCAAACAAAAAAAGTTTCATCAAAATCGGTTCAGTAGTTTTTGCGTGATACTCGAACAAACAAACACCCAAACAAACAAACAAACAAACAAACAAACAGACAGACAAAAAATCCAAAAATTGGTGATTTGGAATCAGGGACAGGTAAAAACCATGTCGTATTTTTTTTTTGTAAATATCTTCAATGTACAGACACACTTCTGTTACAGTTTTATAATAGTTTAGACATAACTTTTTAGAACCATTTCTATCGAGATAAGTATTGCAGAAAAATAAATGTTAACACCGCGCAAGTTAGTATTTTCACCCCTTTCATTTCAACCGACACCGATGATCCACACTTCAACTGGACATTACATTATGAATTTAAAATCTGCTTAAATTTATCATAATAGGAGGAAGCCTTTTCTCTTTATAAACCTAATTTTTGCACTTTAGTGGTTTATTTTGTAGAAGTAGCCGACGAACTAAGTAATACGACCGAATGTTTTCTTTTTCTTAGTTAAACTTCTTCAAGACATACAAACTTGTGTTAAATAGTTTGTTTTTGTGTTTCCGATTTATTCGAGCTAGTAAATATTATGGTATCTAAGTTTATTACTATGAAATTATGAAAGCTACATACATACATACATAAGCTCACGCCATTCCCAAGGAGGTAGGCAGAGAACACGGACCGCCACACGCTACGACTCTGACATACTTCTTTAGCCTCATTGACATCATACATATTTTCATACACTTCCGTCGATTGAGGGTGCTACGCACTTGTCCTTTTCGGAAAAGATCATTGATTTGATCGTGGTATGTTTTCCTCGGACGGCCTCTCCCAACACTTCCGCTCACCTGTGCTCGATAAATTTCATTCGTAAGCCTTTTTTCATTCATTCTGAATGAATTATGAAAGCTAGTTAGATTAAAATCTGAATTCAGATTGTAAAATAAAAATATTGTAAGTATTTCAAAAAAACACAAACATTCATCATTAACCAAGCCTAAACTCGATAAATGGTAACATCTAATATAAACCCATGCCACACCCCGGACACTGCCTACAAAAAACTGAAGACAACCGAACTGAGAATAGTAAAATATTCGGCCGTAGCGTAGGTACCAATGTACCCCTAACTTAAGGATAAAAACGAGTGTAATAAAGAAAAATAGCTTCATCCGAGTCTACTATTATTATGATTTTAAATAGATTTTACATTCATACAATTATAATCATTCATTACAAGTTGAAGTATGGATGGTGATTAAATGTGGTGAAAAATAATAACTTGCGCGGTGTTAACATAAATTTTATTGCAATATCTTGATAAAAATAGTTCTAAAAAGTTATATTTTTAATATATCTGTGTACAAGCATTCCTCAAGTATTTTTATAGCTAGATACCTATGTACAATTTCGGCTTCTTTAACAATTACGAAGAAAGGAAAAAAACTAGAAATTTATATATTATTTTAAAAATAACTCCAAAACTGCTTCACCGATCACTACTTTTGACATCAAAAATACATTCTTTAGCCTAAAATTACTCAAAAAGGATATCAAACTTGACCTTTTAGCACAGAATAGGTTATTAGTATTATAGTTCTAAACTGGCAGACTGTAAAATAACCGAGTATGTTACGATTTTGCAGGCTTACGGAGAAGGTATGTCCCGAAATTGAACCCCTAGGGAGTAAAAATCAAGGCTCATTTTGCTTAGCCGATCCTAATCCACTATTCTAAATAATTTTTATCTGAATTTATGTTCTCAGTAGCAACATCGTGTGCTCGTCATAACATAGCGAGTGACTCAAATGCAAGCGGCGCGCGACCTTCAAAAAATGTTTTCTACTATTTTTTGTATGAAGAGATGCTAATAAGTTATATTTTTCATAATCTGTATTAAACAGGCTATTATGGCATATTTTTTGTGTTCCAAAAATGAAGCCCCTTTAACAATTACGATGGCTTGAAGAGTAAATTTTTACTCGCGATTTCGATTTTTTTTTAAATATCTCAAAAACCATTCTACATACTACCATTTTTTATATCAGAAACGAATTATACACCCTCAATTTATCCGAAAACGATACCAAACTTGACTTTCTATCGAAACTAATTCTGTTATTAGTAGTGGAATGTGGCCGGTCGGAGCGCATCTTTGAACCCCCCCCTACCGGACCAGAGGGGGGACTCCCGCGGCCTACCGATCTTAATCGGCTTCTATTGACCTAAGGAACACCCATGCCAAGTGGTTTGCTTTTATCAAAAATTGCAAACTTGAGCTGTTTTTCGGTCTAAACAACCCAACTATTGGTGTCTGTCCGTCCGTCCGTCTGTCACTGGCATTTTTCTCAGAGACCGTTAGACATAGGAAGTTAAATCTCGGCACAGATATAGCAATTGTTGGTCCAATATCATAAATAAAGTAAAAAAAAGCTAAATTTTTATATTGGTGGGCAATGTAGTAGGGCAGTAAGAAAGAGTAAATAAAAAAAAATTCTACCCTATGGTGTGGGGTATCAATTGAAAGCTGATGATAATACGAGTCTAAAAATATACTTTTCAAATACTTTGTTTAACAAAATTTTCATTAAATTCGAGAAATTGCTGTCCCCACCTATATTTCAAAAAATATAGCCGTATAAGATCTGAAAAAAATCATGAACATCAGAAATAACGTGTAGATGGCGGGAAAATTATCAGGGTGGCTCTAACTTGGATAGTTTTTTCTCTATACCCAAAAAACGAACACCAGTAAGACCACTGTAAAATGATCTTCAGTTATTATGTGACCACATACTAAGTAAGTGTCAATTTATAGTGGGTGTTATCAATGACCCATGTTAAACAACTGGTAGTACGGAACACTAATTGCCCGAGTCCCGCCTCGTACTTGGCCGCTTTTTTCTATCTAGATGTTTCTAATAACGTGTCTTTGGATAAGACACCGCTGTCAGTAAAGTAAAATGAAGTTAATAAGTACCTACTTTCTTAGGAGGTTGATCAGTTGATCACCGATGTAATTGTCTCAACCGCATTCATCGCGTGTGTGTACACATACACAACACAAACAGTTAAAAAGGAATAGAGTAAAAGTGAAGTAAAAAAATAGATTAAAAGAGTAAAAAGTTATGATAGGAGGATTGCAGCGCGGTCGAGCTCGCTGTAGGCACTGTAGGTATACAAAACGAACGTTTTCACCCGACTACCCCAGAAAGAGAGTTATTTCTTCAATACTATCCATTTAAAGTCAATAAATCACGAATTTAAACAGGATGTAGATACTAATTTTTGTCAATTTCAATGCTAATTTAAGATTTCCATAAAAAATCTTAAATTAGCATTGAAATTGATAAAAATATTAAATTGAATGAATTCAATTTAATTGATTAATATCCAATATAATTATAATTTATTTATTTACAACAATGCAACTAATAATCAACACATTAATCAAATAGCCCGCCTCGTATCGATCCAGGTGCAAAGGTGTCCATAACGCTAGCAGCGTTGCCGCGTTGTATTGCTATGGCCAACCTTTGCACCAGGAACGAACCGGAGCGGGGGTCACATTTGCGCTCCCTAATTATAATTAAACCATAAGCAAAATTGACAATATTATTTAAATAGATGGCGTTGTCTCGAGTTGGATGTGAAGACGGAAAAATAGGCTAAAAAGTATTAAAAAAATGCACTAAAGCAGCGATTACCCGTAATTACCCTACATTTAGGACCGATGTTGGCATAGGTACATTGCCAGATTTGTTCTCTCTATTTTAAAATGTAGCGATCAAAGCAAGTAATGTATGCCGAAATCGGCCCTAAATGTAGGGTAGGTAATGGCCTCGATTCTGACTGCGCCACGACTTAACTTAACTAAATTTATTCCTGTCACTTTCTAAAATAAGATTAAGAAAAGAGACAGAAAACCAACAGCTGACTTTAGTGCTGTCAAAGTGACGTGCGTGACACGCCCAAAAACGCTTTAAATAAGATGGCGTACATTATGATGGCATCTTATTTTAGGCGTGTAACGTCACTTTGACAGCACTAAAGTCAGCTGTTGGTTTTCTGTCTCTTTTCTTAATCTTATTTTAGAAAGTGACAGGAATAAATTTAGTTAAGTTAAGTCGTGGTACAGTCCGAGTCGGTACCAATGTAATCGCTGCTTAGTCGGACGCATCCGTTGACGAAGTAGTATTCTGTTCTTTTTATACTGTTACTGTTGCTGTTTACACAAATGCACGAATTTTTACTATTTTACTATAATGCAAGGATCCTCATCCATCTTTCGTCAGCGCCATCTATCCATTCATATAAAATATTTAGTATGGATTGGATGTCTTCAAGGTTAGTTTGTCTATGTAATTCCACTATTATCTGGAGGCCAAATAACGCAATGACGTCATACCGGCCGGCTGCGATTGATAACAGTCAGACAGAGTTCGGTAGTTTGTAGTGATTGTTGTGGACGTGTTTTGGGATGGTGAGACTATCTATTTTTAATCTTTATTATTTGTAACAACTTAAGGCGGTTGCAGAGGGGTCAATTTTATACAAAGCTTTGACGCACAATACGCGTAGACGATATTAATTTGAGTAACTTTGTATATAAGGAAAAATAGTTTAGAAAATTTAGTTGTCGCGTATCAAATAACATTTGCAATTTATAATATAATAAAGATAGATATAAAGCTTTGAAAATTTTGTATGAAAAATTTCAAAGCTTTATATCTTCGTAATTATACCGCGACATCTAAATTTTCTAAACTATTTTTCCTTATATAAAATATTACTTTTATTAATTCCGTCTACGCATATTATGCGTCAAACGTTTGTATGGACTGAAACCACCTTAATAAATATGTTTATCAACTTTAATACGAATTTACGTCTTACGAATTTTCGACCAGGTCACGTGACGTCACGGTCCTGACGCGGGTTTAACATTTTTTACCCATCCCAAAAAGAGCACAACGCCGGCGCCGGCCGCTAAAGAAGTTTTCACTTCAAAAACCTGATGGAGCCGTAAAGGGTTGCTGATATCATTAACCAGAGCAACATTCCCTATGGGACAAATATCGCGAAAAAAGTCAGCTGTTCCATACAAAACTGCAAACATAACTCGACCGAAATGGAAATGTAAAATTGTAAAAGCACGACGGTTATGAATACCATACCGCTCAAGGAATATCACTACTCTCTACCGAGATACCGCTGCATGTCTCTATAGTATTAGAATTTAGTATCAAAAATTATGAATTTTATTGTCAAAAACTAGTCAAAAACAGAATGTTGACAGAATTTTTTTGATTAACTGGTACCTTTTTACTAAACTTTGCTACTTAGAAACATAATATAAAGTCATATACTATATAAACTTGTAGAGAATTGAACATTAATTAATAATCAATTAAAATCCCGAAAAATGCTATTTTTTAACCAATTTTACAAAACTGCTTATATCTCGGAATATAAACCTATAAACCTGGTACGGCTGTTCACGTTACGGAATGGACTTTGAGTTCAATTTTGCATAATAAGCGATTTGAGATAAGATTACGTTTTTAAATAATAATTATAGTTTTTGCAAGTCATGATAAACTTTGGACTTTCAACGTTTCAACTGTTGCTAGGTATTCATTTTGAAACAAGCAATTATCTGTTTTATTGTGATAATGATCTGATGAGTGATGATATGACATAAATGCGTTATAAGTTCCATATTTTATCATGTATTATAAAATTAAAGAGATTAATTTATTCGCCTTAAATACAACGTGTTTAATGAATTAACGCAAAACTTGAAAACAGTTTGTTTAGAACCAAGAGCAGAATCTAATTATCATGGTTTCAATATATGTAATTATTTTATAAAATATTGAATAATTTGTTTGTAAAACGGGCACACTCATCCTACTTACTACCAAAACGAGATTCTTAAAATGTATCCATGAGTAGGTACGTTAGCGCTTTCATTCATTGTTGAATTGATAACACATCATTTTCTGCCTCAAAATTTAAAATGCGAGTAACTTAAAATGTTGCCTATCCTAATCAATTACTCTATGGTCAATGTCAGTGTCAGTCCGGAACAAATTAAATAATTCCGTGTAAATAGTCTGCGCCGTTTTGGTATCTATAAGTGTGCTACAAAGAGGGCCCAGGTGACGAGGATGGTCTGCATGTGTGGGCTTCCGTGAGTCTTCCCCCGATCAGCTGTTTCGAGAATCGGCCCATATTGTAGAGAAAACGTCGCTGACATTCAACAGATCCGTAACCACGGAAACCAAAAACGAACCCAAAAAGCTGAAGTTTCAACAAGCGCTGACCAAAAAGTTTTCATTTTCTGGTCGATATTATACAATATTCAAACTTACTAATTTCTCGGAGAGAAAAAGTTCCTATAGGAGCGAGAATTCCACCTAATAGACAACTATTTTCGACCGCCTTCTTTCCGGTTGCTGGTACTGGGGCACTAACCTACAACGAAGAGTGCAAAGACTACAGTTTAATAGAAGAGTGAACGAGCGGATAAAAAACTCGCGACCTTATTATTATTATTTTTTTAATTAACTATTACCATAATCATTTATTTGCTCTATCTTTTTAATTTACTATTATCATAATTATCTTTTTTTTTTTCAATTTTGTACCCGTTCTGTGTATATTCATGTTTAATATTTCAATTCAACTAGTAGAACAGCCTTGACTTACCTATCGGTGTAAACATGTCGCAACCTCTTTCGTCTTCCGCACCTAACGACAACCAACCAAGTAGCCTGTCTCAGGGTCCTCACTTTAAATGTGATTTGTGTACTGGTTTGCCTCGTTATTTCCGTTCCAAAGCTGGACTTAATATACACACCGCCAGAATGCACAAGAGCAGACCCGCTCCACCTATTCCGCCGGACAACTCGCCGCCGCAGCCGCTAAACCTTTCTGGGTCTAATCTGCATCCACTCAGTCCCAAGCCGATTTGGCAGACATTGAGTGAGCTAAAGAATAGTGTGCCCATAATAAAGCGCATTCCCCGCGGCGCTCGGACTAGTGTGGCTTCCACCCTCAAGTCCTGCGTTGATAGGGTCGTTTCGTCCAACAGTAGGGAGACTTGGGAGCAATTACTTTGTTTTGCTTATCGCATCTTACATGTGAACAGTGATGATAACAAAACGTTAAGTTTAACGCAAAAAGTCAAAAATAACTGTACACAACCATCGATGAGCGGCATTAGCCCCAAACACCCCGATTCCCGGTTACCTCGGAGCCGCAACGCCTTTAAGAAGGTCGAGGAAAAGGTGAGCGACGGTGACTTAAGGGGAGCCAGTCAACTGTTGTTTTCAAATGACGTAATCGCTCCAGATAATGAGGAAACCCTCCAAGCCCTACATGCAAAACATCCATCAGCTTCAACCGACAGTCAGCTTCCCGACTCCCCTCAGGGGGATACCACCCCACCTCGTGTATCAACTGATGATATTACCGCGGCTGTCATGTCTTTCAAAAATGGCTCGTGTGGTGGCTTGGATGGACTTTCCCCACAACATTTAAAGGACCTTATGTGCCTTTCGGCAGGTGACGTTGGTAGAAGCCTGGCGTCTAGTCTAGCGTCTCTTGCGGAGCTAATGCTATCGGGCAAGGTAAACCAGGAGGTTACAGATACACTGTACGGGGCTAATCTGTGTGCACTGAAAAAGAAAGATGGTGGCATTAGGCCCATTGCAGTGGGAACAACGCTTAGGCGATTAGTCTCAAAAATCTCCTGCAAGCACATTTCGCAATCTCTAGCGGATAAATTTCAACCAATCCAGGTAGGTTTCGGCTCCAAGGGTGGCTGCGAGGCAGCAGTGCATGCGACGCGCGCGGTGCTGGAGTGCGGCGCAGAGCAGGTGCTACTGAAGGTTGACGTTAAAAACGCCTTTAACTCCATCGACCGGGGAGCTCTTTTGTCCCAAGTGAAAGAGCAAATTCCCGCTGTCTTTCCGTACCCCTGGCAGTGTTATAGCAAGCCTTCCAAGTTAATGTATAAGGAACATCTGCTGCACTCGTCCGTAGGCTGCCAGCAAGGCGACCCACTTGGACCAGCAATATTTAGTCTCGGTATCCATCCTGTAATCTCGTCCTTGCGTTCCAAACTCAATGTATGGTATCTGGACGACGGCACTTTCGGAGATCAACACGATGTCGTTCTAGATGACCTTAAAACCCTAATAAACCGTTTCGCCGAAATTGGTTTGGAGCTAAACTTTGGAAAGTGCGAACTATACCTGAATCCCTCCATCTTGCCGGATACCAGGCGCGACATCCTTTCCAAATTTAATGAGATCGCTCCCGATATCCAGGTTGCAACTAATACATCCTTACGCTTGCTGGGGGCTCCTTTACTTGATGACGCCATTCCATGTTTCCTCCAGGAGCAGATTGAAAAATTCGATGACACCCTCGAGCGCCTATTAAAGATCAATCCCCACATTGCCCTCACCATTGTAAAGTTTTGCCTCTTTGTCCCGAAGTTTACGTACGTCCTTCGATGCTGCCACTTTTGGAGGTTCCAGACCTTGCTGTGTACCGTCGACGACCGGATGTGTGCGCTCTTGTCTAAGATCCTTAACTGCAATCTAACGGCAAGGGCGTGGTCTCAGGCTTCCCTACCTGTCCGATTCGGGGGTATTGGAATACGCGGAGTCTCGTCAGTCTCACTGCCAGCTTTTCTGGCCTCGGCTTCCAGCTGCAATGAACTTTTCCACCAAATCACTGGCCCTTCTCTGGGGCATGCCGACGTTGTTCATCTGCCGGAGGCTACTGCGAAGTGGAAGTCATTGTGTAGCTGCGAAGTCCCTGCATCTCCATACTTACAAAGGCTCTGGGACGAGCCGCTGTGTAAGAGGACACAGCAAGATCTGCTGAATTCCTGCACATCCTCTGCGGAACGCGCACGCTTTCTTGCCGTTTTCGAGAAGGAATCAGGGCTGTGGCTAAATGCTATACCATCGTCCAATATCGGCACACTCTTAGACGGCTGCACTTTATCACTTGCAATCGGCCTCCGTTTGGGTGTTAGGACCAATCAGCCTCACACATGCGGCGGTTGCGGCGCAGACGTCGACGAGCTTGGCCACCATGGTCTGTGTTGCCGCAAAAGCGCCGGTCGCAACCCTCGTCATTCGGCCCTGAATGATGTCATTCGTCGGGCTCTTGTTTCAGTGAACGTTCCGGTACGATCGGAGCCAAACGGAATCGTTCGCACTGATGGCAGGAGACCCGACGGGGTGACACTCATCCCCTGGCAACAGGGCAAGTGCCTGGTGTGGGACGCGACCTGCGTAGACACACTAGCCCCATCCCATATCCGAGCTACATGTGCGCGTGCGGGTGCCGCGGCCATGGGGGCTGAGATTGCCAAGGTGCGGAAGTATGACGAAATCTCAGGATGCTTCATGTTTGCACCGATTGGCTTCGAAACGTTGGGTCCTTGGGGCCCAGAAGCAAAGAAATTCATAAAAGAGTTGTCGATGCGTCTCCGTGAGACCACCGGTGACCGTAGAGCTGGCAGCTTCCTTGGCCAACGACTCAGCCTGGCTGTTCAAAGGGGGAACGCTGCCAGCATGCTTGGCACCATGACTCGCGAGGACGCATCCGACGACCTTTTTTATCTTTAAGATCTCATTAAATTATTGTATACTTTTAGAGAAATAAAGATTTGCATTATAACAATAAAAAAAAAAAAAAAAAAATCAAAAGAATGAAATTATTGTTTCAATCTAATTCAAGGAATATAACTACTCTCTTGATCTAATTATTTTGTTATAAATCAGTTGAAGTGTATGAGATTTTGCGCTTATTCACTAACACGTTGTATATGCCTACAAAGTCACGTGACATTAGAGGAGTCGGTCAGAGTAAGGAGTGGTCAACAAGATTATCACCACGTTATCACTATGGGTGTATGAATCAACATTTACATACCCAAATAATTACGGCCGATGAGTCCGAAGAATTCTCGAGTAGCGACCGCGTACCAAAAAAAGTACAGCGTGGTTAAGTAAAAGCAAGTTCTCCACAAGCTAGACCAACAACCTGGTGAATGAGCAGAATTGGCGTAGCTAGACAGAACCCACCTCAGAAGGCCCGTTGCCCACCAAAGAAAAATGGAAAGTAGTACTCAACTGTTGTTTATGATATAATCGAGTTCTTTCACCTTTATAACGTGTTCTACAACTTCCTTAAAAATCCCAAGCCAAATTCTGGATACTCAGCCTAAGAAAAATGAACTTTTGGATACGACCTTGCCACGAGAAATTTAATTTTGCCCCTGGCGCAGTAGCTATGAGCTGGGGGGCCGGTCCCCCTCAGGGAAAATCTCTAGCTACACCATTGATGAGCAGCGCAGGACCGGTCATCGTCGCGATCTTTGGGTTAGGCCTCTATGTCCAGCAGTGGACGTTGATGGTGAATTACGTTCTCAAAGCTACCAGCTCCGAACATAGCAATACCAATGCTCTTTCAATGTTACAGATGGTGAAACTGATTATTGCTTTAATAGTCCTGACTGTGGGTGCTGCAGTATGGATGACTTACAAATCAGGGGGCCCTGGTCAACCACCAGTACTGAACACAGAAGAATGGTGGGGACCGAATAAGTTGAAGGGGAGACAAGATAAAAGCATCAAACCTTTTCAAGTCAAGTTCAGCGAAGAGGTAAATATCTAAGATAAGAAAGAAAAATCTTTTTCACCACAAATCATAGTAGAGGATATTTTGAAAGGAGTAATACCTATATATAGAAGATTAGAAGCTGTGCTTGAATAAGAAGATGATTACCTACCATGCATCAGATTGATAAACCATTTCGGTTCCCATCCCGAGTCATCTGTCGGAGAAAATTGTTTCTGTTTTGTATCTGGTTTTCTAATTTATGAAGCTAAGATTGAGATTAAAACAATTTGTGTATACCTCTTTGATTCAAACACCGATATGTTTCTTACTTACAGATGATAAAGGATCTTAAATATCGTCTGAAGAATCATCGTCCGTTCACTCCACCGCTGGAAGGTGTTGAGTTCCAATATGGCTTTAATACCAAACAGTTGGACACCTGGATCAACTACTGGGCGGACGAGTATCCCTTCGCTCAAAGAGAGAAACTATTCAATCAGTTTCCTCAATTCAAGACCAATATTCAGGGACTGGACATTCACTTCATCAGAGTTAAGCCTCAAGTAAGTTAATTATATCATGCAACCAAGTGTTGCATATTACAATATTTTTTGTATAATCCCCGTTACCCAATGCACATACCACTTATGGGTGTCCTTGGGCAGGTTGCTTAAGTTCATTCACTGGCTCGGTAGACCCTTCGTGGCTTCAATAGTCTTGAGCTATACTGTATTTGTCAGTTATTTTTGTGGTGTAGTGAAGATTGGTATTTTTTAACAATCAACGTGAAAAAAATCGGAACTTGTACAACTTGGAAAAAGCAAAAAAGAGTATGAAAACAATAAGGGCGCTGTTTTCTTTGCAGGAACGTCAAAACCACGTATAAACTGGAAAGCCCAGCATACTAAAATAATTAGTTCCAACTGTCACAACGTCAAATTCTTTTTTGTTAAGCTTTGGGACGGGTAACCAATACTGGTATTTTAGCTGGTGCACCTCTGTGTTTTGTAAGACATGCTAATCTTAGCAGGTTTGTACTAGAAGACACATTACACATTACATGCGACACACTGATAATCTTTAGTGAGTCCATATAGAGGATTATTCGTGTTCTTCATTTTCATGAGTCACCCTTTGATTTCGTAGAAGTAGGCCAATGCCCTGGATAAATATAATATTGATTCCTATTATAAGTATTAACGGTGTTAACACATTTTTAGGTTTCTGCTAACGTGAAAGTGCTACCTCTACTGATAATGCATGGCTGGCCAGGGTCTGTGAGGGAGTTCTTTGAAGCTATTCCACTGCTCACTCGTCAGACTGAAGGCTATGACTTCGCTTTTGAAGTTATCGTGCCCAGTCTACCTGGATACGGATTCTCTGATGTAAGTGGTTTTCACTGTTATTATTTTAGCATTATCTTGTTCTTATTTCATTATTTGGAGTCAGCTCAATATGTCATCTTTTTCCATTCATCTCTTTAAGCCATCATTTTTTAGCTCACATTTTATCTTCTTTCTAGAAAAATCATTAATTTTTCAGGCGTCTGTACGTCCTGGACTTGGTGCACCTCAAGCCGCAGTTATTATGAGGAATCTGATGAAGCGTCTTGGTTTCAAGAAGTTCTATGTACAGGGTGGAGACTGGGGAGCAATCACAGCTTCTAGTTTGGTAACTCTGTTTCCAGATGAAGTACTAGGGCACCACAGCAATTTAGCATCGCCTCGGGTAAGACATATAAGTTGTTGTTATTTAATATTAAATAAATACCTACCATTCGAAAAAAAAATGGAATTATTTGAAAATATGTAATTACGTTTTGTGTAGAAATTGTTTATCCAACGACGTGACGAGGAAAAAAAAATCCTTACAATAATACTGCGTGTCATATTTTTGCAAAACCAATAACTACGTTCTTCAAACTTTTCACAATTATTATAATACCTATATTTATGGAGTTCTTTTAATCTGGGCGTTCACGCAAAAAAAGGGTCAAGTTGTTGGGTTTTGAATGATTTCATTCGGTATCTAGATTAGTCACATAATAATTAAGGAACTATAAAAAAGCTGGGTTAAAATGCTGACAAGTGGACCCCTTTTGCGTGGACGCCCATATAATACAGGCTATGATAATATAGGTCTTGATTTCACAACGTGTTTTCACGCTCTATTATGTAACTAATCGTTTATTTAATTCAATAATTTCTGTCCACAGAACGGAGCATCGACATTCAAACTATTACTTGGAGCATTTTTCCCTTCATTTGTGGTGGAACCTCATCTTGCTGATCGGATGTACCCTTTGTCATCTTGGTTTTCCAACATGATCCTTGAATCGGGTTACTTCCATATTCAAGCTACCAAGCCTGACACCATAGGTGAGTTGATCCTTTAATTCTGGTTGCAGAAAACTTTGCTACAAGAGGCTCGGATCCAAGTTTCTCTTCATAGAAACTATTGGCGCTGATATTTTTCCTCGCTTCTTAATAATGGAGGGGGGACCAATCAAGATTAAATCTCTTTTAACAAAAGAAGTTCTTCATTGAGACGTGCAACGATGACTAGGAATAGCTAGAGCCTTATTTTAAAAACCAATCTCTTTTCAGGCGTCGGTGTCACAGATTCACCAGCAGGTCTCCTCGCGTACGTTCTGGAGAAGTTCTCTACTGGCACCAACATGAATTACAGAAATCTTCCCGATGGTGGATTAGTGACAAGTGGCAAGTTTACCAAAGACCAGCTGATTGATAACCTGATGGTATACTGGTCCACTAACTGCATAACCACCTCAATGAGATTTTATGCGGAGTCTTTAGCTCAGAAGAACAGGGATCTTAAAATGGACGAGTAAGTAAAATTTTTCTTTATGCTTTCATGGTTATTATCAGCCCAAGGATTGGGGCCATCTTCCAAGCCACACCATTGTGTTAGATTTTCTGCTTTTTGCACCATATTACTGTCAGCTCAAATTCATTCAGCATTCAGTATGCGTTCCACACTCCGTTTGTCCAAACGTCATAGACATAGACATCATTTATTTGCGAATATGAAGTACAATTAATATCAAAATAAATAACAGATCTTACAATAAAATAATCAATCACGTTCAAATCATATTCTACCATTTTGGCATGCAAAAATATCGTTATTGTGTACAATTTAACTATTTTAATCAATTTCTGTCACGGTTACATTGTTAAGTATTATTATGTATAATATGGTCGCTTTAATTAATTCAAAATTTATTCATACAATCATAATTGAAGCCATGTCATTATATCTACTTACTAGAAATACCGACTATTAATTTTCGTCAAAAGTTGTCATCAAAGAATTCCGCAATAACACTTATCAATCAGTAATTTAGTCAGTTCCTTTTTAAACTCTTAAACTTTTCGGCAGCTTGTTATATATTTTCGTTATACAGGTTTGGTGTATCGTTGGCCAAATTGAAATGGTGAATAGGAGGAGCACATTTCAAGCAAGATTTGTAATTATGTTTTTTTTTTAAATAAAAATTGGATTATTAAGATTTTATTTTTTATTTCATGTCCTAGGTCCGTTAGAACACTATGTAAGGAACAGAAAGCATTCAGAGTTCGATGCGCAGAAGGGAGATGCAATTTCGACCTACTACGCGTGTGTTTTAAGTTTTTATCCTGCATATCGAATATCGGCCAAAACGCGCCCCGTTATTTTAAAACACGCAAAATTATTAAATAAACTTAGTTAGAGGACGGATTTCATGGCATATGGCACATCGTTAGAACGAAGATAGACTAGAAAAGTTTTAAAAAAATCAGAAGTACTTGAGCGCTTTTAGTTTTTTTTTTTATAGTAATTTAAAGTTGAGTTTAAAATTTTATTTTTTCTCTTCCAAAAAAGTTAAAGGGTATATTCTCTAAAACGCCTTACTTTAGGAACATTGTTTTCAGTGATATCCTATTGCATATCCAGTGTATTATATTTAATATGAAAGTCCTGCCTTTACTTAAAAATGTAATGAATCGGTTTTTAGTACGTTTCATATAATTTATTTTAGTAATCGCGTAAAATTTGGATACTGTTTGTCGAAATATAGCTAAAAATGGGGTTACTTTAGGAACATTTTTAGAAGGGTTACGTTACACGGTTGAAAATACAGCTTACGTAGAAATATAGTTTATATAAATGTTAAAAAAACAATGAATCAATTTTTTGAAATATGAGTCGGAATCGTACAGTTTTCTTAAAATAAAATTGTGAAAATCAAAAAATCTGTTTACCATACAAAATGGCGAACAAATGCAATCTCTTGACATCCTCTGACAACTGCATAACTAACCTTGTTTCTGATTTTTTCCATTGTACGGCGAACTGCCGTAATCAGCGCACGTCCGCGTTACATTTTTTGAAAATTATTTGCGACTATTTTATCCTCGATCTATCTGTTGATGACTAAAACACAAAGGAAATTTAACGGAATAATTCATTATTTGTGTTTTCCTAAAGCTAAAATGATGTTTTATTTCAAATTTTTATACGTGATTTTGGATAATTTTCGACATATTGTTCAATCAAATTGAAATGACTTCGATTATGTCAGTAGCATATAGAAATCTATTACCATTCTCTTTGGTTGGCTTTTCAATATACAGTTACCAATACAGTCGCGCACAGATTCAAATAAAATCGAAGTAAGAAGATTAAATACCTACCTACATAATATAAAATTTTGGATACTAATAAGCAGTGAGCTTACAATATCTTTGGTAATAAAATAAGTAAATCATAGCTTTTATTTACTTCTGAAATTAAATAACGGCAGATCAATGCAACCAAAAATTTACAACCAATTTCATATTACATAATATTTGTATAGAAAAAATGATTTACTTAATTTTTATCCTCGATTGCCTTGCATTCATAATGAGCGTTTTTCCAGCAATTTTCCGGGGATCCATAGCGTCATCTGGATGGCGCCACTAAGTTGTGCCATTTTGTATCAATCTATTTTGTATCAAAATTTTTATGTTGTGCGACTCGGACTCATCCCTCAGGGTTCCGTATAAACTTAATTAGGAAAGACAAAATTTCTCCCATGCATTAAATTTTCTCCCATACCATTATCATTATCACGGTAGATGTTCAAATTTTTTCCAATTGACAACTTTTCATCTTTTTTAAAAAATATATAAGAGATACCTACCTACGTATTTTTCCGATTAAATTTTTGACCGATATTTCTGTTTTTAATTTACTTTAGAATTTTCTGAAAAACGTAGGATTTATGGTTATAATTGGTACCTTGGCTGCAATAAAATTAAAAATAAAAACTGTCAATACAACAATAGAAAAGCCAAGCAGGCAAAGGAATAAAATATCATTCACCTCTATTAAATTTTTCAGTATTTTTAAAAAAACCAAAAGTTCCGGGCAATCCAATCCACCATTGAGGATGGAGTGTAAAAATTTTAGATCCACGATCACTCAGACTCACGAGTCAAAATAATGCACGGCCCTCCTCAAAGTGGAGGAAGTTTAAGTAGATTAATTAATTAAAAAAAGGTGCGAATCGGGCTACATAGATAGTATAAAATTCTTGATAAGAAAATCATAGTTTTTATTTACTTCTGAAATTAAATCGCGGCAAATAATATCAAAACAACAAAAAATTTACTTCCTACCAATTTCAATGAATAATTGAATAGAAAAGATTTTATTGCATACTAGCGGCGCCAGCAAAGTCGTACGTTCGGTTTTTACCCGACTGCGCCAGGAGGAGGGTTATTATTATAGATTATGTTATACATCGACACGATGCACGATTGAGACACAAGCATTGTAACGATTTAGTTTGTAATGAGTGTTGTGTTCCACTCCCCGTTACAAGAGCTATCCATCCAGTATCCAACCCAATGACACCTCACACGATTGGGTTTGGTTAAAAAAAAACGTTTTTTTTCCCAATCCTCATTCCGTGGTAGGCTAGGCTAGACAGAAGAATATCGATAGGTACATATAATGGGAGATAGTTATAAACATCTTGTATGTAAGATAATTTGTTGCAATGAAAGCTGTATCTTTTGAACCGTTAAAGTTAGCTAGTTTATCAACGCAAATTAAATTTTTAAATGAATTTGATCTGTAATCTCTAAATGCAAAAGTGGTCACAAAAAAATCATTTGAACTCCATGTAGAAAAACCTTGGCTTATTTAAAAAAATCAGTTTTCTTCTTTTTCTAACACTATGCTGGAAACAGAAACGGCAACGTCAAGTGTCAAATTCTGACATTGTAAATATATATATTTTTTTAATGGCCAGTAATTTTAAGTCGATTTCAAGTTTATCGAGGAGGAGTTTACAGGGCCCTGTTTAATAAACGTGACAATTACAGGTGAAAATCCGTCAATTTCCTGTTTAATAAAAATTTTCATTATCAAAATTGTCATGATGGAAAATTTACAATATATACGCATTATAATATAATAGATGAATGTGATAGAAATACAATCCAATTCGGTATGTAAATTAAACTTAAGCTATGCTGATTCCAAAAACATTTCGAGATTTTATATTTGGAAACCTTATTTTCTCATTAAGATGGCGGATATTAAAAAAAAAATCCAAAAAATACTCGACATTCATTCGACCTCTAAATGACGTTATATCAGAGGCTGAACGGGCTTTAATCAATTTAAAAACATTTCGAGATTTTATATTTGGAAACCTTATTTTCTCATTAAGATGGCGGATATTAAAAAAAAAAATCCAAAAAATACTCGACATTCATTCGACCTCTAAATGACGTTATATCAGAGGCTGAACGGGCTTTAATCAGCGGATTAAAGCCCGTTCAGCCTCTGATATGACGTCAAAGGCAGCGGCCTTTGGTAAAAAAGACAAACGTCATATAAACGTCAATGTCAACGAAAGGGTTGACAGATTTGAAATTTTTCCGCGATTATGGGGAAAAATTTGGTCTCTGGGGAAATGAAATCGTGGGGAAAAAATCAATCGCGCTAATTTTGAGCGATACCTGCTACCTTAGACTAATTATATCCGGACCGGCCTTGCGGTAGCATTTCCCCTCTGTCACGGTATTAGATCAATTAATCTAGCGCATTTACACCCAATTTTATACCTTATCACTAAACGAGACAGCCTATAATAGCGAAACAATAATTTTGAACTTAGAACGTTTGGGGTTTACACGAGAATACTTTTCATGATTTTGAACATTCAAAATTAGAATCTAAAGTCATAAGGAATAAAATCCAAATTTGCGGATAACATGTTACCTCGCCCCCCGCAAAAAGTGGCAGAAAGTTTGTTAGTAGAATGACACGTGGTTACACGTCCCGATATAATTAGTCTAAGCCTGCTACCAAAACAAAACCACAACCAAAAACATGACGTTATGCACAATTCGTATCGCGCTAATTATATTAACGGTAACGATTTAGCTTTTTTCGGAAGATACGTTGGCGTAACGTTCGATGTCCGTTCGATCGAATTTCCTGGCGTAGTAGGTGCATGGTAGGTGTATGGTAGGTGTATGGTGGGTACCAAACTTGAAACGTTTACGGCTTAAACGTTCCGAGTTTGGTTTTGCTTTGGTAACGTCAATGATTAAACCGTTCAACAAAAAAATAGCGCGATAGCATTATTACATCAGCTAAACCAAATCTAAACCAAAACCAAAAACGTTCCGTCCGAACGGTAAAACCGTATAAAATAGCGCAATTGAGTCCCTGGTTTCAAATGTCTATGTCAATGGAGAAACTTTTTTTTTTTATTATTTTAGGTAAAGCACAGAGTTTCAAAACTATTCAGCCTCTGATATGACGTCATCACTAGAAAAATTTTGCATAAATTATAGAAAATTAACTATAGATTGGATATCGAAAATAATGAAATTGGTTGTTCAAAATAGCCGAATCTACGAGACTTAACTGTAAAAAATACCATAAAAAAACTTTACATACCGAATTGCAAAAATTGCCATAAATAAAGTAGTAAATTGCGTTACAAAATATTCAAAGTAATATACTCGAAGTAATTACAAGTAGCGCAGTAAGCAATATAAAAAACGATCTTTCCACTAAATAGCTGTCTTTAGACTTAGGTACATCTTCAGCTCAGGAGTGCGATTTTTGAATCTCATACTTTGAACTCAGCAGTTGAAAATGTATGGAGATACGCATCTTTCTACTGCTGATTTGACTTTCAAAAATCGCACTCCTGGCCCTGGAGTGCGATTTTTGAACATCACACGTTTAAACGACCAGTAGAAAATGTCAAAATTACTATGGAGATTATGCATCTTTCTACTACTCGTTTGAATGTGTGATGTTCAAAAATCGCACTCCTGGTTGTTGTGTGACGTCCCTTGACTTCTCGCTTGAACGAAAAACGACCTTACTTTATTAAAAAAATATCCGTAATCCTTTCATTTTAAACTCTCTAACATAGAAAATATTGTTATTCAGACAATTAATTAGTTAGGTATTTCGAAATGGTTTTCGATTCAGCCCTCCAAAAAACTTGACACTTGACTTGACGAATTGAGGAAAATATCGGAAAACTGAAAAAAAAAATTTGAACACAGCCGACCATTATTGATTGATTATTTGTGGTTGGGCTATTGCTAGCAAGGGTCGTTGTAACACTGAGACCAGCGCTGGTCCTTTGTGTTCGCCCCAAGCTCACCCATATTTTATGCATACCTCCAAACTTATGGTATTTTCTTTTCATTCTCGGGAATGCAGGTTTCCGCACGATGTTTTCCTTCACCACCGGCGAGCTAGTAAATGATAAATACAACTGTACATAAATTCCAAAGAACTTAGTGGTACAGGCCAGGAATCGAACCGCGGCCCCTTGATTGAGGAATAGGTCTCTTCCAAATGGGCTATCATCGCTCTGACCATAGAATCGCCTCCTTTTTTGAAGTCGGTTAGTAAAAAATAACACGCAGAATTTCGAAACTATGAAAGTGTTGAAAAAAAAAACTGTATGAAATAAATTGAATTAGTTATGTAGTCATATTACGTTACTCGTGAAGGCATATTTTTTGTATCATTATCTCTTTGGTAATTTTCTTTGCCCACTGTGATGATCGTATTTAATTTGAAAAAAGTGGTATGCATGTAGGTTACACTATAAATTTACCAAAATTTCCTACTTTAAAATGTTTTTATTTATGTAATGAATTACAGATTGTGTAAAAAAAAATATTAGGTACTATTCATAAATCGTTCTAGTATTCTTCATTCAACAAAATATCAAACATACTTAACACTTTTCTTATCGATGGTGGAGCTCAAACAAAAGGTCGCGGAAAACTTACAACACATTATCCACATTTTTTATGGCAAATTGACAGCAAGTGATGACGTCACAAACGAAAATATACCCTTAAAAAACAAAACTAGAGGCCGCATCCATGTAATTAAAATTTTAGTAGAACCGTAAAACATTGGACATTCAAATAAAAAAAAAATTTGAGGTTTTACCTACAACTTTTTTTTTATTCAAGCTTAAATGCTGACTTTCGGACTTTTTTGAGAAAACCCCAAAAAAATTCGCCAAAAAAAATCCATGATGCGGATTTCTTTTTTGGGGACGTGGCGATATAGCAAACGACCCTTCCTATCCACCAATTCAATTTGGCCAGCGATGCACCAAACACCCTGTGTATACGAGTACGTCCTAATACCTTACTTTATTCTGACGATGCTCCAAAGAAAATATCTTTCTCAATCAGCTGTCGTTCTTGTGTCTGAAGAATTTAATCTATGAATTATTTTTGCAGGTTCCAATCTCCAGTGCCAACCTGGGTCCTCCAAGCTAAGCATGAGATCGTCTATCAGTCTCCAAGTATCTTAAGGACAAAGTATCCCAATCTAATTGACGTGACTGTCCTCGAATATGGAGGCCATTTCTTCGCCTTCGAGCTACCTGAAATCTACGCCAAGGATGTATTTAAAGCAGTCAAGGCATTCCAAGATTGGCATGCGCAGAAGAATAAGACTGAACTGTGATTCTTACTGTTATTGTTATGTGGTTAAATTGGTATTTGCTTTGCCGGTTCAGCGGCTCTAAGATGATTTTGGGCTGCGGTATTAAAATACACGAAACCTCTACGTTGTAGACGTTCTTTACATTAAAGATTTTTATTTTCTTAACTGTTTTTGTTGTTTAATTTTATTTACTTTCATATACCAGATTTTAAGTCAGATGTTACGCTACCAAACATAAAAAGTTTCATCAAAATCGGTTCAGTAGTTTTTGCGTGATACTCGAACAAACAAACACCCAAACAAACAAACAAACTAAATTCTTTTTTCAAAAATTTAGTTTTATAATAGTTAATTAAGATGAAGTGGTATCACAGTTTATTTAATAGTTACCTTTTGTTTTGCAATTCCGCCATATTTGGTTTCTATGAACGCACCCCTTGAACATCTTGTATTATGTATGGTACCTTTATACAATACCCGAGAACATTGTGCATGTTCTATAGACAATACCATACTACTCAGTCACGATACTAAAAATCTGTTGTCTGTTGTTGTTGTTTAAAGGAGTTTGACTGAATCCTCTAAGAGTTTGGGAGATATCTCCCATATCGTCCATATGGACGGACATAGAAACGGAATAATATGTGGGCGTCCACGCAAGAAGGGTCCAGTTGTCGGCATTTTTATTATTCCATATGATTATGTGACTGATATAGATGCCGAATCTAACTTTAACTCAAAACCCGACAACTGGACCCTTCTTGCGTGGACGCCCACATATTTACATGCAAAGGTGACACCATACATAAATACAGAAGTGACGAAGGACAATTATATTGACCTCCTTTCAATGTCGGGAAATAAAACAAATCCACAGACACAGATTAGTTTCTAGATCGGGACAATTAGTCAAATTAGCAACTTTTAATCTAACGTCAAAACAAGTGACGTCATCAACATTTAATTACTTTTTATAGTTCATCATGTTATTAAAAATAGTATTCTAGCTTAAAAAAAGCTAAAAATGTGAGTATAGCGTTATTTTCAAATGCTTTTTTTACTAAGAATATAAAACTAAAATATATTTTATGCAGTCCGCTCCCCTATTGCCGATGCCGGAGTCCCAACTCGTACTGCAACGCGACTCTACTACCTACCTATAATTATTATTTGGAGGCCAAATAACTCAATGACATCATACCGGCTGTTTGATAACAGTCAGACAAAGTTCGGTAGTTAGTTTGGGCTACGGTAGTGATTGTTGTGGACGTTTTTTGGAACGGTAAGACTATTTTTAACCTTTATCATTATTATCAACTTAAAAATTTATTTTATCAACTTTAATACTAAGCCTTCTGTCCGTCCATCCGTCTGTACTTAAAAGGGCTGTGTGTTAATTCGGTGTGTCAGGTTTTTTTATTTATTTCTGGTATATTTTTAACGGATAGATGACATTATTTTAAGAAACTAATTTTTGTTTTGCGATTCATCGAGTTTATCAATATGAATTAAATGTTTAAATTATTTTGATCTGTTTTAATCTCTAAATGGCAAAAAGTGGTCGCGAGAAAATTATTCGAACTCCATACGTAACTTTTGAACTTTAATAGCTAGGCAGTTGAAATTTTCACAGAATGTGCGTTAAGAGGATAGACCAGTACGGTTTAGTCCATACAAACGTATTCCCCTGATTTCTCCCTGGATAATGACACTAGAGCATATATTTTTTTACCATACAATCTGTGTCACTTCTGCCAAGTCCCTATGTTTTGCTTTCTTGCATTAATGAATTACTGTAAGAACTAGGGACCTTCAAAAATGACCAATTTTACCACCCGTTTTCAGACATCCAGCAAACAAATTTCACAAATATAAACAAAAAAGCAAAACATACAGACATAGCTAAAGTGTTTCTCATATTATTTTTGAAAGAATTATTAAAATCGGTTTAGTTCTGGAGGAGGAAACAAGGGAATACGAAATGCTGATTTTGTAGATTTTTTGTATATAAAATCGGTCCGAGCTGCAGTTGTCTCTTTCGCACCCTAATCGGCGGGGTGAGGCGTGAAGGGTGAGGCGGATCTGACAAATGTGTATACAGTGAAAAAGTGATATATTCTCCAAATTAGCGTTTCAGCCCGCCTATTCTCTTAATTATGGCGGATTTGCTAACAAATAATAAAAATTACTAAAAGTTAAAAATTAATGTAGGTCCTCGTCCTCGTGTATACAAGAAACTATTTTTATGCACGTTTTTTCTTCTCGCTCTATCGTACATCGGTAAGGCTTATAAACCTGTACCATAACCTTGCTACTATACTGTACACATTTAGGTGTGGACTTTGAGCTCAATTTTGCATGATAAGCAATTTGAGATAAGATTACTTCCTTAATAAATAATAATTATAGTTCTTGCAAGTCATGATAAACTTTGGACTTCCAACTTTTCCTTTTTACCAACAATCGTGTTGCTAATTTTCTGTCTTATTATGATAAAGTGATAATAATCTGATCAGTGATGATTATTACATAAATGCGTTATAAGTTCCATATTTTATCATGTCTTATAATAATTAAAATGGTTAATTTATTTGCCTTTTCTATTTAATGATAAATTTGAAATTAGGGCAGTCGGTCGGAGTAGGGACGGGTCAACAAGAATGTAACCAAGATATCACTATGGGTCAAGTGGCGACCGTGAACCAAAAATCGCAAGCGTGGGTAGGGTAGTCCCCCAAGGTGAACCGACGACCAGCCGACCTAGCATGCTGCACGTGATATGGCTACATCACGCCTTTTATCTCATTTGTTCGCGCGCGAAAAGAAAGAGAGCGAAGGCGTGATAGCGCTCTATCACTTTGCCATACTACTTAGGTTTCTTTTGAAAATAAGTAATCTTCTTCTTCTTATCGTGTGGGCAGTGCCCTGGTGTCAGAGTTTTTTCAGACCGCCTTTCGGCCTCTGACGTGGTTTTTATGTAACGACCGATAAGTAATAATGTATGTAATAATGATGATGTATCATAATTTAAGTAATGTTTTCCAATGTATAGAAAAGTAATTAAAAAAAAATAAGTTTTTTAATATATAGAAAAGTAATTAAAAAACAAGTAGTGATCAATATGAAAATGATGATGACGATGGAATAAATTCATATTCGGTTAAATTGAGTAAAATGTATTTAACGAAAGTACGAGGGGGTAAAACCGAGCGTACTCATTGACTGTCTCAAACTCCGATAGTAGATTTTGCAGACAAAATCCACTATGGGAGATAATGACCAAGCAGAGACCGCCTTCAAAACTCCTGTAGTAGATTTTGTTGACAAAGCCCACTTCGGAAAAACTCCGATAGTAGATTGTGCTGAAGTCCAGTATGGGAGTTTATGGAACAATCAGAGCCCGTCTTCTAAGCTTCCGTAGTAGATTTTCTTGACAAAACCCACTTCGGGAAAACTCCGATAGGCAGTAGATTTTGCTGACAAAGTCCACTATGAGAATTTGTTGACCAATCAGCGCGCGCGTCAAAAACTCCCGTAGTGGATTTTGTTGACAAAACCCACTACTACGGGAAAACTACGATAGTAGTTTTTGATGACAAAGTCCACTGTGAGAGTTTATTAACCAATCAGCGCGCGCGTCATAAACTCCCATGGTAGATTTTGTTGACAAAACTCACAACGGGAAAACTCCGATAGTAGATTTACTGAGAGATTATTGACAGCGCGCGTCAAAAACTCCCGTAGTAGATTTTGCTCTCATGAAAATTCCCGTTTTGGCGCAGGTTTTGTAGGCCTATGCCTACCCAGAAGATCGCGATGACGACCGGCCCCACTGAGATGATTATGAGGATGATGAATTACGTCCCCAAAGCTTCCAAACATAGCAATAATCAAATGCTCTTTCCAAGTTACAGATGGCGAAACTGATTATTGCTTTAATAGTCCTGACTGTAGGAGGTGCAGTATGGATGACTTACAAATCAGGGAGCCCTGGACAACTACCAGTACTGAGCACAGAAGAATGGTGGGGACCAAATAAGTTGAAGGGGAGACAAGATAAAAGCATCAAACCTTTTCAAGTCAAGTTCAGCGAAGAGGTAAATATCTAAGATAAGAAAGAAAAATCTTTATTCACCACAAATCAAAGTAGAGTATATTTTGAAAGAAGTAGAACGTAGAAGCTGTGTTTGAATAAGAAGATGATTGCCATGCATCAGATTGATAAACCATTTCGGTCGCCATCCCGAGTCATCAGTTAGAGATTATAGTTGTTTTTGCTTTGTATCTAAATGATGAACCTAAGATAGAGATTAAAACAATTTGTGTACCTCTTTGATTCAAACACTGATATGTTTCTTACTTACAGATGATAAAAGATCTTAAATATCGTCTGAAGAATCATCGTCCATTCACTCCACCGCTGGAAGGTGTTGAGTTCCAATATGGCTTTAATACCAAACAGTTGGACACCTGGATCAACTACTGGGCGGACGAGTATCCATTCGCTCAAAAAGAGAAACTATTCAATCAGTTTCCTCAATTCAAGACCAATATTCAGGGATTGGACATTCACTTCATCAGAGTTAAGCCTCAAGTAAGTTAATTATATCATGCAACCAAATATTACATATTGCAATGTATTTTGTTTAATACGCTGTAGGAGATTCCGCGGTAGATTGGGTATGAACACTTATGGGTGCCCTTGGGCAGGTTGCTTAAGTTCATTCACTGGCTCGGTAGACCCTTCGTGGCTTCAATAGTCTTGAGCTATACTGTATAATATGATAATATGTCAGTTATTTTTGTGGTGTAGTGAAGATTGGTATTTTTTTAACAACCAACGTGAATAAAATCGGAACTTGCACAACTTGGCAAAAAAAGAGTATGAAAACAATGAGGGCGCTGCGTTCTTCGTAGGAACGTCAAAACCACGTATAAACTGGAAAGCCCAGCATACTAAAATAATTAGTTCCAACTGTCACAACGTCAAATTCTTTTTTGTTAAGCTTTGGGACGGGTAACCAATTTAATGGTATATTAGCTTGTGCACCTCTGTGTTTCGTAAGACATGCTAATCTTAGCAGGTTTGTACTAAAAGTCCCATTTAATGTGGTAACTGATAATCTTTAGTGAGGAGTATTTGTGTTCCTCATTTCATGTTTCACCCTTTGATTTCGTAGAAGTAGGCCCTGGATAAATATAATATTGATTCCTATTATAAGTATTAACGGTGTTAACACATTTTTAGGTTTCTGCTAACGTGAAAGTGCTACCTCTACTGATAATGCATGGCTGGCCAGGGTCTGTGAGGGAGTTCTTTGAAGCTATTCCACTGCTCACTCGTCAGACTGAAGGCTATGACTTCGCTTTTGAAGTTATCGTGCCCAGTCTACCTGGATACGGATTCTCTGATGTAAGTGGTTTTCACTGTTATTATTTTAGCATTATCTTGTTCTTATTTCATAATTTGGAGTCAGGGCAATATGTCATCTTTTTCCATTCATCTCTTTAGGCTATCATTTTTTAGCTCATATTTTATCTTCTTTCTAGAAAAATCATTTATTTTTCAGGCGTCTGTACGTCCCGGACTTGGTGCACCTCAAGCCGCAGTTATTATGAGGAATCTGATGAAGCGTCTTGGTTTCAAGAAGTTCTATGTACAGGGTGGAGACTGGGGAGCAATCACAGCTTCTAGTTTGGTAACTCTGTTTCCAGATGAAGTGTTGGGGCACCACAGCAATATGGCATCGACTCAGGTAAGACATATAATTATTTGATAATATGTAATATAATAACGTTTTGTGTAGACATTGTTTATCCAACGACGTGACGAATAAAATATTCATTACAGGAATACTGCCTGTCATATTAAATCAAAACCAAATCCATATTGTTCCACAAATATTTTTCAATCATATAATAATAATAATATAGCCATTTATTATTATTATTTCTCAATCATAAATAGAGTTATTTTAAGTAAAAATAATATTGCAGCCGATGACTTTTTCGTTCGCATCTATATGAACCAAAGATTTTTTTAAATCTTTGATAAGAACATTACTTTGTTTTATCGAAGTCGCTGTCAAGCCAGTACGATTCTTGCTTGCATTAGTTTTTTGGCTTGGCTTGACACCGATTTTGATAAAACAAATTAATGTTCTTATAGATGCGAACGAAAAGGCTGCAATATTATTTTTGTATATTTTGTTCGGAAGCCCTAATAGATTATCATAATTACTTATGTGAATATTTTGCAATTCCAATTATATTACATACATAGGTATCAAAGTGATGACCTCCTTTTTTTTTATTTTGTTAATAAATATGTGTCCAAGGTACAGTTTTCAGGGCTTGAGTTACTGTTAGATTCGGCATATGGAACAATTAAAAAACTGGATTAAAATGCCGACAACTGGATCCCTTTTGCGTAGACGTCTACATAATTGATTTCATTACGTGTTTTTTCGCTTTATTATATAAATATACGTTTACTTCATTTATTCGTTTCTGTTCACAGAATGGAGCATCGACATTCAAACTATTACTTGGAGCATTCTTCCCTTCATTTGTGGTGGAACCTCACCTTGCTGATCGGATGTACCCTTTGTCATCTTGGCTTTCCAACATGATCTTGGAATCGGGTTACTTCCATCTTCAGGCTACTAAGCCTGACACCGTTGGTGAGTTGATTCCTCAATTATTGATGCAGAAAACCTTGCTACGAGAGGCTTGGATCCAAGTTTCTCTTGATAGAAACTATTGGCGGAAGCTAGTGGAGGGACCAATCAAAATTAAATCTCTTTTAACAAAAGAAGTTCTTCATTAAGACGTGCAACTATGACTAGAAATAGATAGAACCTTCTTTTAAAAACTAATCTCTTTTCAGGCGTCGGTGTCACAGATTCACCAGCAGGTCTCCTCGCGTACGTTCTGGAGAAGTTTTCTACTTGCACTAACATGAATTACAGAAATCTTCCTGATGGTGGATTAGTGACAGGTGGCAAGTTTACCAAAGACCAGCTGATTGATAACTTGATGGTATACTGGTCCACTAACTGCATAACCACCTCAATGAGATTTTATGCGGAGTCATTGGCTCAGAAGAACAGAGATCTTAAAATGGACGAGTAAGTAAAATTTTTATTTATGCTTTCATGGTTATGATCAGCCCAAGGATTGGGGCCGTCTTCCAAGCCACACCATTGTGTTAGATTTTCAGCTTTTCATATCATATTACCGTCAGCTGTTATAGATTCAGTCAGTATGCGTTCCACACTCCGTTTGTCCAAACGTCCTAATACTCTACTATATTCTGATGATGCTCCAAAGAAAATAACTTTCTCACGCTCAGTTGCAGAAACGCTCATTAAAGTTATTCCTCCATTAAATGTCTTGCTGTAACTTTTTGTCTTGTTGAGGTAGTAAAAGCTATCAAGAGATTAGGGGTGCCGGCGGAGCGGAGAAACGGAGTTTTATTAACCAATTAGATTGCAGCTCCGAGATTTCATGCAACCTTAATGGAGGAACTCTAATGAACGTTTCTGCAACTGAGTGTCAATCAGCTGTCATTCTAGTGTCTGAAGAATTTAATCGATGACTTATTTTTGCAGGTTCCAATCTCCAGTGCCAACCTGGGTCCTCCAAGCTAAGCATGAGCTCTTCTATCAGTCCCCAAGTATCTTAAGGACAAAATATCCCAATCTAATTGACGTGACTGTCCTCGAATATGGAGGCCATTTCTTCGCCTTCGAGCTACCTGAAATCTACGCCAAGGATGTATTTAAAGCAGTCAAGGCATTCCAAGATTGGCATGCGCAGAAGAATAAGACTGAACTGTGATTCTTACTGTTATTGTTATGTGGTTAAATTGGTATTTGCTTTGCCGGTTCAGCAGCTCTAAGATGATTTTGGGCTGCGATATTAAAATACGCGAATCCTTTCTTCGTTGTAGTCGTTTGTACACCAATTAAAGATGTTTGTTTTCGTAACTGTTTTTGTTTTTTAATTTTATTTACTTATGTAGCTAGAAATTCTTATATCAGAGTTTATTTAATAGTTACCTTTTGTTTTGCAATTCCGCCATAATATGGCCATAATTTACGCCAAATATTATTTGGTTTCTATGACGTCGCACCCCTTGAACATCTTGTATTACGTACGTACCTTTATACAATACCCAAGAACATTACAATATTCAGCACGATACTAAAAGTCTGTTGTATATATAGTTTGGGAGATAGGGACGGATATAGAAATGGAATAATATTTTTCTCATGCATGCTCTCAAATGTGAGCATTATTTTGACAACCTTCTTCGAGATAAATCGAAATTGCTGTACTGGCCAACTACATGCGCGCAGCGGCCGGCAATGTTTGTATGAAAATCCATATCTGTCGTGTTTTGCGGCCAAATAAATTACATAGTAAACTCATATCTGTCGTGTAATTTAAAAATGGAACGATCTTTTTCTCCTAAACATGGCGAACAAGGAGGTAACTCAAAAAAGGTTTTATTTAAATTTCGAACTAACTTGCAAATAGAAAGCTGTTTATTGAAAAAAAAAAACAAATTGTTGTTCGTTGTTCGTCATTGATTTTGAAAAGAGTTTTAATTTCCGCGAATTATTTGAGAAAATGTACTGTTTTAATTTCCGCGCATTATTTGAGAAAAGTACTATACAAGCCTTGGCCACAACTAGGCATTGATGGACTTACGTATGTGTGCCTCGGCTTCGCCTCGGCCCACATTTACACGTTCGTCCATCAATGCCTCTGTTGCTGGCCGCTGCAGTAATGTACTATACATGCAAAGGTGACACATACATACCCAAGGGACGAATGTCAATAATGTGGACCTCCTTTCAATGTCGGGAAATAAAACAAAACTGAGAGACATTTTTGCACTCTGATCAATAAGTTCATTTACTTTACTCTGTAGATTATGTTATTAATTTCCAAAATATCTTCGCGGTCTAATTTACGTAAACCTGACCGTCTAGCATGATTTCTCTACTTGCGCGCGACTCGGCTTTTTTCCATACTACAAGTCGCGGCAAGCGCGGCTTTCGCACTCCGAAAAGCGCGGGAACAGGTTATTTTGTATGCAGCGAAGACGCGTCGCGCGCGTGTAGAGAAATCATACTAGACATGAAGTGGGCAACTGTTGATATTATTTTGTCTATGATAATAATTTTATTCTGAAATTAAACGTCCCTTAAAAGACAGATTGACCTCTGACGTACGCACGGCGACACATCATGCTTTACGAAACCAACATAAGCTGGGCGCGCGTAGGTCGAGTAACGTATACCGTCGCGCGGCCAGCTTATGTTGGTTTTGTATAGCTTGATGTGTTGCCGTGTGTACGTTGGCTCTGAAGCAAAATTGGACGAAAGCAAAGCCTCGGTTTCGCAAATTGCGGGTTCAAAATTCAAATCCCGTCGGAGACGAATTTTTCGTCAAGTGAACTCAGACCATCAAACTGAACTAAATACTATGGAGCATTTCGCGTTTCCTGAGGTAGGCTCCATAGTGAAAGTTGTTCAGTTTGATGGTCTGAGTTCACCGTTTCAATCTTGTAACAAATTTCAATTTTAGCACGAAATTAAAAAATAATTCCGAATGTTAAGATGTTCATTTACAAAACAGCGGCCGCGGGTCGGCGACCGCTGGTTTAGACCATCAAACTGAACAACTTGGTTAGACACTAGGGTAACAATCACACACCACCTATAAACAGTAACTTTAATCGACTAAGAAACTGGTTTCCCTAGAAACAAGCAGGCTTTCGCTTGCCTACGATGGGAACCCCTGGTAAATGAATTCGGTATACATAAATTTCTTTTTCTGCATTCACCCCAAGTGTACTTTTAGTTAATATTACTTTAAGATTTTTATGTAGCCATTTTTTATAACTTTATTTAAATAAATTATTTTCATTTTCATTTTCAATTCTACAATAAAAATTTTTTAATTTAAAGTTAATGGACTCTTGCTTGTGCGTTAGCACTGCATACCACCATCAGTGTCTAGTATTTTTTGGGAGTATCTATCCCAATCTCAGGGATTGTTTTTAATCAAGAACAAAAAGAGATTGAGGATTGCGGAGCCTCGTGGCTGGCTAAAACGCGACGCGCGAACACCACGCGAGACAAGTCTCGAGTCAGAGCCTGCAACGCGACTCTACTATAATTATTATTTGGAGGCCAAATAACTCAATGACATCATACCGGCTGTTTGATAACAGTCAGACAAAGTTCGGTAGTTTTGTCTACGATAGTGATTGTTGTGGACGTGTTTTGGGACGGTAAGACTATTTTTAATCTTTATTATTTTTATCAACTTAAAGAACATATTTTATTATTTTTATTTATTTTTGACGAAGCATGTTGCAGATACAGACATTTTGCCTTTTTGACAAAGCGTATCGCAGACCTGAAGTTTGTTCTTTCTTATGCATTTAATGAATAATAAAGCTCATTTTCTGATAAAGGTTAATACTTACTAAGCCTTCTGTCCATCCATCCGCCTGTACTTAAAAGGGCTGTGTGTATTCACACATTGTGTGTTTTACCGAATTACGGTAGGTATGTCAAGTTTTTTTAATTTGTTCTAGGTATATTTTTTACGGATAGAAGAAATTATTTTAAGAAACTAATTTTTATTTGCGATTCATCGAGTTTATCAATATGAATTAAATGTTAAAATTATTTTGATCTGTTGTAATCTCTAAATGGCAAAAAGTGGACGCGAGAAAATTATTCGAACTCCATTTTATTAGCCAGAGACAGTTGAAATTTTCACAGAATGTGCAGAATTATGGCGGATTTGCTTACAAATTATAAAAGTTACTGAAAGTTAAAAATTAAGGTAGGTCCACGTCCTGGTACAAGAAACCATTTTTTATCTCCGTTTTTTCTTCTCGTTCTATCGTACATCGGTAAGACTTATAAACCTGTTACCTACCTACTCTACATATTAGGTACGGACTTTGAGTTCAATTATGTATCATAAGCAATTTGAGATAAGATTACATTTTTAAATAATAATTATAGTTCTTGCAAGTCATGATAAACTTTGGACTTCCAACTTTTCAACTGTACCTGTCTACTAACAATCGTGTTGCTAAAATTCTGTCTTATTGTGATTTTGTGATAATAATCTGATCAGTGATGATTATTACATAAATGATAAGTTCCATATTTTATGTATATAAAATAATAAATAGTTTGGACATTGTCACAAATTATCTAGTTACATTTAAAGCTAAGATTTAAAGTACCAAAATCTAGCCTGCACTTGTATTATGACAACGATATAGAATACATAAATATAGATACAAACATGCATGACATATTCATATTCATCATACAAATATTTGTCCCTTACCGGATTCGAACCCGCGACCCTCGGCATAGCAGGCAGGCTCACTACCGACTGAGCTACCGTTGCCTTTTATATTTAATGAGTCAACAAGAATGTAACCAAGATATCACTATGGGTCAAAATTTATAACAGTACTCGAGTGGCGACCGCGTACCATAAATCACAGCGTGGCGTGGCTACCCATGGTCGTCGGTTCACCTTGGGGCTACCGTGGCCACAGTAGTCCCCCAAGGTGAACCGACGACGAACCGACCTAGCATGTTGCAAGTGATATGGCTACTTATCAGGCACAGTCTCAGGCCTTTTATCTCATTTGTTCGCGCGTAAATAGAAAGAGAGCGAAGGCGTGATAGCGCCGTATCTCTGCCATACTACTTAGGTTTCTTTTGAAAATAAGTAATACTGTAGGTATGTAATAATGATGATGATGTATCATATACAGAGTGAAATTGATATCATTAGCATCCTTTTAAACTAAGAGTCTACCCATCAAACTGAACAACTTTTACTATGGGAGAAAACAGATCGGAGCAAAAAGAAAATCAGCTGTTGCATACATTTGAGTCGAGTAAGCGTTTCAGTTTAGTATGGAACAGCAGATATTTTTTGTTGCTCCGATCGGTTTGCTCCCATAGAAAAAGTTGTTCAGTTTGATGGGTAAACTCTTAGTTTAAAAGGATGCTAATGATATCAAATTTCACCCTGTAGGTATAGTAATGTTTTCCTTTGAAAAGTTATTAAAAATTAAGTAGTGATGAATATGAAAATGACTATAGAATAAATTAATGTTCGGTTAAATTGAGTAAAATGTATTTAACGAAAGTTCGAGGGGGCAAAATCGAGAGTACTCATTGATTGTATCAAACAGAGACCGTCTTCAAACTCCGATAGTAGATTTTGATGACAAAGTCCACTACGGGAAAACTCCGATAGATTGTGCTTATAAACCTTAATAGGCTTATAAACCTGTTACCTACCTCTACACATTAGGTATGGACTTTGAGTTCAATTTTGTATCATAAGCAATTTGAGATAAGATTACATTTTTATATAATAATTATAGTTCTTGCAAGTCATGATAAACTTTGGACTTCCAACTTTTCAACTGTAGGTACAACAATCGTGTTGCTAAAATTCTGTCTTATTGTGATAAATTTGTGATAGTGATGATTATTACATAAATGCGTTATTTAGAAGTTCCATATTTTATCATGTCTTATAATAATTAAATGGTAAATTTATTTGCCTTTTCTATCTAATGATAAATTTGAAATTAGGGCAGTCGGTCGGAGTAGGGACGGGTCAACAAGAATGTAACCAAGATATCACTATGGGTCAAGTGCCGACCGCGAACCGAAAATCACAGCGTGGGTAGGGTAGTCTCCCAAGGTGAACCGACGACCAGCCGACCTAGCATGCTGCACGTGATATGGCTACATCACGCCTTTTATCTCATTTTTTCGCGCGAGAATAGAAAGTGAGCGAAGGCGTGATAGCGCTGTATCACTTTACCATACTACTTAGGTTTCTTTTGAAAATAAGTAATAATGTATATAATAATGATGATGTATCATACAGGGTTACTTTTTATTCAGTGCACAAACTTTCACAACGTATTAGGTATTGTCAATAGACACCGAAAAAAAAAGAATTTGTTGACCAATCAGCGCGCGTCAAAAACTCCCGCAGTGAATTTTGTTGACCAGAAGTGCGATTTTTGAAAATCATACGAGCGACTTGGCAGTAGAAAATGTCAAAATTACTATGGAGATTATGCATCTTTCTACTGCCAAGTCGCTCGTATGATTTTCAAAAATCGCACTCCATAAAGGTATTATACTACGTAAGAGAGACGGTGACAGCTGAGAGAGCGAGATGTACCTAGCGGCATGCCTGTATAATAGAAAGAGATACGTGACGCGAGGCAATAGAACCGTTTTTGGGGATTTGGAGTCCTGGTAAAAATTCAGTTTCTGTCAATAATCGTGAACCTAAAGTGAAATCGTAGATAATTTTGTAAAATATACTAACACAGTTTCATTAAATTATTCACCATTTCACGTTAGATTGAGAATTAATACACAAAAAACGAATTTTTACCCTGCCGAGGACTCCAAAAAACGTCCAAAAACGGTTTCATTTGACAACTCATGTCACTTACTCTATTCCGTAAGGTATAATATCTTTATGGACAAAACCCACTACTAAATAAAAAATTTCAAAAATTCTTACTATTTTAAAAAAAAGCCGCACCTTTGCCCGGTTTGTGTAGTATGCCAAAAAATCTTAAATATATCATAGAAAAATAACCTATAAGGAAATAAGGCGCAATTGTGCGATAGCTGAGTTATCGCCGATTTTAAAGTCGACACCATACAAATTTTCCACAATAAAATTATATCGGGGCCGTTTGCACATATATTGAGTAAATTTTATATTTTTAAGTATGTACTTAGCCTGCCAAAGCATATCCAAGCAAAAAAAATTACACTTTTCCGCCATTTTTTTTTTTAGGACTATATTTAGTATCGTATCTAAGTTTCCCAACATTTTCAGTAGAATAAATTATAATCGATGATCTAGTCATCGTTTAGATACTTCACATTAGGTTAAGATTTGATATAGACTTGAAATATAGTACTAAAATAAAAACAAAAAATTTCAAAAATTCTTACAATTTAAAAAATAAAAACCGCACCTTTGCCCGGTTTATGTAGTATGCCAAAAAATCCTAAATATATCATAGAAAAATAACCTATAAGGAAAAAAGGCGCAATTGTGCGATAGCTGAGTTATCACCGATTTTAAAGTCGACTCCATACAAATTTTCCACCATAAAATTATATCTGGGCCGTTTGCACTTATATTCAGTAAATTTTATATTTTTAAGTATGTACTTAGCCTGCCAAAGCATATCCAAGCAAAAAAAATTACACTTAAAAAATCAAATGAAAATGTCTATGAAAGTCGAATTTCAGCCCACTGTGCGACGACCAGTCCCGCTGAGATGATGAGGATGATGAATTACGTAATAATCAAATGCTCTTTCCAAGTTACAGATGGCGAAACTGATTATTGCTTTAATAGTCCTGACTGTAGGAGGTGCAGTATGGATGGCTTACAAATCAGGGAGCCCTGGTCAACCACCAGTACTAAGCACAGAAGAATGGTGGGGACCAAATGAGTTGAAGGGGAGACAGGACAACAGCATCAAACCTTTCCAAGTCAAGTTTGGAGAAGAGGTAATTTCTAAGATGTACCGTATTCTGATTTAAACTTAGATATTAATAAGTACCATATAAAGCTGTTTAGTTAGGTCCCCTTAAAAACCGTCAGTATAATATTAAGAAGGACTACAAATAATAAAAAAAATGTTTTGGATTTAAATATGCCTTACCTACTTTTTTAAAGTCACAAAGAAGTTGCGGGCGACAGCTAGTTATAGAATAATTTATTTTAATTCTACAAATTAAGTTAAATCTATTAATCACGAGATTCCACCTTTACACCTTTGCACCATCAATCCCGAACAGTTGCAGAAACTGTACCGTCAAGATTAACTTAAGCGTGCAGTCAAAGGAAAATTCCAAAATCTCATTAGGCTACAAAAACGCTGCAGAAGGAACTTAAGGGGCGTCTGCCCGGTTTTGAGTAACTTTGTAACCATTTTATACATTAACTATGGCACTTTTTAAGCAGAAAACAAAACTGAACAATCTACAGGATATGAGAAGTGATATGGTTTTTCTCGAAATCTATTTTAATTAATAAAACTGAAGAAAAACGACTTCAAAGTCACCTCTTTTTTTCCAATTGTAACCGTTTTACTCTTACATTGTTAATCAGAAGAATATGAAAATTTACAATATTCTTCACAATACAATATAAAATGATGTGGTTTTCTTATTTTTTGAAAATTCATAAAAAATCATACAGGTTTTCAAAGAAAACGGAAAATTCTGACCGGAGCCGCGCAATTGAAGCGGGATGGCTAATTGCAAAAGTTTGCTTGTAAGAAAGAGAGCCTTGCAGACAGAAAATCTCAAATTATCTTATTTTTATAACTCGGTTGGTATGGTTACCATGCACCAGACTGCTACCTGATGATGAAAATGATAAATGAACTTTATTTTGCATAATTTATCTTTATGATTAATCTATAAGGTTGAGATTAAAACAATTTGTTTATCCTGTAAGCCTTATTAATTTAAACACCTGTTTCCTACTTTCAGATGATAAAAGACCTTAAATATCGTCTGAAGAATCATCGTCCATTCACTCCACCGCTGGAAGGTGTTGGTTTCCAATATGGCTTCAATACCAAACAGTTGGACACCTGGATCAACTACTGGGCGGACGAGTATCCCTTCGCTCAAAGAGAGAAACTATTCAATCAGTTTCCTCAATTCAAGACCAATATTCAGGGACTGGACATTCACTTCATCAGAGTTAAGCCTCAAGTAAGTTCATTATATTATCATGCAACCAAATATTATATTACCTACAATGGTTTCATTTCAATGGTCTAAAAAACAACCAATGTGAGATACATCGAAACTTGTGCAGCTTAGAAAAAAAGAGTTTGGAAGCAATGAGGGCGCTGCCTTCTTTGCATTGCAAGAATATCAAAATCACGTACAAACTGGCAAGACAGCTGATCCAAAATAAAACACTGAATACGCCATTGAACATTTTATACTAGAGTACTTTCAAGAATTTCAAAACTGTCACCGCGTCTTTTTTGCTAAGCTATAGGTATTATTTATTTAGGTAGGTCACCATTTCACTGATATTTTAGAACCTCTGTGTTTTGCAAGATATGCTAATCTTAGCTTGTGCCAGAACCATCTCATAATGTGTACCACCAGTCACCACTCTGATAATTTTCTGTGAGTCCAGATAGAGGAATGTTAGTGTTCGGCCTATGCCCTGGAAAATTATGAGATTTCTATCAATAAGTGTTAACTCATTTTCAGGTTTCTGCAAACGTGAAAGTGGTACCTCTACTGATGCTGCACGGATGGCCAGGGTCTGTGAGGGAGTTCTTTGAAGCTATTCCACTGCTCACTCGTCAGACTGAAGGCTATGACTTCGCCTTTGAAGTTATCGTGCCCAGTCTACCTGGATACGGGTTTTCTGATGTAAGTGGTTTTCACTGATATTATTTTAGCATCTTCTTGTTCCTTATTCCAGTATTTGGGGTCCGCGCAATATGCCATCTTCTTCCAATCATCTACATTATCTTAGAGATTGTAACACAAATTATCTAGTCACCTGTAAAGTACCAGAATCTGGCCTGGACTTGTAATATGATTACTAGACTATGATATAGAAAATAGCACTGCAGTCAGGTTCATACCGACTGAGCTACTGGGCCGTCATTTAAGCGTTCATTACATTCTTACATTGTTTCATCTTTTTAGAAAAAGCACTTCTTTTTCAGGCGTCTGTACGTCCTGGACTTGGTGCACCTCAAGCCGCAGTTATTGTAAGGAATCTGATGAAGCGTCTTGGTTTCAAGAAGTTCTACGTACAGGGTGGAGATTGGGGAGCAGTCATAGCTTCTAATTTGGTAACCATGTTTCCAGATGATGTTTTGGGGCACCACAGTAATATGGCAATGACACAGGTAAGACATGGAATCAATTGAAAATAAGAACGGAAATGTTCTTCGGGTTTTAACGATAAAAAGTAATATTTAAAAGAGGAATACAGTCTGTGGGATCTTTGCAAAGCCAATTATGCTCTACAAACTTTTCATAATATTTGGAAGTATTGGTTTAATGACTTTAGTTACGATTTCACTATCTATCAATCTATGATACTTATGCAAAAGTTCCGTGACTGACTGACAGACAGTGCACAGCCTAAACCGCTGAAGATAGAAACATGAAATTTGGAATATAGATTTAGGGGTGCACAAAGAAAGGTTTTTGCGATATTCTAATTTCAAGTGGATGAAGGCCCGCAGCAAAAGCTAGTTTGCAAATAAATGTATACATACATACATACATAAACTCACGACCCTTTAATCCCTTTCGGGGTGTCAGAAAACATTGCTACAATATTATCAATTTTCTATAAATTTAAGTAAGTCGTTGTAGCAATTTAAGTTTCAGGATGGAATGACGAGTTAAATGGTGGTAGGAGAATAAAATAAATGTATATTTCATTCATTCCATCGTTATCCACAGAGTCGAGCATCGTATTTCAAAATATTACTTGGAGTATTCTTCCCTTCATTTGTGGTGGAACCTCACCTTGCTGATCGGATATACCCTTTATCATCTTGGTTTTCCAAAATGATGGAGGAATTGGGTTACTTCCATCTTCAAGCTACCAAGCCTGACACCGTTGGTGAGTTGATTCTTCAATTTTATTATGGTTGCAGAAAACTTTGCTATAAGAGGCTTGGATCCAAGTTTCTCTTCATACAAGCTATTGGCGCTGATATTTTCCCTCGTTACTAAATAATAATGGATAAGGAACAATCAAGATTAAACTGATATTTCTGACCATTTATCTGGAAACACCGCCTACCTTTCTTCGTTCACCGTTTCCTCTACCCTAAGGTTGTCTGGAAGAAATCAATTCTTAGCGATAAGACCGCCTTATTTTGTGCCTCTTGTATTTTTTTCATAGTTTTTTACTGTTTATGTTTTGGTGTAAAATAAAGTATATTTGATTGATTGATTGATTGATTAAATATATTTTAATAAAATTAGTTCTTCATTGAGACGTGCAAGGATGACTAGAAATAGCTAGAACCTTCTTCTAAAAACCATTCTCTCTTCTCCAGGCGTCGGCATCACAGATTCACCAGCAGGTCTCCTCGCCTACATTCTGGAGAAGTTCACTACTTGGACCAACATTAATTACAGAAATCTTCCTGATGGTGGACTTGTGACAAGTGGCAAGTTTACCAAAGACCAGCTGATTGATAACCTGATGGTATACTGGTCCACTAACACCATTACCACCTCAATGAGATTTTATGCGGAGACATTAGCTAAGAAGAACAGAGATCTTAAAATGGACGAGTATGTAAAAAATTTCTTTAAATTTTCATTTTTATAATCAGGCAAAGGATTTAGGCCCTCTTCCAAGTCGCACCATTGTGTCAAATTTTCAGCATCTCGCATCATATTGCGAGCTGTTATAGATTCAGTCACTGCGTTCTACACTCCGTTTTTCCAAACGTACTTTTTTCTACTCCCAACACCTTTACCTACAATATCGTGTTTGTTATTGACTGGTCCGTCATGGGAGCTCCCTGTTGCTGTTACACGGAGTTCCTTATGTGGATTCCATAATGTTACCTACTGCCTTTGTCTGTCACTGTTTATCCTGAATTGTTCTGATGAAATAAATGAGCTATTCTATCTTATATATCTATCTATCTATCTTTGTGGAATTTGAAAATGTTTCCTTGACGAATGCCGAATTTTATTTTTAATTTTTTTATCCTTTTGTAGATTGTCCGAAGCATATTAATTTCCGTTCTTTTGTCCAGCTTAATATCTATTTCTAGTCTTATACTGTCTGATCATGCTCCATAGAAAATATCTTTATCAATCAGCTGTCATTCCAGTGTCTGAAGAATTTAATCTATGATTTGTATTTGCAGGTTCCAATCTCCAGTGCCAACCTGGGTCCTCCAAACTAAGCATGAGCTCTTCTTTGAGCCCCTAAGTATCTTAAAGACAAAGTATCCCAATATAATTGACGTGACTGTCCTCGAAGATGGAGGCCATTTCTTCGCCTTCGAGCTACCTGAAATCTACGTCAAGGATGTATTTAAAGCAGTCAAGGCATTCCAAAATTGGCATGCACAGAAGAATAAGACTGAACTGTGATTGTGACTTCTATTTTTATGTGGTTAAGTTTGTAGTTGATTTGCCGGTTCAGTGACTTAATGATGATTTGGGGCTGCGAATTTAAAATACGCGAATTCTCTCTATGTTTTAATCGTTGTTTTAACTTTACACCAATTAAAGTTGTTTAATTTCGTTACTGTTTTTTGTTGTTTAATTTTGTAGCTGGTAACGTGGTTCTGTACCCAATCATTTTCTTCGGGATCCTCTTCATTAGTATGCTCTGCATATTCCTGAATAAAAAAAAAACCGTTTTTTCTCACCCATCTCGCCACATTAATCAACAAAAAATTTATAATTTTTAGAATTTTGTTAGGTGTCAGTCCTAACACAGACACTTTAGAATGCTGTAAATTCTGGATCCTGTAAGATTTAGATACCTATGGTAATTTAAGAAGGTGTTCCTTGGTGCTAGAACTGCAACTTAGTAAAGAATAAGCTTATAAGCGTTTGAGTTGAAAAACCACTAAAACGGCCTTATATACAGGGTCGACCTGGTGAAGGCGGTGAGAACCCGTTGGATGAGGGCAGCGCATGACCGGTCGTTATGGGGCGATCCTTGGGGGAGGCCTATGTCCAGCAGTGGACGTCCATCGGCTGAGATGATGATGATGATTTGAAGGAGGATGTATGTAAGATACCAACACAGTAGTCTTAACGAAAAGGAAGCATCATTTTACAAGATTTTGAATCACTAATGCCAAGTTAGTCGAAAAGAATTGTTGAAATGTTGAGTTGTTGACGTCCCGCTTGGTGCAATCTTACCACGCCGGACTGCAAAACCAGGGTCCTGGGTTCAAATCTCGATTCGGTCATTAATGTTAGTTGTTTTTGCAGTTGCTGTTTGGTTTTCGTAATAAAATCCTGGTACGATTAGCCTATTTTGGATCATTACAATTACAACGTGTGTACCTGTGATGTGAGTGCTATTTTATATATCGGAAAGTTGATCAGCATTTAATGCATATCTTCCTGTTACAAGTCGTACATACTTGAGTGTCTCAAATCTTTGTGACTAAGGATATAATGTGAAAGTGCCGGCCAAAACAAAATGCGGTGCGGGGCGCGGTACGGCAGGAGGCGCGGCGGGGGCGGCGCGTTTTGCAGTGGTATGCCACAGCTCGATTTGTCGCGACCGCGGCCGCGGCGGCGGTGATGGATGTATTTAGAGGACTTTATTTCAATAATCCAACCCAAGAATAGTGAGTAAAATAATCTATGATACCGTGAATATCTATTAATTTAAATTGCCATATCTAAATTACTTGTAAAAAATAGGTAATAAATACTTACCATTACTGGCCACTCACTACTACCAGGAAATTTTTGTTTTATTTCGTCCACAATTTTTTTATAATATGCTTTTTTTATTTATGATGTGGATGTTTTGACATCCATATCGCCGGTCTACACTTTATTTGACTAATAAATTGTTCCGTATCCATTATTATTTTAATAGCTCAACGCGTGATAAAATAAAAATTATTTATTTCGGTCGTGCGTATCTGGAATGCGTTTACTGATGCCGCGGCGCTCCCCGCTCTGAGCGGTGGCCACAAACGGGTCTATATTAGAATCCATTATTGAAAATTCATATAATATTGAAAACGCTTAACACTTAAAACACATAATCATTAAAATCCATAATGTTGACATGTATAGATTTAAAAAGTATACCTATCTTGAATAGTGTAATTATGCATATCGTTAAAAAAAACTTAAAATGAATACACATCATATTAACACTAATAATAATAAATTAGTATTTGTATGTATGTCCATTTCTTTGACACGCTCTACAGCCTATAAATGGATTTTTATGTGTATGATGTGTCGTTAGATTCATACAAATAGTGACAAATAGTACAAATAGTATGTTTGTACGTATATCATGGTAGGTATTCTTAAAAACGCCTCAATGATTATCTAGATATAAAAATCTTGCACTAGAGGCTATTACACAAATAAATCAGCAGATCCTCAAGCGACACACTAGGCGACTACATTTATTATAATACTAGCTGTGCCCACGACTTCGTACGTGTAACCACTGAAATAATATAAAGAGAAAGAATAAAAAGAATAAGAAATATAAAGGAAGTAAAAGAAAAAAAGAAATAAAGAAAAAGAATTCGCATAATATTGTCATCAAATTAAAACAAAGTAAAATCATCTTATGTAGATATTTCTCAAAACAATTATGGCAAATCCCTCCATTTTGGGGGAGGCCTATGTCCAGCAGTGGACGTCTATCGGCTGATATGATAATGATGAAGAAACTTTGCCATTTCGGGTTCCTATTACTTATGAAGATGTTGAAGATATCGTGGACGGACAGAATCAGCAACGAGGTGGTCCTGCAGAGGATGAACAAGAGAGTAGAAATCTTGAAAACCATAAAAACTCGGAAACTTCAGTATTTCGGTCACATTATGAGAAGTGATAAATACCAGCTTCTCCAGATTATTCTGCTGGGGAACATTTTGGGAAGACGGAAGCCTGGTAGAAGAAGGACGTCCTGGCTTAAAAACCTGTGTGAATGGTTCGAAGTGGACACAACCTCACTGTTCAGGGATACAGTCTCCAGGGTCCGAATAGCCCTATTGATAGCCAACCTCCGATAGGAAATGGCACCATAAGAAGATGATTACTTAGTCCTGATGCTGTAGGTTTAGGTACTGCCTATGTTAAATGTGAGACATGACGATCTTCTGATTTGAAATAAAAATAAATTTACTAGGTATTTTAAAGTAGTATTTTTGTAAGTACTTATCAAGCAGTTAAGATGTAAGTAGTTTTGAGAAATGTATAGATGGATTCTACTTATTATATAAAAGCAATTTAATTTTTAAATAAGATCAACCTTATCACAAAACTTAAAAGCCGATGAACACACTTAAACTAAAAATTACAAATAATACTTACACACACTCCAGAGCGTCGCCGCTGCCAAACAAGCAAACAGGCTACTACTTTATGTTTTAATCTGATGGCAATATTAATTATGCAAATAGCTATTTTTTCTTTTTTTTTTCGATATATTTCTTAATCTTTTTTTCTTTCTCTTTATATCAAGTTTTTCAGTGGTCTGCTCTGCGCGTACGAAGTCGCAGGCACAGCTAGTAAATAAGCATAAGCATATGCTCACGACTATATTCCCCGAGGGGGTAGTCCGTTTCACTAGTAGTACCGAAACTCAGTGAAGGAAAACATCGTGAGGAGACCTGCATGCTTCAATTTCGAGGCTTGACTGTATTGAACCTATTGTCCATTACAAGTGGTGACGGGCTCACTCCCCGTCACCCTGGACAGCTAGTAAATAAATAAATAAAAGTAGTGTTAGTACCTATTATTGAAAATAAGCCGAAAATTCGTTTGTATACAACTAATATGCAGCGCACTCGGGTGACGCCCTGACGAGTCTATGTTTAATAAGTAATATAATCCAATATTTTATAGTCTTGAGCAGTTGGTATCGCTCATTCCTCAAAATATGACCAAGGTAGAGAACTATCCTCCTTTTAATGGTTTGCAACAGCTCCCGGGACTTCCTGACACGTCGTAGAACTTAATTAACGGACAAAACTTCAAGACTTCAAGTTCGCAAATTAGACCAGGAAGACATTTCGGAAATTTGTAAAAAGACACGTATAATAAACGTGGAACTTAGACCGTATATATACATACATATTATACTCACGCCTGTGTCCCATTGGGGTAAGCAGAGACAATAGATCGCCATCGGCTACGATCCTGACACACATTCTTCGCCTCTTCCACACTCATAAGTCGTTTCATACGCACGCTCGACGGTTTCGGGTACAATACGCTGCCAATTTGGTCCGCATACGTACGTCTAGGGCGACCCCTTTCGACTGTCCCATTCACTCTCGCTTTATATATTTCATTCGTCATTCTGCTATCACTCATTCTTTCCACATGACCAAACCATCTCAGCATTTCCTTTTTAATCCTTGTTACTATATCCTCTTTCAATCCACATCTTTCTCTTATTACCAAAGATATATATAAATCTATGCTTATTACACTGTTTCGTATTATGTCATTTAGAGTCACACCACACATACTGCGTAAAGAACGCATTTCGACAGCATTTATTCTGGATTCATTCCGTATTGATCACAGTACAAAAATATTTCTCAATTTTTACACGACGTCGAAAAGCAGGTCAATATAATTGAATTTTAATTATCACGTACCTATGTATGTATCGCCTTTGCATTTAAACATTATTCCGTTTCTATGTTCGTCCATAACTCTCAAACTAGATAACAGATTTTTAGTAACGTGCTGAGTATTTTGATAAATGCGATGTAAAGTGATAAAGGTATGTAAAGATTCTCAAGGAGTGCGACGTCATAGAAAATAAATATGTCAGAATTGCAAAACAAAAACTGGCTCCAAAAATAGATATTTAAATAGAATTATCAGGGCATTTAAAATAACAATTTAATTGTTAAAAGTCATTTCGACAAAATATTGAAATAATTTTAATTATATAACTTTTTAACAAAACAATCCAAGTAGCGCAAAAGAAGCGTCGAAGGGATACGAGTGTCCAGGAGTGCAATTCTCTAAGCGTCGTATCGCTGTCAAAAACATCGATGAGCACACAAATGTAACATCCTTCTTGCATCCTTCAGATCGTCGAAGTTTTTATAATGAGTTTGCCACAAGACATAACCATAGCGCGTAACAAATTGTCAACTCGCCGATGTTTCAACGACGAATAAAATTAAAGGTTGTGACTTGTCACGATGTTTGTGCTGGCTCTGACATCTGAAGTAATGGACTGGAATCGCCAGCGAGAGATAGGCAGGAATATGCAGAGCATACTAATGAAGAGGATCCCGAAGAAAATGATTAGGTACATAACCACTTTACCAGCTACAAAATTAAACAACAAAAAACAGTAATGAAATTAAACAACTTTAATTGGAGTAAAGTTAAAACAAAGACTACGACATAAAGAGAATTCGCGTATTTTAAAGTCGCAGCCCAAAATTTTCTTTAATTCACTGAACCGGCAAATAAACTACAAACTCAAACACATAAAAATAAAAGTCAGAATCACAGTTCAGTCTTATTCTTCTGTGCATGCCAATTTTGGAATGCCTTGACTGCTTTAAATACATCCTTGACGTAGATTTCTGGTAGCTCGAAGGCGAAGAAATGGCCTCCATCTTCGAGGATAGTCACGTCAATTATATTGGGATACTTTGTCCTTACGATACTTATGGGCTGAAAGAAGAGCTCATGCTTAGTCTGGAGGACCCAGGTTGGCACTGGAGATTGGAACCTGCAAATACAAATCATAGATTAAATTCTTCAGACACTGGAATGATAGCTGATTGAGAAAGATATTTTCTATGGAGCATGATCAGACAGTACAAGACTAATAAATAGATACTAAGCTGCACAAAAGAACACAAAATTAATGTGCTTCGGACAATCTACAAAAAGATAAAAAAATTAAAAACGAAATTCGGCATTAGTCATGGAAACATTTTCAAATTCCACAAAGATAGATAAATACATAAGATAGAACAGCTCATTTATTTCATCAGAACACTACAGGCACTACAGGATAAACAGTGACAGACAAAGGCAGTATGTAACATTATGGAATCCGCATAAGGAGGTCCGTGCAAAGCCACAACAGCAACAGGGAGCTCCCATGACGGACCAGTCAATAACAAACACGATATTGTAGGTATAGGTGTTGGGAGTAGAAAAAAGTAGGAAGGAAATAAAGAGTGGTTGTTTGACCGCGTTTGGAAAAATGCAGTGTGGAACGCAGTGACTGAATCTATAATATGATGCGAAATGCTGAAAATCTGACACAATGATGCGACTTGGAAGAGGGCCTAAATCCTTAGGATGATTAGAACAATGACAGATTAATGAAAAATTTTACTTACCCGTCCACGTTAAGATCTATGTTCTTCTGAGTGAATGTCTCCGCATACAATCTCATTGAGGTGGTAATGGTGTTGGTGGACCAGTATACCATCAGGTTATCAATCAGCTGGTCTTTGGTAAACTTGCCACTTGTCACAAGTCCACCATCAGGAAGATTTTTGTAATTAGTGTTGGTCCAAGTAGAGAACTTCTCCAGAATGTAGGCGAGGAGACCTGCTGGTGAATCTGTGATGCCGATGCCTGGAGAAGAGAGAACGATTTTTAGAAGAAGGTTCTAGCTATTTCTAGTCATCCTGGCAAGTCTCAATGAAGAACTAATTTTTTTTTATCTTTAAAAAAAAACTTCTTTTCTTTTCTTTCTTTTTCTTTTCTTTTTTTTCGTCTTTTCTTTTTTTTCTTTCTTTTAATCTCTTGATTTAATCTTTATTGGGCCCTCCATTATTAAGAAACGAGGAAAAATATCAGTGCCAATAGCTTCTATGAAGAGAAACTTGGATCCAAGCCTCTCGTTTTCTGCAACCATAATTGAAGAATCAACTCACCAACGGTGTCAGGCTTAGTAGCTTGAAGATGGAAGTAACCCAATTCCTCCATCAGTCTAGAAAACCAAGATGATAAAGGGTATATCCGATCAGCAACCTGAGGTTCCACCACAAGTGAAGGGAAGAATGCTCCAAGTAATATAGGGGTAAACGATGCTGGATTCTGTGGATAGCGATGGAATGAATGGAATATACATTTATTTAAATTTTTTTTTAAGTTTAGCCACCTCTCATCACTTGAGTCGTCATTCCATCCTGAAACTTAAATTGATACAACATGTAAGCATTGCTACAAGGACTTACTTAAACAGAAAATTGATAGTTGTAGCAATGTTTTCTGACCACCCCGAAAGGGATTTTAAAGGGTCGTGAGTTTATGTATGCTGTGGGCCTTCATCCGCTTGAAATTAGAATATCGCAACAACCTTTCTTAGTGCACCTTCTTCTTCTTCTAGTGCCATCTCCTATCGGAGGTTGGCTATAATTAGGGCTATTCGGACCCTGGAGACTGCGGCCCTAAATAGTGAGAGACCTCTTAGTGCAACCCTAAATCTATATTCCAAAATGACATTTTTCTATCTTCAGCAGTTTAGGCTGTACGTCGTCTGTCAGTCAGTCACGGAACTATAAGTATAGATTGATAGATAGTGAAAACAAATCATGAAACCAATACTTCCAAATATTATGAAAAGTTTGTAGAACATCATTGGTTTTGCAAAGATCCCACAGAGCGTTTCCGTTTTTTAGCATAATTATGCATATGCTCACGACTATATTCCCCGAGGGGATAGTCTGAGATATTCTGAAACTTCAGTAAGTAAGTAAGTAATCTTTATTTGCTCTTGATTAGGGTACAGTATTACAGATGATAGGTACAAACATTGTGGCTCTCCTAGATCAGCCATTAACAACAGCATGCAAATATTAATAAGTACGAGCAATGATTAAAATGAATGTTAATTTACAAATTCATATTGGGGTATTTACGTAATAGTACAATAATTTTACATACTTATAAATTTATCATATTACATTGTCATCTTTAGTTAAAAATTATTTTACAGAGTAGAATGTATTATCTAAGGCCGGTATTACAGAACGATACTGAAGTGGAGATCTCTTCTTGAGTATAGATAGTAAAGGATGCAAATACATACAACGTATACATGCATCCTTGTCTATCTTTACTTAAGAAGAGATCTCCACTTGAGTGTCGTTCTGTAATACCGGCCTAAGAGCCTAAAGCGGTCTTAAATCTAGTAAATGTCAAATCTTTCAGATTCTCTGGTAGTTTGTTATAAATAGTTTTACACATGCTGTAACAGCTTTTTTGAAACCGTGTTGCATGAGGCACTTTGTTGAGGACTATGTCATTTGGATGTCTTGTATTTGCACGAATATCTTTTTCGAGTTTAAAGAACTTATGCTAGTGTTGCTTTACAAATTTTGCCATTTTGAAAATGTATAAGCATGGAACAGGAAATTATTTTTAATGATTTAAAGAGAGGTCTACATGAGACATCTGAAGCTACACCACATTTTTGTGTGCAATAAATACCTTGTTTGCATTTGTACTATGGCCCCACATTATAAGTCCGTATCTAAGGACAGAGCCAATATAGGCATGGTAAGCCGCAATTGCTGTGCTTCTTGACGCTATCCTTGTCAATTTATAAATTGCAAAGGCAAACATATTAATTTTGTTAAAAACCTTATCTACTTGTTCTTTCCAGTCTAAATTAACATCAATAATTAAGCCCAGGAATGGCACACTGTTAGCGCTTCTTAGAGCTTTTCTATTATAATTGGTATTCAAAATACTATTACGATTATAAAAGAAGATTGGCAGATTTGGACCCAGGCATTTTTTACGAAAACTAAAAGCCATTCAGGACGGCGCGGCGGTCATAATTATTATAAATAGAAAAAGTTTTAGCATTTTTTAAAAAACTTCCACATCTCCAGAAGTCCGGATTCAAAAGTAGAAATAACTAGTAAAATAGACAAATCGTCCAAAAAGCAGTAGCAAAACGCAACCACGACAGCTATTTTCATCGAATATTATCACTGAGTTATTTTTGGTCGTTACGGAACGTATTTGGCTTTATTGAACTGATAGTGTGTGTGATTTCGTCTTCTTCCATTATCATAAAATGGTACGGTTATCGTGAATTATCATTAAAATAAACAATTTGAGTGCGTAGAAGATTGAGTGGACTATCTAATAAGAAAGATTATGAGTTTCACACACTTGATACAAAAGGTATCATAAGAAGAAATACCTTTCCCCCAACTTCTACAGTTTACAACCAATTTACAATTTTGTTAGTGTTGTTTCACTCTTCACGTATTACTAAGTTTCATTCATGTATGGAACCTCTAAGTCTGGGTCTCATATTAGGTATATTATGTCGTTCCGCCAAACTTCTTTATAAAATAAGATTTATTTAAATTAATTTGTAAATTATTACTTGACAACCATTTAATTATAGACCCAAGGGTCTAAAAAACCAAGGTAACCAAGGTTATCCAGTTAGAATTCGATAAACTCAATGGATAAAGTACTAACTTACTATTTACTTTTACTTTTATTTTCGGAAAGCAGAGTTTGTAAAGTAGACAAAACAAATCAAAAAACGCATTGAAAGCGATATTTAGATCGGGTTTAGAACATCCACATTTCACTAGTAGTACCGAAACTCTATCCAGTGTGACGGAGAGTGAGCCCGTCGCCACGTGTAATGTCCGTCCGTTCACCTCCGTTGTTATTTTCAATTAATTCCATGTCTTACCTGTGTCGTTGCCATATTACTGTGGTACCCCAAAACTTCATCTGGAAACAGAGTTACCAAATTAGAAGCTATGATTGCTCCCCAGTCTCCACCCTGTACGTAGAACTTCTTGAAACCAAGACGCTTCATCAGATTCCTCATAATAACTGAGGCTTGAGGTGCACCAAGTCCAGGACGTACAGATGCCTGAAAAAGAAGTGCTTTTTTAAAAAAGAAGAAACAATGTAAGAATGTGCTAAAATGACGGCCCGGTAGCTCAGTCGGTATAAAACCTGACTGCTGTACTATTTTCTATATCGTAGTCTAGTCATCATAATACAAGTTCAGGCTAGATTCTGGTACTTTAAATGTGACTAGATAATTTGTGTTACAATGTCCAAGATATTTTACAAGATAATTTAGATGAATGGAAGAAGATGGCAAAGTGCGCGGACCCCCAAATTCTGGAATAGAAACAAGAAGATGCTGAAATAATATAAGTGAAAACCACTTACATCAGAAAACCCGTACCCCGGTAGACTGGGCACAATAACTTCAAAGGCGAAGTCATAGCCTTCATTCTGACGAGTGAGCAGTGGAATTACTTCAAAGAACTCCCTCACAGACCCTGGCCATCCGTGCATCATCAGTAGAGGTACCACTTTCACGTTAGCAGAAACCTGAAAATGAATTTTTTAACACTTATCGATAGAAATCTCTCAATTTTTCAGGGCATAGGCCTACTCCGACGAAATTAAAGGGTCAAACATACAATGAAGAATACTAATACTCCTCTATACTCACAGAAAATTATAAAAGTGGTGGCTGGTATCATACCACATTTTGAGACGGTTCTGGCACAACCTGAGATTAGCATATCTTACAAAACACAGAGGTGCTAAAATATCAGTAAAATGGCTACCCATCCAAATAAATCATCCAAATAAATACAGCTTCGGAAAAAAGACGTGTTGGGTGACAGTTTTGAAATTCTTGAAAGTGCTCTAGCATAAAACATTCAATGGCGTATTCAGTGTTTTATTTTGGAACAGTTGTTTTAGTACATTTTTAGTAGATTTTGGTAGTTACATACATACATAGATAAGCGCATGCCATTGTCCCAAGGGGGTAGGCAGAGACCACGGACCGCCACACGCTACGACTCTGACATACCTCTTTAGCCTCATTGACATTCATACATCTTTTCATGCACTTCCGTCGTTTTTATTAGTTTTTGGTAGGATTTAGTTGTTTTTGGTAGATTTTGGTAGTTCTTGGTTATTTTGGTAGTTTTTGGTTATTTCGGTAGTATTTGGTAGTTCTGGTAGTTTTTCGTAGATTTTGGTAGAATTTGGTACTTTTAGTAGTTTTGTACGTGATTTTGACATTCTTGCAAAGAAAGCTGTACAAGTTCCGATTTATTTCACATTGGTTGTTTTAAAGACCATTGAAATGAAACCATTGTAACCATTGCAATATTTGGTTGCATGATATTATAATGAACTTACTTGAGGCTTAACTCTGATGAAGTGAATGTCCAGTCCCTGAATATTGGTCTTGAATTGAGGAAACTGATTGAATAGTTTCTCTCTTTGAGCGAATGGATACTCGTCCGCCCAGTAGTTGATCCAGGTGTCCAACTGTTTGGTATTGAAGCCATATTGGAACTCAACACCTTCAAGCGGTGGAGTGAATAGACGATGATTCTTCAGACGATATTTAAGATCTTTTATCATCTGAAAGTAGGAAACATAGGTGTTTAAATTAGTAAGGCTTAGAGGATAAACAAATTGTTTTAATCTAAACCTTATAGATTCAAAATTAAGATAACCAGATAGCAGTCTGGTGCATGGTAACCATATCAACTGAGTTATAAAAATAAGAAAATTCGAGATTTTATGTTGTGAGTTACTTCTGCAGCGTTTTTGTAGGCAAAATTTTAGGTTAGGTCAGTTTTAGATCTTAATACTGTCCACACAATAGTGTGTATCGCAATACCCCAAACTTGCCAAAGAGCGGTGATATTCCATACGGAGCAGAGTAAGCAATTCAATCACGAGCAAACGTTCGATTCCTGGCTTGGACCACTAAGTTCTGCGGAATTTATGTACGGACATATTGCGCCGACCCCACGTAATGGGATAACAGCAGGAAGATGATGATGATGAATAGTGTGTGTCACAACTTATACAGAAGAAGCACGAATTATTACTTTTTCAATTATTTAGGCTTTTCTTTGAACACAGGCTTCATAATAGGTATCTTATAAGAAAAATCACAGATTTCGTCCCTCACACGACTAGCGAGCAAATTGGAAATGAATCTACGGAATTCGAAAAAATATTGTCTCGAAAAGGTTAGGCTACAGGACAAACCCCTTTGTTTTAAGCTCAAATTGTAGCTGACTACATTTTCCAGAGGAACTATTCACAAATTTTTGATATCATTCTTAGTTTCCAAAATATAGAGCGCCAAAATAAAAAATTATGGATTTTTTTTCATTATTTTGGCCATTACTTTTTTGTTTTTGACTTTCTCGAATAATTTTTTTTGCACCTTTCTGCTCTCGTAAATACCTCAATCAATCAATTATACTTTATTTCACACCAAAAAGAAAAAACACGCGTCTTTTGAGCCTTTTTTGAACATCATATCTTCACAACTCTCCGAGATATAAGGGGATCGCACTTTTTCGTGAAATCTGGGCCTATATACTGGAGCGGACGAAAAGAATGTCAAAAAATTACTTCATATCAAATAAAGCTGAAATGTTAAAGATCATTACTATATTTTTCATTAATTTGTCTGTGTTTTAAATTACGAGAGACTTCTAAAAACCAGCAAAATATGACCCGCCGGCCCAGAAGCGTTTACATAGTGCGAGCGTCTTTTATGGATGGTTTAGAAATAGAAAAAAAAAAATTCTTTTCAGGCACAGTAGTTACTACGAGTTCGGGGCAAAAAATTTCTTCACCTTTGTATAATCTAGATACGCAATACTTTTTTCCATTGCAGCCATTGTAGATACTTTATTAACACCTTAAGAGGATAGGCGGGCTGAAATGCTAATTTGGAGAATAGGTCACTTTTCCGACTGTATACGTATTTGTCCGATATACATATATCCCGCCAGCTACAGTGCGAAAGAGACAAATGCAGCTCCGACTAATTTTATATACACAAAATCGACGAAATCAGAATGTCTGAACACGGGCGGTAAAATTTGTCATTTTCGAAGGTCCCTAGTTCTTGCAGTAATTAATTAATGTAAAAAAGCAAAACAAAGGGACAAAGCGGAGGTTACATAGATTTTATGGTAATTTTTTTTTTTTGTTGTGGTATTATCCATGGCAGAAACAGGGGAATACGTTTGTATGGAAAAAAACGTTACCAGTCTATCCTCTTAAAGTTCGGCACAGCTGCACAACGCAACATTCTGTATGCATCATTTCTAGTAAATATCCATTAGGTTTTGTTAAGTTATATTTCATTAAACTTACCTCTTCGTTAAATTCTATTCTAAAAGGTCTTATGCTGGTATCTTCAGAATTATTCATCTCGGCTGGTCCCCACGATTCATTCGGGTCAAGATAAGGTATATCTTGAGTTAGACCAAGTGTTAGACATATCGCATGGATAGATAATAGGAGACAAAGTCGTGCCATTTTCTGAGGAAAATCATAATCATTACTACGTAGATCCTTCAGTTCAACTGAACAGGAGAGCAATCGCGCTAAACAAATCGCAACTGAACCATGATTTGACCACGTGCGAACTAGAAACACAATTAACACATTCGGTATTGCTCTATTCATTTGTCAGCCGTTAGAGCCGTTTTGACAGATCGCTCAGACGTTAAGGGAATATAATTCGGAGCGCGCTCCATACCAACGAAGTCTCGTGATATTTTCAGTAAACAATCTAGAAACTAATATCTATGTTTGTGTGAAGTCAGATTTTCGTTGAAATGTATAGTTTTTAAGATTTACAGTGCCTCAAAGATTTCGATACAAATCTTAAATTATAATCCTAGCATTACGGCTGCACTGCACTGTGGCTGAATGACTGTGAAAGGCATTTTTAACATCTATAAGTGAGGCCAAACTTTCTACAGCACTTCTACCTCTATGAAACCCAAACTGTTGTGCAGGTAATAGGTTATTAGTTTCTACAAAATAATCCATCCTAGTTTTAATCATAAATTCAAACAAATTACCTACGCATGATGACAATGAAATAGGTCTATATGAGTTGAAGTCATCAGCAGGCTTGTTAAGTTTCAGTATAGGAATAACACATTGCGTCTTCCATGATGTAGGAATGATTAGATTCTCCCGAAGTAAATTATAAATGTCCAATATAATTATCTGACCTGACGGGTGAAGATTACAAATAAGTTTATCATATTTATATGGAATCAGAGTTTAGAACAAAATTAAAGTGGCTCCCTATCCATCGAAGGCGAGATGTAGTTTGTACAATATTTTAAATAATCCGTGCTCCCCTTCGTGAACGGTTCAACTACCTAGTACCCGGGGTAAGCCTTGCAGATCAATCACATCGCTGCTTCTAGCGTGTCCCTTGCACACTTCTAGTCTGTATGGGAATTCATTCACAGTTCATGCGGCCAGATTATGGAATTCATTGCCGCATAATATCTGTGCTAGTCCTTCGTTGGACATCTTTAAGAGGAGAGTTAAGGAGCATTACCTATCTAAATAAAGTCGTAGTAGTTATATGTATGTATGTATATAATATATGTCGTATTATTATAATTAATATTGTTACGAGCGACGGGTTACGGGATTGGAGTGAAACGCTAAGTCCAATTTTACAGAGTTTATTTGGGATACACTTACAAACGGTCCACCTCACAGAGGTTCCCCTATTCGGTTCACTTCACCGGGTCCTCCTCGCAGGGATTCCCCGTGCACCACTTACTGTCACTGTTCACAGTCCACTACGTCACTACTGTGACGACCCGACACGCGTCACGGCTATGACGTCACGACGCACGACACTATGACGACACGCACCACACTGACACTATGACGTCACGTACTACACCGACACTATGACGTCACGCACTACACTGACACTAGTCTACTCACTGTTCCACTCTTAGCACTTTTCTCTTCACTAGTACTTTTCCACTTTTACTTTTCTTCCTTTTGTTTCGCACTGTTCACTGTTAAATCAAATACTGAACCATCAGACGGAATGCGCCGCCTTTTATATCCCGCAGAACGTTCTGGAATACCCTTTTTCCGATCTTCTTTTCTTTACTCGTTTGTTTACCTCCAGATATTTCCAACCCCGCCTTCTTTTCTCGAAACCGATCGAAGACACGCCCACTTTTCTGATTCTTTTCAAATATTCGTAATTTCGCCTCCTTTCTCGAAGTTCCTAGACACGTCACCTTTTTGTCCCCTTTTAAATATTCCTTCTCTTTCTTCCTTCTAGAAAATTTCTAAAAACACTAAAATCTAGAAATATTTTTGGCGCGGATCGGATTCGAACCGTCACCCCCTAGCATGGGAGGCGGAACCTTAGACCGTAGGACCACGGCGATTGTTAATGGCCCGGCCGAATTTTCGAATGCCTTCTTTACGTTTGACGTTTGACAGCGGCCGTAACACTGCCCCTCCCTTAGTTCTGCTCGTCCCGAGCATCATTAGTGCCGAAATATCGAGCTAATCGATCCACGTGCACTATCTTCAACGGGCTCCTTGGCGATCGTCGAATTCGATAGGTGACGTCATTTATCCTAGTCACTACCTCATACGGCCCTTCCCAACTTGCCTGCAACTTCGGACTCTTCCCTTTCCTCCGAACTGGATTATGCAGCCAAACTGATGTTCCTTCCTCAAACCCAGCATAGTTCGCTTTTCGGTCATATCGTGTCTTTGAACGGTCACTTGAGTTTTGACCTGCTTCTCGAAGTTGTTCATAAATGTCGACCATTTTTTCCCGCAGTTCGCTCACATAGTCACTGATACTTTTAGGAGTGCCTGGTGCGCATCCTGATAGCAAATCTGCTGGAAGCTTCAACTCTCTCCCGAAGTTTGCTATTGCTGGAGTTGCCGAAGTACTCTCATGAACAGCGGTTCGGTAGGCCAACAGGAAAAGAGGTATGTACTCGTCCCAGTTATCTTGATGATTATCGACGACCTTCGCAAGATGCCGTTCCAAGGTTTGATTGAATCTCTCCACCATGCCGTCGGACTGAGGGTGATAAGGAGTAGTCCGGGTCTTGTGGATTCCGAAAATTTTGCAAACTTCCTGGAATAACTGTGACTCGAAGTTCCTGCCTTGATCACTGTGCATTTCCAACGGAACCCCGAACCGGCAGAAAACTTCATTCACCAACTTCGTAGCCACAGTGACCGCTTCCTGATTTGGAATGGCAAATACTTCTGGCCACTTTGTGAAATAATCCATTACCACGAGTATATACCGGTTTCCCGATTTAGTGACTGGAAATGGTCCCGCGACGTCCAAAGCGATTCGCTCCCAAGGCACCCCAACATTATAAATTCTCATTGCCGCCCTGCTCCTTGTATGAGGTCCCTTTACAGCTGCACAGACTGTGCACTTGCGGCACCAATCTTCCACATCGTCTCTGCAATGCAACCAGTAAAATCTTTCCTTTACTTTCTCCAGGGTTTTCTTTACACCCAAATGCCCTCCGGAAGTTCCATCATGAAAAACTCGCAGAATTTCTTTCACCTTAGCTTGTGGGACCACCAACTGTAGATACGAGTCTTTCCCATCCGATGTCTCCCATTTTCTACAGAGTAATCCGTTATGCACGATGAGGCTCTTCCACTGAGCCCAAAGCCCCTTCGTGACCGCCCCGTACCTTGCCACCTCACTCCACTGAGGCTTAGAACCACCACTCTTTAACCAGTTCAGGATTGGCCCGACTCCTGAGTCCTTTTCCTGTTCGCGACGCATTGCCTCGTTTCCCCACTCATCGTTGATGGCATCAGTTCTAATAACCTTGAGTGAAACTGTTTCCTTCCCTTCTTGCTTGCTGCAATGCTTACAATCTCCTGGACATGGTCTTCTTGACAGTGCGTCTGCATTGGAGTGAACTCTTCCACTTCGATGCTCTACTTCAAAGTTGAATTCCTGTAGTTGCTCCAACCACCTTGCAACTTGACCTTCCGGGTTCTTAAATTGGAGTAACCATTTCAGCGCAGCGTGGTCCGTCCTGACTAAAAATTTACGTCCCAGCAGATACTTCTTGAAGTGTTGTACAGCCTTCACCACGGCCAATAATTCTCGCCTGGTAACACAGTAGTTCCTCTCAGGTTTAGATAATGACTTACTGAAGTAGGCTATTACAGTTTCCTTTTCACCATGTCGCTGCGAGAGCACACCTCCAATCCCGATGTTACTGGCGTCTGCGTCTACAACAAATTCACCCTGGACATCACGATATCCAAGAATTGGTGCCTTACTCAGACGTTCCTTTAACTCTATAAAAGCCTCCTCACATTCTGAATCCCATGTGAACTTCCTCTTTTCTTCCGTAAGTCGATGTAGCGGCTTTGCGATGTCCGAAAACCCTTTCACAAAACGACGATAGTAAGAGCAGAGTCCAAGAAAAGCTCTAACTTGTGTCTTATCTTTCGGTGTTGGCCACTCCCTCACAGCAGCAGTTTTGGCAGGATCGGTCTCGACTCCTCTCTCAGAGATTACATGTCCAAGGTAATTGACCTGTCGCTTGAAGAAAGAACATTTTTTTGGACTCAATTTAAGATTGGCTCCACGCAGTCTTTCGAAGACTTTCTCCAACTTTTTCAGGTGGTCATCAAAGTCTCGCCCAACAATGATGATGTCGTCCAGGTAGACAAGACAGGTGTCACCCAGAATTCCAGCTAGGACATGTTCCATCAATCTCTCGAAAGTCGCAGGGGCGTTACTCAATCCAAATGGCATTACCTTGAACTGCCACAGTCCTTTCCCGGTGGAAAACGCGGTTTTCTCCTTGTCTTTAGGGTCTACGTCCACTTGCCAGTACCCACTTTTCAGATCGAGCGTTGAAAACCACTTCATTCCATTCAAAGTGTCTAAGGTGTCGTCGATCCTTGGCAAGGGGTAGCTGTCTTTCTTCGTTACTTCATTCAGCTGCCGATAATCCACACAAAATCTTGTTGAGCCATCCTTTTTCTTGACGAGAACTACAGGTGAACACCAGGGACTTGATGAAGGTTCGATGATGTTATTCCTTCTCATGTCCTCTATCATTCCCTCCACTTCCTTCTCACGAGCAAACGGAATGCGCCTAGGTCGTTGCTTGATTGGCGCTACATCTCCCGTATTAATCGTGTGCTTCACCAAGTCTGTTCTACCAATATCCGCGTCGTTCTGGGAGAACAGGTCTGAAAAACGCCGCAGCAAGTTCTTCGCTTTCACAGCCTGTAGCTTAGTCAGGTCCTTGCTGGAGTCTTCCATAACTTTGGATACTACATCCTCCTCAGCCTTATGTTTCCTAGGAGGATTTTCCACACATTGTCGCAACCATAAAACTTCCTCACAGTGACCAACAACCTCCCCCTTCTCAATCGTCAGGTCCACATCTCCAACGTTAAGTATCGGGATTGAGGTAGATGAAACTGATCCAACAACTGTCCTTGCCGGAATCCAAGAAGTTTCAGTTTTAACTTTCTCTATCACAGCACATCTCCGTGGTAATCTCCCATCGTTACTCTTGGGCAAAACGACAGGTACCAAGGTCTGTGATCTAGGTTTGAGAACTGTTCTTCTCACACAGTAGACCTTCCCCGACGATCCACCTTTCATCGGAACCTCCTCTGTGTTACACCGTAGCACTCCGTTTTTCATGTCTATACTGCACTGGTGATTTTGTAAGAAATCTAAGCCAATGATGCAATCGTCCACTATTTCAGCTACAATCACCTCATGTTTGAAAGGAGTTTCCCCGATCTTAATTGAAACTCCCAACTCTCCCTTGACAGGTATGCGCTGGCCGGTAGCTGTTGTTAACTGCAGTTTGGTTTGTTGCAGAAGTCGTTTCTGATAACTTTCCATCTCGTTTATCAGTCGAGTATTGATCACTGTTCTCGAAGCTCCGGTATCCAAAGTTAGTTGACAGATTCTACCATTGACCTCTCCCTCGACTAACAGACTATTTCCGTCTGATGTCTGTCTGACTTTTATGGTTGGGGTTGCAACATAACCGGCCAGCGCCCACCCCGCAGCCCTGGCTGGTTTTAGTTTTCCTGCTGCTCATCAGTCGAGACTCCTACATCCCGACGACCTGTGCGCTTCGGGCAGGAGCTGCGAATATGCCCTCGTTCACCACACTCGTAGCACACATAACCGACGCTTCGATTTCTCGGCGGTGAGGTTCTAGTCACCACAATCTCCCTGAGGCGAGCGGAACGAGGATCCTGCCGTACAGCCTCCACCTCCAATGCATGGGCAACAGCGTCCCTGAGTGTAACATGGTGCCCCAGTCGCACGGCAGCTCGCACCTCCGGGTCCCGTATCCCGTCCGTAAAGGCCTGCAGGAGCATGTCATCGATGGCTGCTGGTGATGACTGGAAAGCCTTACGCACGAGCTTCTCCACTTCCACGGACCATTGCTGCAGACTCTCGTTAGCATGTTGGTTTCGTTCCTTCAATCGCGCCCGATACATGTGTTCGAGATGTCCGTCGCCGAATCTAGCCTCCAGAGCCCCGAAAAGCTTGTCAAACGTTAGATTTTCACCAGCACCTACGGCTTCCAGCACGGTGAGAGCCTGTCCCTGGAGTGCCAATGTCAACGCAGACTGCGCTTCCTCTTTGCCCCAGCCATTAACTTTCATCGCTGTCTCAAACTGTAGCTTAAAGGCGGGCCATGACGTCAGTCCATCGTAAACCGGAGTCTTGACACCTTTCGGCTGTATGGGTGAGTCAAAAACAGCAGCGACACGGCTGTGAGATTTGCCCTGTTCAACCTCTCGCCGGATTTTGGCAAACTCACCCTCCACGCGATCCAGCCTTCCTTCTACAGCTTCGACTCTCTCTACTGCCTGGCGCAAGCCTTTCGTGATATCTTTATGAAGCGCCTCCTGCATCGTGCGCATTTGTTCTTCCTGGCGGCGAGCCTGTTCCTCCTGACGGCGAGCCTGCTCCTCTTTCAGTGCGCGCAGCTGTTCCTCCTGCCGGCGAGCCTGTTCCTCCTGCCGGCGAGCCTGTTCCTCCTGCCGGCGAGCCTGTTCCTCCTGCCGGCGAACCTGTTCCTCCTGGCGGCGAGCTGCCTGTTCCTCTTGACGACGAGCTTGATCTTCCTGACAGCGAGCCTGTTCCTCTTTCAGTGCGCGCAGTTGTTCCTCCATCATGCGCTGGATTTGACAGAGGAAGTTTCCTGGGTTTTGTTCCGGAGTGCGCTGCACTTCACCTCCCTCAGGTCTTCTCTCTGGGGTTCGCTGCACCTCAGTAACAAGGGCCGCACCTTCCTGCCGCGCTTCCGACATGGCCCGGGTGGTGACACCCTTTAACTCTTTTGGCACCAGCGGCATCTTACTCCAATCCCACTTCTGACACCAAATGTTACGAGCGACGGGTTACGGGATTGGAGTGAAACGCTAAGTCCAATTTTACAGAGTTTATTTGGGATACACTTACAAACGGTCCACCTCACAGAGGTTCCCCTATTCGGTTCACTTCACCGGGTCCTCCTCGCAGGGATTCCCCGTGCACCACTTACTGTCACTGTTCACAGTCCACTACGTCACTACTGTGACGACCCGACACGCGTCACGGCTATGACGTCACGACGCACGACACTATGACGACACGCACCACACTGACACTATGACGTCACGTACTACACCGACACTATGACGTCACGCACTACACTGACACTAGTCTACTCACTGTTCCACTCTTAGCACTTTTCTCTTCACTAGTACTTTTCCACTTTTACTTTTCTTCCTTTTGTTTCGCACTGTTCACTGTTAAATCAAATACTGAACCATCAGACGGAATGCGCCGCCTTTTATATCCCGCAGAACGTTCTGGAATACCCTTTTTCCGATCTTCTTTTCTTTACTCGTTTGTTTACCTCCAGATATTTCCAACCCCGCCTTCTTTTCTCGAAACCGATCGAAGACACGCCCACTTTTCTGATTCTTTTCAAATATTCGTAATTTCGCCTCCTTTCTCGAAGTTCCTAGACACGTCACCTTTTTGTCCCCTTTTAAATATTCCTTCTCTTTCTTCCTTCTAGAAAATTTCTAAAAACACTAAAATCTAGAAATATTTTTGGCGCGGATCGGATTCGAACCGTCACCCCCTAGCATGGGAGGCGGAACCTTAGACCGTAGGACCACGGCGATTGTTAATGGCCCGGCCGAATTTTCGAATGCCTTCTTTACGTTTGACGTTTGACAGCGGCCGTAACAATATTATTATAATAAGTATGTGGGTATATTCATGTATATTTATTTGTTTGAATAGGTGTATCTTATATTATATTGTTTCTTATTATATATTCATTTTACTATCTCTCATAGTAATTAAGTAAGTAGATTTTTATTTGTGTGCACACTGATTTTTACCCAAACATATTAGTTTTCCTGGTGGAAGAAAACTATTTTAGAGTTAAGCTCGCCTTTGTACATCACGACTTATTGTAATTTTTTTCATAACGATGTTTTTGTGTACAATAAAGAATCTAAGAATCTGAGAATATCATCAAGACCCGGAGTAGTGTCCTTTCTTGATTTTATGGTATACACAAATTCTTGCCAAGTGAAAGGTTGAGAAAGGAGTTGAGCACTTACCAGTACTTACTTAGTTGATTTACCATTTTGTTCGAAGTAATTCTGAAATGAACTTTACTAATATTCGCTAATAATGTTGCCAGATATGCGATAATTATCCTAGATGTAAGATATTTTATGAGTGTCTTCCTATAAAAATAAAAGTTGAGTATCGCAAGATAACCTTAGACAATTTAATAGCAAGGACTGGCCTTGCGGTAGCATTTTCCCTCTGCCACAGTATAAGACTAATAAAATTGATCCTGTGCATTTACACTCAATTTTATACCTTATCACTAAACGACAGCCTATAATTGCGAAACAATAATTTTGAACTTAGAACGTTTGGGGTTCGCACGCTTAGACTACTTAAATCCGGACCGGCCTTGCGGTAGCATTTCCCCTCTGCCACGGTATAAGAGCAATGATCATGTACATTCAACATTCAATTTTATAACTTATCACTAAACTAGACAGCCTATTATTGAGAAACAATAATTTTGAACTTAGAACGTTTGGGGTTTACACGAGACTACTTTTCATGATTTTGAACATTCAAAATTAGAATCTAAAGTCATAGGGAATAAAATCCAAAGTTGCGGATAACATGTTACCTCGCCCCCCGCAAAAAGTGGCAGAAAGTTTGTTAGGAGAATGGCACGCGTTACGAGTCCATATTATTAAATTGTCTAAGAAGATAACTCATCGAAATTCCACGATAATTCACGATAATTTTCAAGTATACTAAGGTATTAAATTAGGCACTATTAACATAGTATTTTATTCTGCGGTACTAGATATAGTTGCGTGCATTTGCAATGATTCTTGAATCATCGATTCATAATGCATCATCGCTCATCAGTTCTCTTTTCAGATTTATATATTTGTCCGTCCGTCCAATCATTTTGCAAAGAAGAACGACCACTTCCCATACGTTCGTTTACCTGTCAAACTATTTTTTATTTCGTTGAAGTCGTATAATAGTCAAAGGTTGAAGTATACAGTTAAAAACTTAGTTAGAGGACGGATTTCATAGCATATGGCATATCGTTAAAAAGAGGATAGACTAGAAAAGTTTTTAAAAATCAGAAGAACTCGAGCGCTTTTAGTTTTTTTTTAATCGTAATTCAAAGTTGAGTTTAAAATTTTATTTTTCCTCTTTCAAAAAAAGCTAAGGTCAATAAATAAAAACTAGAGGTCGCATCCATGTAATTTAAATTTTAGTAGAACTGTAAAATATTGGACTTATAAAAAATTTGGGGTTTGTACCTACAACTTTTTTTTTATTCAAGCTTAAATGCTGACTTTTGGACTTTTTTGAGAAAACCCCTAAAAAATTCACCTAAAAAAAAAAAAAAAAAAATCTATGACGCGGGAATTTTTTTTTTGGGGACGTGGCGAGTTAGCTATCAACCCCTCCTATCCACCATTTCAATTTGGCTAACGATGCACCAAACACCCTGTATAAAACGTAATAATGTAAATGCTCAAGAATAATACCCTTTTAAATTACTATGTTAGTGATTATGAATTTCTTAAATTCTTCTAAAACCCATACTACCTACTATCAAGTATTCACTTGCTATCAAGACGTCTTATAAAATACCTCCCCCATACCTACCAATATATATATTGGTAGGTAATACCCATTATTTAGGGTTAATAAGATCGATTGCGTTATTATTGCCTTGCCCACTCCTTTAATAAGAATAATTAGTATTTAAGAAGGCCTTTATATAGCTTTTAAAGATATATAGTAAATAACCAATAACGGTACCCTTGGGAATTATACATTTTGAGGCTTTATTTTGGCAATATTTTTTGGGTTTAATACCGTTCATACAGTCAAATTGTAAAAATAAAAGCAGAATAAAAGCTTTATTAGCCAAAAACTCATTTAACTCAAAAATTTTAATTATAAAACAAGTATAAAAAGACAGGCTTACCAGTTACACCACAGACGAAATGGAGACCTCTAATAATAATATGTTGTTTTCATGCTTTATATATATTTCAATATAGGGTTCCTTAGGTCACAAATTAAAAGTCACCCTACACGGCCCCTACTCGCCTCCCTTCTCGCTCCCGAGTTCCTGTTCTAGTCTTGTTCAGGCATGCTCGAACAGTTCTGCGCTAGGTGTGCGCTGACTCTAATGGTTTGATTGTTCCTTTATCTTTATATCGGTTTTACAGCAATATTACTATGTTAATACAGTTCTTGAGAGTTACGCGGTTATTATTTAATCTAGAATTAAACATTTTAACGGGTTCTTACCGCGTTTTGAAATATCGGGAACTCACAAATATCAAAACGCTAAAATGTTAAAATGTTTAATTCTAGATTACTATGTTGTAAAACTGAAATAAAGATTCTTTTTCAGGACATAATGTGCTGTTTTTATGTTATAAGCTTATAACACAGACAGAAACTCTGTTACATTACTATTTCATGATGGCGGTGAAAATATTGTCACGAGTTAGCTTTTAAGAGCTCTGTAGCCACTTTTTGGCTCTCAAATGGTAACATTGGGGACATTGAATTATTATTTTCTGATTTATTTTATAAAAACTCCTTAAATCGAGGGGGGCATTGAAAATTAATCGTAAATCTTACCTTAAACAATAAAATTACGGTCGCATATAAATTCCACCCTATAGAACGAATTCAATAACAACATAAATTCTTAATCATCCTGTCATGCTCGATGTAAGGAAGAATTCTTTTTATTAATATTTTCTTCGAATGAACTGAATGAAAGATTGAAATTATAGAGGAATCACAAACTCTTCTATGGGTCAAAAAAGTACTGTAATAGCAACGCGGTGACTCGTATTTGTCAACAAATTGTGATTTGCGTACAGTTACATCAATTTTATAGGCCTAAATAGTACGCCGGACACCGCTACAGATACACTGTGACACTGAATAGAGATATAATAGCGCCACTTTCGGGGTTTGTCAACGTTTTTTTGGCCTTTTGTAGGACCGATCACTAACACCAAATTGTATTTCTGAAAGGTTAAATGTTATTCTATAGGTACAAACTTTTGCCCCTTGGGTATGTACCGTAAAGTTTGTACGGAACCCTTTTATTCTACCCTTTTTTCACATTTGAACATCTTGTTGTAAGTTTTTTGGAAATATTAAGTATATTAACGATCTAATTGGTTACGGCGAAATGTCATTGTTCGACGTTTACAAAATAAATATTATTCACATTTTAACAGCTTGTTTTGAATTCTTTTCTAATACTTATAAAGTATATTGACGATCTAATTGGTTACGGCAAAATATCATTGTTCGACGTTAGAAAAATAATTTATTTCGTAAATTTACATTTTATTTACATATAATTATTTAAATAAAACATCTAGGAAAAGGTAACTTTAATATTTAGACGACCATATATTGTAGGTACAAATAGGTACCTTTCGCACCTCATCACCATTCCTTTCTCTTGCCCATTTCCCATTATTTGGGGTCGGCGCAATATGTCATCCTCTTTCATTTATCTCTCTTATACGTTCCATAAAAAACCTTAGTTACATGGCTCAAAGATTTCCATACAAATCTTCAATTAATCATAGCATTGAAACTATTGTACAACGTGTTAATGAATTAACTACTTCCAATTTTTGGATTTCTGTCTCTTTGTTTGTTTGTTTATTTGTTTGTTTGTTTGTTTGTTTGTTTGTTTGGGTGTTTGTTTGTTCGAGTATCACGCAAAAACTACTGAATCGATTTTGATGAAACTTTTTTTGTTTTATAGCTTATCATCTGACTTAAAATCTGGTATATAATTTGTGCGGACGAAGTCGCGGGTAAAAGCTCGTATTTTATAAAGTAACAAACAAAACTTGTTAGTTCATTTTATTGTATATATCTAAATTCATTCCGAAGGGATATACAGGGTTACTTTTTAATCAGTGCACAAACTTTGCGAGCGTGATGGTTATCCAAATTAAGAATACCCGGGTTTTTTAATTGTTTAACCCGATTTAGACAAAAAAAAACTGCATCTGAACTTATTCATTAAAAATGTTGGGTTTGTACTGACCATACTGTCACCTGTCACTCGCTCCCTCGATCGTCGATCGGCGCGGTTGTTATCAACAGTACGATAGGCACAGCAATTTTTATTCAAGTTTACGGGATGGCAAAAATAAGAGATAAAACTTGCAAAAAAAAATTTTTTTTAATTTTTTTTTCGGCGTCTATTAACGATACCTAATACGTTGTGAAAGTTTGTGCACTGAATAAAAAGTAACCCTGTATAAAGTACTTAAGTTGAATATTATTTTTTAACCGGAAAATTTGAAGGGTTTACAAAATCATCACTATAAGGTGATTTGGTTATGTCCCTACTAAAATGTATGGGAATTCAATTTTGCTTTTCTGAGAGTTCTAGTACCTCGACCTCGGTTGACCCCATAGAGACTTTTGTTCCTTATCAGTAAGAGGATCGAATGGGATGAAAAAAAAAGTTTTGTGAAAATTTCCGTTTTTCTCGATGACTGTAAATTTTCTCCAAAATCGGTGAATGCAGAAGTGAAATGCTCCAAAAGTTAGGGTTAGTCTCCTAAGAACGTTTTCTTGTAGCTATCCAGAATTTTAGAGGGCCAGCAGTTGTCACCCAAGCCAAAACATCCATGTAACAAGGGACATCAGAAAACGATTTTATTGAGTCAAGCATGGTCTGGCGCTCGGTTCAAAGTTCACACTCCCAAAGAATTGATGAGCGGTTGGTTCGAACTCGTTACCGTCAACAAAATATTCACATAGATGACGCAACCAATTTAAAATAAAAAAGTTTTCCCTTAAAGTCCAGCCAGAAATTGGGCTACGCAGTGATGATTGAGCTGTTTCATTTAGAGAGAGTACCTATATATGCAGAGCTGACTAAGTAATGGAGAGGAACCCGAAAATGAAATAGATTACAAAATAGGTACCGGTAGGTAGTTATGGGTAGGTTGTGGTACCTAAACCACAGTATAAGAAAGAGTATATATTACTAGATACAGTGCGGACACTCCCTTCCTTCCACTAACTTTTAACCTCACCCCCTCTATCGCCCTCTGGTTACCTGGCAGTTACCTAAGAAGAAGAATTATGTTTCAATTTATTTGGTTTGGCAGGTGATGGTGGTCATCTTGTCAATTTAAATTTTTTGTATGCAGTGTCCGGGCTGTGCCTAAACTCTACTTAAAGTTTATAATTATAGATCGGTAACTATTGTGCGATTCGCGGCATTTTCAGGGTTGGTAATTAGCGAGTTTTTTGTGGCCTTGAGTTTTTATTATGATTCTTATAAGTCATGTTCTAATCGGTGGGCCATTTCAATTATATTATGAATTTACCAATATGATACATAGATACAGTCGAGAACACGTCAAGTTCGACAACTTGATCTTCATACTATTCTTATGTCGTTCATGTAAAAAACAATATCGCTCTTCAAATCCAAAAAAAATCATCGTTCATTCATCTCAAACTTGACGTGGTCTTGACTGCACATGGCTGTATGGGTTAGTTCCCTTTACCTATCACAAACAGGAAAAAAATTAACAATGAGAAACGTGGAAATAACTCTAATTTGGGGCCGTATTAGAAAAAAAACTAAAAGAAAACGATATGATATCTATCATTGTAATTCTTAACCATGATATATGTTACAATAATAATTGTCACCCCTAGAGTTTGCCGCGAGTTGCACAACAGTTACCGATCACTATTATAATACACTGAAGTTAAGAATTTCTAGCGATATTTCTGTCAACAAAATAAAACAACAAACAACAGAATAACCAAAATAAACAACTTTAATTGGTGTAACTTTGAAAAGTTACAACGCACGCAATGAGAGAGGATAGAGAGGATTTGCGTATCTTAATGTCGCAGCCCAGGAGTCGCTCAACCGGCAAAACAACCACATGATTCACAGTTCAGTCTTATTCTTCTGTGCATGCCAATCTCGAAATGCCTTGACTGCTTTAAACACATCCTTGGCAAAGAGTTCAGGTAGCTCGAAGGCGACGAAATGCCCTCCATCTTCGAGGGCAGTCAAATCAATAAGATTGGGATATTTTTTCCTTAATATACTTTGGGACGGATAGAAAGGCTCATGCTTAGCTTGGAGGATCCAGGTTGGCACTGGAGATTGGAACCTGCAAAATTGAATAATAGATTAAATTCTTCAGACTTATGACAGCCTGGTTGGTCGATTGGTTGGTCGACTGGTTGGTCGACTGGCTGGTCGACTGGTAGGTCGACTGGTTGGTCGACTGGTTGGTCGACTGGTTGGTCGACTGGTTGGTTGACTGGTTGGTCGACTGGTTGGTCGACAGGGCGGTCGACTGGTTGGTCAATTGGTTGGACGACTGGTTGGTCACCTAGTTGGGCGATTTGTTGGTCGACTGGTTTGTTTTTCCCTGATTGGGTTTACCCAATTAGGGCGTATTGGGGGCGTTTTGGGTTACTGAAGTTTTCATACGCATGTCTAATTGCTTTTTAAATAAAATATAGCCTATGTTCATCACAGATAATGTAGCTTACATATGGGTATGTGGCATTGTGTAGCTGTGGTGAAAGAATGATTTAGATCGGAGCCTATGCTCTGAAACTGCTGGACCAATCTAATCTAATCTGTAATGAATAGTCATTACAAATAAACAAAGAAACAACCAAAAAATCAAAGCTTTCCTCTTTATAATATTATAGTGTAGATAATACCTATCTACAATAAAATGAAACGTTAAATTAGTTAAATAATAAAAAAGGCCATAATAAGGATTTTTACATTTTACAAAAGTTCTAACAAACTTCGTAATTTTTCTTAAATGCCTTAATAGACCGAGATCCGACCGTAAAATTATGCACCTATTTCATAGGCGAACGATATGTGATTCTGGTGTATGTTTACACAGGCGTTAATTCGGGTATTCTTATGGAGTATTCTTATTAGTATTCTTCTTGGGTATTCTTATGGACAGCAAACTCCGTTTCGAGGACCATGTTTTGAATGTTGCCAAAAGTTGTTTTTTTCGTTTGAAAGTTATGTACAAAATTCGTCATCTTCTTAGTCGAGATATTAGATTGAAGTTATGCGAGTCATTGGTCCTTTCAAAGTTAAATTACGGAGATGTGGTTATTGGTCCATGTTTACTAGCCGTGACTAAACGTTTGATACAACGAGTTCAGAATGCGTGCGTTCGGTTTTGTTATACGGTTCCTCGCCGTAGTCATATTACACCGTTTCTCGTTAAGGCTGGACTCTTAAATATGGATTTCCGACGACAATTGTATTTTGCCGGCTTGTTACATTCAGTTATACGGTACAAACGACCAAAATACTTGCATGAAAAACTGGAATGGTCAAACTTTCATCGGAGATATAACTCTAGAAGAGCCAATTGCTTTATTATGCTAACTCCATTTCATAAGACAAGGGCGTTTGAGGGAAGTTTTCGATACCAAGCGACAAAATGTTGGAATAACCTCCCTCCACCACTGAGAGTACCTTTTTCCAAATCAGTTGTCAAGTATCACTACAAGATTCATCTTTTGGCGGAGCAAGCCAAGCTCGTGTAGCTGTTTTTGTCGTAAAATCAGTTGTAGGGTCATTTCATTTTCCTTTATTCGAAGCATCAAACACATAAACATACACAAAGTAGTTAAAGACAATATTTATACTTATCCACAACAGTTCCTAGTTTTTATTCGTACACCTATTACAAAAATTTATATGTAACATTTATTAAATTATCTATATATTTAAAGTTTGCGGTACGTTTTTTCGCCGGGAGTGGTATTTTTGAGAGTCACACGTTCAAATCAGTAGTGAAAATGTCATGATCACGATTTTGGGGGTGTGAGTTTCGGAAGTGGCACTTCTGGCATTTGGGTGCGACAGAAAATCAGCGCTGAGCTCGTTGAGCCCAGCATAATGCTGAGTCGTAACCCTGTTTGCTGCTGCGGCACACACTGCTCTTAATTATGTAATTTTTAAATTATGTTTTTTAGTTTAGTTTTTATAAGTACCTATATAATTTTGTCAGTGTGTTTTGTTGTTTGCAAATAAAAATATTTTCTTTCTTTCTTTCTTTTTAATTCAACGCCTTCAAGTTGCCTAGAAAAATCTTACTAGTACTTTTTCCATTGTGATTTTTGGTATAACTTTACATCAGCCTCCTCAGTTTTTCCAATACTTTAGTATTGGAAAAACTAGGGTTGCCACCTCTCAATCTGCCGTTGCCAGGTTTAAAGAAGTCATTTTTGAACTTGGCAACCTATCGTTTTACACCACCAGAATCACATTTCGTTCGCCTATGAAATAGGTGCATAATTTTACGGTCGGATCTCGGACTATAAAGAGATGACCGTGTTTTGACAAATGGAGCGTGGAACGCATACTGACTGAATCTACATAATAACATTTGGTAGTAATGTGATGAGAAAAGTTGAAAATCTCAATAGTGTGCCTTGGAAGAGGTCCTAAATCCTTTGGCTGATAATAACAATATAAACAAACAATGTAATATAATATTAAACAATGTTACTTACACGTCCATTCGAAGATCCCTGTTCTTTTGAGAGAACGACTCCGCATAAAATCTCATTGCGGTGGTTATGGTGTTAGTTGACCAGTATACCATCAGATTATCAATCAGCTGGTCTTTGGTAAACTTGCCACTTGTCACAAGTCCACCATCAGAAAGATTTCTGTAATTCATGTTGGTCCAAGTAGAGAACTTCTCCAGAATATAGGCGAGGAGACCTGTTGGTGAATCTGAGACGCCGACGGCTGGAGAAGAGAGAATGGTTTTTTTAAGGTTCTAGCTATTTCTCCATCATCTTCCCACGTCTCAATGAAGAACTTATTTTGTTGAAACAGATTTAATTTCGATTTTTCCTTATATATTATTAAGAGAGAAAATATCTGCGCCAATAGCTTCTATGAAGAGAAACTTTGATTGGCCTCTCGTAGCAAAGTTTTCAGTTGTAATAATGAAGCATCAACTCACCAACGGTGTCAGGCTTGGTAGCTTGAATGTGAAAGTAACCAGATTCCAACATTAATTCGGAAAACCAAGATGACAAAGGGTACATCCGATCAGCAAGGTCAGGAACTCCAAATAAAGTTAAAGATGCTCCAAATAATAATTTGTAAGGTGTTGCTCCATTCTGTGGACATCAACGTATGAATGAAAGCAATTCTTTCTTACTGCACCCCTACACCTTTCGTAGAATCAAATTTCATATTTCTATCTTCAGCAGTTTAGGCTGTGCATTGTCTGTGAGTCAGTCAATCAGATAGATAGTGAAAACAAGTCATGAAACCAAAATCCCAAATCAATATGAAAACTTGGAGAAGATATTGGTTTTGGTTTATACTGTTTTCTTGTTGTAAAAATTATTAATTTTTGTCGTTAAAACCTAAAGAGCATCTGCGTTGGATGGACTTAACGTAATAACTTATATACAATTAATTCTATGTCTTAACTTACCCGAATCGATGCCAAATTGCTGTGGTGCCCCAACACGTCATCTGGAAACAGAGTTACCAAACTAGAAGCTATAATCGCTCCCCAGTCTCCGCCCTGTACGTAGAACTTCTTGAAACCAAGACGCTTCATCAGATTCCTCATAATAACTGCTGCCTGAGGTGCACCAAGTCCGGGACGTACAGACGCCTGAAAAAAAAGAGCTGTTTCTAAAAAGAAGAAACAATGTAAGAAAGAATAGTGAGCGCTAAAATGACGGCTAATAGAGATGAATAAACGAAGAAGAAATTATTGCTGGAATAAGAACAAGAGGATGTTGAAATACTATCAATGCGATTCACTCACATCAGAGAACCCGTATCCAGGTAGACTGGGCACAATAACTTCAAAGGCGAAGTCATAGCCTTCGGTTTGACGAGTGAGCAGTGGAATAGCTTCAAAGAACTCCCTCACAGACCCTGGCCATCCGTGCATCATCAGTAGAGGTACCACTTTCACGTTAGCAGAAACCTGAAAATTAGTTTACATACATTTACTAATAGGAATCTTTAAATTTTCCAGGGCTAGAAAATTAAAGGGTGGTATATGAAATGAAGACAACGAATAGGTACCTACTTACTCATCTATATTATCTAACTTACTTGAGGCTTAAGTCTGATGAAGTGAATGTCCAGTCCCTGAATATTGGTCTTGAATTGAGGAAACTGATTGAACAATTTCTCTCTTTGAGCGAAGGGATACTCGTCCGCCCAGTAGTTGATCCAGGTGTCCAACTGTTTGGTATTAAAGCCATATTGGAAGCCAACACCTTCCAGCGGTGGAGTGAATGGACGATGATTCTTCAGGCGGTATTTAAGATCTTTTATCATCTGAAATTAAAATATATCGGTGTGTAAATCAATGATGCTCACTGGTATACTGTAATTCATTTCATCATCATCATCATCATCATCATAACAGGAGTGGGTACAGCATGGGCATTTGACATGATCTTCGTAATTCAGTTAATCACAAAAAAAAAAAACGAACAATATCTCTGACTGAAGACTCGGGATGGCAACCGAAATGTTTACCATCTTATTTTTCACCGTCACTACTAAAACAACTTCTATGTACGTACTCCTTTCAAAATGTACTCTACTTTGGTTTGCGGTGAATCAAGATTTTTCTTTACCTCTTCACCAAACTTGACTTGGAAAGGTTTAATGCTTTTGTCTTGTCTCCCCTTCAACTCATTTGGTCCCCACCATTCTTCTGTGTTCAGTACTGGTGGTTGACCAGGGCTCCCTGATCTGTAATTCATCCATACTGCAGCTCCTATAGTCAGGATTACAAAAGCAGTTATCAATTTCGCCATCTGTACCCTGGAAAAAGCATTTGATTATTGCAATCTGTTTCGAACTGGTAGCTTCATCATCCTCTTCATTATCTCAGCCGATAAACATCCACTGCTGGACAAAGGGATACCCCAAAGATCGTGACGACGACAGGTCCTGCGCTGCCCTTATCTGGGTGCCCGCTACCTTCACCAGGTTGGTCTACTTTGTTGGAGGGCTTACCCTCGCTGAGCTTTTTGGTACGCGGTCACCACTCGAGAACTCTTCGAACTTATCGGACGTAATTATTCTCAATGCCTTGCTGCGATTGGCTAATTGCTTACGTTTACGCGCCCTTTTCGCTACTATCCGACTTTGCACCCTTTGATTACTAAATGACTTCGGGTTTTGATAACTCGGGTCTGCTCTGCGCAAACGAAGATTGAAGAGCGGAATTATTTTCCTGGTCGTGCCTACTAAGTGTATGAAACTTAAAAACCACTACTTGGTCGGTGTCGCGGACCGAGGGTTCAGGCCCTGTACCCGGACTTTCGATGTTCGATATACCGCCACTGTTTCGGCCCGCACTTCATTGTAATAGAGTAGACATTGGAACAAAAACGTTCACGCAATTGCGAAGTTCGAATGTGCGGGTAGAGGCGCTGTACCTCCACAATCGACACTATTAAGTCTGTGTTAGTTTGAACAGTACGTAAAACTACTAGATCGACAGATCATCATCGTCATATCAGCCGATAGACGTCCACTGCTGGACATAGGCCTCCCACAAAAGGGGGGGATTTGCCATAATCGCCACGCTTGGCAGGCGGGTTGGCGATCGCAGTTGGATTGAATGTGTGTACTCAGAGGATGCTGCTGCCCATCCTCCGGTAGATCCCTTAGTCGCCTTTTACGACACCCACGGGAGGAAATGGGATAGTGCTATTCTTAGCCGACACCACACGGAAAGACCGACGGATGCGTTCTTTGAATTGCGATTTAACGATATAAATAAAACCGGTCAAGCACCAAGCGGCCAACCACACAACATAATACTAACTTGAAAAGTCATCTATATCTATACTATTATAAAACTGTAACAGAAGTGTGTCTGTACATTGGAGATATTTACAAAAAAAAGATTACGATATGGTTTGGTATGGTACGGTATGGTTTAGGCTTCCCTGATTCCAAATCACAAATTTTTGGACTTTTTGTCTGTCTGTTTGTTTGTTTGTTTGTTTGTTTATTCGTTTGGGTGTTTGTTTGTTCGAGTATCACGCAAAAACTACTGAACCGATTTTGATGAAACTTTTTTTGTTTGATAGCTTATCATCTGACTTAAAATCTGGTATATAATTTATGCGGACGAAGTCGCGGGTAAAAGCTCGTAATTGATAAACTCGATGATGAATTAATAAATAATGAAAAAAAGACAAAAAAAACTTGACACTCTGACACACAGCACTTTTATAGGCTTAGTAAATATTGAAGTTCACAAAATATATTTTTTAAGTTTTTAAAAATAATAAAAATTAAGTAATAAAAATAGTCTTACCGTCCCAAAAAACGTCCACAACAATCACTAGCGTAGCCCAAACTATCGAATTCTGACTGAGCCGGTCGCTAACTGATATCATTGAGTTAGTGTAAACAGAGAATTGTACAAATCGCGAAATTGTACCGATGATGGCGATGCTTTCATTTTACCTCCTATCTGGAGGATAGTGATATTACATCTCAAATGCGAGTAAATTATATTCTTAGAATATTCGCAGGTTATTATAGTCTAGAGTAAACTGATTTTGCGTTTTACCAACCACCAATGGCCTGAATACATCCTTACAATTTTTAGGGTTCCGTACCCAAAGAGTGAAAACGGGACCCTATTACTAAGCCTACGTTGTCCGTCCGTCCGTTTGTCCGTCCGTCCGTCTGTCCATCTGTCCGTCCGTCCGTTCGTCCGTCTGTCCTACCTATTTAGGGCTGAAACTTTTGAACCGTAATAGCCAGATAGTTGAATTTTTTTTCAGATTATGCGTTATTACGGCGCAGAACCGCCCGTAATAACGCATAATCTGAAAAAAAAAAAATTATTACGGCGGTTCTGTTAACAAATAATAAAATGTCAAAAAGTTAAAAATTAAGGGGGGTCAAGTCAAGTCAAGGGTAAAGTTTTTCAACAAGAAACTAGTTTTTATCAACGCTTTTTCTTCACGAGCAAACTCTACAGAATAACAAAATTACTAAAAACCGGCCAAGTGTGAGTCGGTCTCGCGCTAAAGGTCCCAAACAAAAAAAGTTTTTTTTCTCTGTTAATAATGTTGTGTTCTGTGGTGGTGTGGTACGGAACCCTCAGTGCGCGAGTAGCCCGACTCGCACTTGACCGGTTTTATTTTAGTAATTTAAAACTTGTATACTTTGTCTGACAGTGTAGCTTTATAGCGGAAATTCTAGCAGATGTACCATCGACTTGGTAGGTTCGCCGCAGTCGCACTGCATTAGGCCAGGGTCCCTGTACCCCCAAATGCATTTAACGATTATTATTCTCAAGTAGTCATGTCCCACTACGACAAGAAAGTCTGATAAGACCGTGATAAGACTTATCTTGCATGTACAAAACAAAAATTATAATACCTTCTACTCATCATGACAGTACGAAATCATCATCATCATCATCATAAGCCTTTACATCTGTTGCAGATGGTTTAAGCAGTGTTTTTGGAGAAGCAGTACGAAATATGATTGTTTTAAAAGTTGTAACAGGGTGTAACAAAACACCCTGGTAATACTTAAGTGGGTGCTTCAGACCATCAAACTGAACAACTTTCACTATGGAGCCCACATCGAGAAAAAATAAAAAAAATCCGCTGTCCCATACAAAACTGCAGTATCGACTCGACTAAAATATAATGAGATAGCTGTTTTTTTATTTTTTCTCGTTGGCTCCATAGTGAAAGTTGTTCATTTTGATGGTCTGAAGCACCCCCTTAAGTATTACTAGGGTGTTTTGTTACATACTGTAGATGGCCCAAAGAGAATATAGTAATATACACACACAGGTATATGTTTTTTTTTTTTGCATGTTTTGTCATGTAGATAAAGTCAGTAGATATACCTAAGTACATAAATAAGAAGCTATCAACAGGGTTATCTTTTTATGCTTATCGCTTTACGAATTTTTGTGGACTTGGATTTTAAAATTGTTATTCGATTTTGGAAGCTACGACTACGCGCCCTCGGAACCTATAGAAGATGATGCAGCCAGAAACTCAACAAATACTTACCATTAATTATCTACACTAAATAAGCTTATGTAGAGAACAATCGTTTATATACAGTCAACATTGAATATTCGATAAGTAATATACGTGTATAAACTCACGTAATCCCTTTCGGGGTGGTCAAAAACTACTACAGCCAACATTACAAGCAATAACTAAGTACTCAAATGTTAACTTAATAGCAATGAATTAATAATGTTTAATTTTTATTTTCTACCTCACGAGGCTGCCTCTGTCTTATTGCCTCAGTTGAAATCATGCGAGAGATTCATCGAAACAAAGAAACTGAAAAACCGCAAGCAAGCAAACTGTGCTAACAAATGAGGCAAAATATGCTTCAAGTGCGGCGAGCGCGGCTCGTTTGCCTCGGGTGAGGCACATCATGACCATCACTTTGCCTCGCGAGGCAGCTTGGCTGCTGAATTCTATATTATGTATAAATGAGAATATAAAGAGAATTAGTTAGAATCCTTTTTTAAGGTAATTAATGTAAAAAAAATAATGTTTGTGACAATGTTTGGATGTTGGTGACTCAATCACAAATAAATACTTGAATGGATTTCGATGTTCGGCACACATATACAAGATACGAGTGAATAGGCTTCTTCTGGGTAAGCTCGCTACATCTTCGACCCCATCTTCGTCCTGAGGACTGGATTGAGGTCAAGAGCGAACCCATAGTTAACAAAAAAAAAGATGTTTTGAATACTTTCCTAAAGTCAAATCAAACGAAGCGAAGAGTCACGTAAAGTGAAAATAACCTGGGCGAATTAACTAGGCACCTGGCTCGCACATGGCTCGGAATTCGACACCCCTCCTGCTACCCCGGGACCCCGCCATCGCCGTGCGAGGCTGTAGCATAGCATCTCGAATACCGTTGCACGTGTCCCTGCGTTTTAGCATTTTCGAGTTATTCTTTCCGAGTTTTCCGAGTTTTTTATTCCGAGCCACGTGCGAGCCAGGTGCCAAGTTAATTCGCCCGGGTCGTAATCTATTGCACGATTTATAGTTATATTTAGATGCCGCTATCTGCCGGCCGGCAAACAAGCGTGTTGTAAATATTTATTCATTCAGTCAGTAACCGCTGTGACCCTGGCGAGGTATCTCGTCGGAAACGTGTTTTTTTACGTTTATTTTATAAACCGGTGAGTTGAGCTGACATTCCTTGATGTTATAATATATTTTTACGTAATATCATAATGCAGTCTATGATGAGAAATCGTATTTTTTTGTGTATAGAGTAACAGTTTTGAAGTAGTACAAATAAGTGTTGCGGACTTGTTTGTGTTGTTTGTGAGAATGGAAAAGTTTAGTCTTTGTTTCTCTTAATTACTATTTGCTTGTAGTAAGTAATGTCAATTATCTACCTAACAAGATAGAGCATTCCAGACTTCAAAATAATTTATACAGAGTGTAAATAGTATAAGAGATAAGTGTACTATTTGCAACCATCAGCAGCAATGCTAATTCAGTGTTTATGGGGTGTAGAGCATCTCTGTGATGGGGATGGACCAGGTCTGCCTGCATAACTCCCGTGGGTTTAGGAGTTACTGATGTTTAAAGGTATGTAAAAAATTAACGATTAGCTGCAAGGCTGATCGTATAATATTATTGTAGTATGCACTGTGGCTATGTGAACAGTATAAAAACTGTCAAGTTCTGTTAGTCGGTTTAGGAGATACAGCCAGTCAAAGTTCCGACCTTTGAACTGCTGTACCTCCTAAACCGACTGATGAACCATGTCAGTTTCTATACTATTCACATAGCTACAGTGCATACCACAACAATAACGTTCGATCAGCCTTGCAGCTGATCGCTTATTTTTTACAGACCTTTAATCATTAGTAACTCCTAAACCCACTGGAGTTATGCAGGCAGACCTGGTTCATCCCCATCACAGAGATGCTCTACACCCCATAAACACTAAATCAGCCTTGCTTCTGCTTATAGCTTATCTCTCGGAATAAAACTTGAATGCGTTACATAACCTAAGGGGCTTTAGATTAGACCATCAAACTGAACAACTTTTACTATAAGTCCAATATATGTAGAAAGTCCAATGTAGAACCGTTTATGTGTGATTGAGTAACAAACAAAACAAACAACATCTTTATTTAATACCTATTTAAATAGATGTTTCGGGTTTTTGCTAATTGTATCATAGTTCTAAACGGTAGCAATTATAGTAAGTACTCTGTGGTTCTAATAACTAGTTAGCAAAAACTTATGTAGTTAGGTATAGGCACAGTATAAGAAAGAGTATCTATTACTAGATAGTACAGGCTTGAAATGTCATTGAAAGGCATAGAAAAAATTTACTACTCTTAAGTTAATTGAATAAGGAACATTTTAGCTTAGCTTATTCTGCTTAAAGTACCAGGAGTGCGATTTTCGAATCTTATTCGCTGAGTTCAGCAGTTGAAAATGTCAAAATTACTGTGGAGATACGTATCTTTCTACTGCTGATTTGACTTTCGAAAATCGCACTCCTAAAGTATGAAAGATGCATATCTCCATAGTAATATTGACATTTTCAACTGATGAGTTCAAAAATCGGTGTCCAGGCTATAAAAACCAGTACATCGTTAACATCATTTTGTCTCATTTCTCTCGGCATCTGATATTTGTGTCCCTTTCCTGTAGGAATGGAACGGAAGATATAATTCTGTATAATATTTAGGTACCTTATGTAATTTATTCCATGTAAAAATTGAATTACTTTTATCATAATACTATCTTTGATAAGACACTCGTACTTATAATTTTTACTCGCTGTAACTAGGTGGATGCACCTAACGGAATATAGTACTGTTACGAAGATAATGCTCGCGTTTGGATTGTGAATCACTGAATCAGAATAACTATGAAAAATTCATAATATTAGATAGGTACCGATTATAGACCGAGATCCGACCGTAAAATTATGCACATATTTCTTTAGTGATCGAAATGTGTTTCTAGTGAATGTTTACAAAGGGGTTAATGCAGTGCCGCTGAGTTGCCTAGAAAAATCTAGCAGCAAGTATCTGTTTGGGAAGTAAATGAGGTGCCATCGGAAGGAGACTGATCTAAAGTACTGGAAAAACTAGGGTTTCCACCTCTCAGTCTACCGCCAGGGTCGCCGCCGCCGTACAGAGAAGTCTTTTTTGAACCTGGCAACCCTAGAGTTGCGGCAGACTGAAAGGTGGCAACCCTAGTTTCCCCAGTACTTTAGATCAGTCTCCTTCCAATGGCACCTCATTTACTTCCAAAACAGAGAGGTGGAAAAAGTTATACCAAAAATTATAATGGAAAAGGTACTTGAGGCACGATTTTAACCCCTGTGTAAACATACACTAGATTCACATTTCATTCACCAAAGAAATAGGTGCATAATTTTATGGTCGGATCTCAGACCATTAGATAGGAAACTGATTCAAAGTCAAAATTATACATCTTATTCCAGATTGTACAATGGGAAAACTCGTGATCACGGCTATACTAGCCGTTGTCATAGGTGTCGCTGTATGGATGTCCTGCAAATGCTGGGATCCTCCCAAACTCCCCTACTTAAGTCCGGACGAGTGGTGGGGACCAAAGGAGTTGAAAGGAAAGCAAGATAACAGCATCAGACCTTTCCAGGTCAAGTTTAGTGAAGAGGTAATGCTTAAATACAAAATATAAATCTGTTTTATAAGGCAGACATAATTTGATACGAGATTTATCATTATCATTATTATCACCCTGTACAAATCGCACTTCATGGTACAGGATATCTTCTCGTGATTGGGGAAAGGTATCGGGGTCCTATGAATTTGAGGGTTAGTTTAGAGGTTAGAGTTCAACTTGCTATTAGAGTATACTCGATTCTAATAATAAAAATAACCAAAATATCTAACATAATTGTTAGTAACCAACTACATAAGTGTCATTCGAGACACGAAGCTACGAAATGAAGCACGATTTAAAACGTCCCCACATTTTTACCACCTTTTAATTGATATGGCGAAAGCCTGCCCTTTGTCCTCCAAATATCTATGTTCTGGGCATGCTCTGACCACGCGTCATCGAAATCATCCAGATTGATACATTATAAGATGTCATCATCATAATCATCAGCCTATAAACGTCCCAGTGCAGCGCACAGGCCTACCCCCAATGCGGATTGGTAGACTTCACATACACATCAGAATTTATTCTTCAGCTTATGCATGTTTCCTCACGATGTTTTCCTTCACCGTTTGAGAGCAGACGGTAATACCTGTAGGTAATACCGGGTTCTAACTTATGTATAAGTTAGAAAAACTCATTGGTACAATGGTATGTTGTCCGTGCGGATTTGAATCCGGACCCCCAACCTCTCCGCAACGCACCACCCAATCTCTGATCTTAGATGTATTTTTTTATAATTCCAGATGATAAAAGATCTTAAAGATCGACTGAAGATGCACCGCCCATTCGTCCCACCACTAGAGGGCGTTGGCTTCAAATACGGCTTCAACAGTGCTCAGCTAGACACCTGGATCAACTACTGGGCCGAAAAGTATCCCTTTGCTCAAAGAGAGAAATTTTTCAACCAGTTCCCTCAATTCAAGACCAACATTCAAGGATTGGATATTCATTTCATCAGAGTTAAGCCTCAGGTACTTGTTACATTTGAGTGGAATTTCCAGGTTGAATCGTAAATGAAACGACGATCCTGCGCTCTGTATAAAAAAAACGCCACTCTACTGTTTAGTTTACAGGGTTAAATTGATATCATTAGCATCCTTTTCAACGAAGACTCTACCTATGAAACTGAACAACTTTTACTGTGGGAGCAAACCAATCGGAGCAACTAAAAATCAGCTGTTCTTTACTAATAGTCCGAGATCCGACCGTAAAATTATGCACATATTTCGTTGACCTACCAGCAATTCGCACGAAGAAGTTTGCTTCTTCTTTTATAATGCGCACGGCTAAGGAGTGGAATGCCCTGCCTGCGGACCTGTTCCCTGAGCAATACAACCTGGGCCTCTTCAAGGCGAGAGTGAATAGGCATCTTTCTAGGTAAACATGCTACATCTTCGGCCTCATCATCACTCAACATCAGGTGAGATTGGGGTCAAATGCTTACCAATCACACATAAAAAAAAATAAAAAAAAATAGGCGAACGAAATGTGATTCTGGTGTATGGTGTATGTCCTGTGTACACAGGGGTTAATACAACGCCGCCAAGTTGCCTAGAAAAATCTTGCCGCAAGTACCTTTTCCATTATAATTTTTGGTATAACTTTTTCCACGTGTCTGTTAGGGAAGTGAATGAGGTGCCATCGGAAGGAGACTGATCTAAAGTACTGAAAAAACTAGGGTTGCCACCTCTCAATCTGGCGCAACTATAAGGTTGCCAGGTTCAAAGAAGTCATTTTTTAACCTGGCAACCCTATAGTTACGGCAGACTGAGAGGTGGCAACCCTAGTTTTTCATATACCTTAGATCAGTCTCCATCCGATGGCTCTTCATTCGCTTCCCTAACAGACACGTGGAAAAAGTTATACCAATAATTATAATGGAAAAGGTACTTGCGGCAAGATTTTTCTAGGCAGCCTGGCGGCGTTGAATTAACCCCTGTGTAAACATACACTAGAATCACATTTCATTCGCCTATGAAATAGATGCATAATTTTACGGTCTGATCTCGGACTATAAACTGCAGCGTCCACTCGAATCAAATGTCGAGCAACAGCAGATTTTTTTTTGCTCCGTTGGGTTTGCTCCAAGTTGTTCAGTTTGATGGGTAGAATCTTAGTTTAAAATGATGCTTATGATATCAATTTCACCCTGAAGTATAGTATAGAACTGCTAATTATATCTCCAGCAATACCCTGAGACAGTAGTCAGGCGTTCGCTATACATCTCCAAGTATACCACATAAAGTCTGCGTGATCTTTTTGCATTCTCTCTATAACAAATGGGTCAGTGAGATGTGAATACTTATGCATTAATAAGCCAACTTAATTCCATTCATTTCTTTTCACTATTTTGTACGATTGGCGTCTGATGTCTTTACTAGGCTGACCAGATAAGACAGACTTTTAAGATGAAGTTCAACCTAGATTGAAGCCTCTTGATTAATGATAATTATATTCCGAGAGATAAGTGTCCTTTTTGCAACCATCGGCAGCAAGGCTGATTCAGTGTTTATGGGGTGTAGAGCTTCTCTGTGATGGGGATGGACCAGGTCTGCCTGCATAACTCCAGTCGGTTTAGGAGTTACTGATCATAAAAGGTCTGTAAAAAATTAATGTATGTTATTGTTGTAGTATGCACTATAGCTATGAGAACAGTACAAAAACTGACATGGTTCATCAGTACTATTCATTCATCATTCATCAGTACATCAGGTTAGGAAATACAGCCGGACAAAGGTCGGAACTTTGACAGGCTGTATCTCCTAAACTGATTGATAGAACTTGACAGCACTACAACAATATCATACGATCAGCCGTGCAGCTGATCGTTAATTTTTTACAGACCTTTAATCATCAGTAACTTCTAAACCGACTGGAGTTATGCAGGCAGACCTGGTCCATCCCAATCACAGAGATGCTCTACACCCCATAAACACTGAATCAGCCTCGCTGCCGATGGTTGCAAAAAGTACACTTATCTCTTATACTATTAGTAGTTGCGAAAACTGCATTTCTTTTCAGTAGCTACCACAATTTTTAGAGATCTACGTTATACTAAGTCTAATCATAATCATAAATCTTCTCCAAATTTCCAGGTGCCGGCAAACGTTCAAGTTCTACCTCTGCTTATGATGCACGGCTGGCCAGGGTCAGTGCGGGAGTTCTATGAAGCTATACCTTTAGTCACTCGTCAGGCTAAAGGCTATGACTTCGCCTTTGAAGTTATTGTGCCTAGTCTACCCGGATACGGATTCTCTGATGTAAGTTCATTGGATTTCTATTACAAAGCCATGACATTTGGCTTCTCAATTACGTTCATTCCTCTTCTTTCGTGTCAGCATAAGCTGTATCGTATGATAATCACTCAAGCTGTAGTGGAATGATTAGCCAGTCAACAATGGTCCTATCTAGGCTGACTGCCCAGGGTGCATCAGATGAACTTAGGTTTAGTTATGAGATGGAGATGAGATACAAACTATCCCGATCAAGAATCTACTGCGATTTCTGGCCGCAGTGGGGATTGGTAAGGAACTATAAAAAGGGCGATCACAAAGGACCAGCGATGGTCTACGTGGCACAGGCTTAGCAAGCCTGTCAAGGCCCAAAACCACAGATAATAATAAATAATAATAGGTTTAGTTACCTCTTTCCTTGCACTCCAATATATCAATGAACAAGTAGGAGGGAACACTATTTCTGAAATGAAGACGAACTAGTATTCGATCTTGTTCTTCTTTTCACCATACTTAATTTGGTGAAGATCTGGTAAAGGGCTTTGGAGATAGACAATAAAACCCCGCAAAAATCTATAGCATATCATCGACGATTGAAATAAATGATTCGATAACTTCTTACAGAGTAGTCCGATTTTGATAATTTTTTTTTTGTTTGGTAGGTCATACTTCAGAGGAGGTCCCATTTTAATTTGGTGAAGATCTGGTAAAGGGTTTCGGAGATAGACAACGAACTCCAACTCCTCAAAGATCTATATCATATCATCGACGATTGAAATAAATGATTCGTGTTCCTGTTCATGTTCCCTTTACATGTACAACGGATATGTTAACCCAATCTAAAACCAACAATGAAAATTTTGAAAAAAAAATTTTTTTAACAAAACATGAAAACCGACTTCAAAACTCAAAAAGTAAAAAATTATAAATATTGCAGCCATTCAATTTTACGTTAGCATCTATAAGAATATCATTTTGTTTTATTGTAGTCGGTGTCAAGCCTAGCCAAAAAATTACTGCAAGCTCAGTCTCGAATCGTACAGGCTTGACAGCGACTTCGACAAAACAAAATTATATTCTTATAGATGCTTACGTAAAATTCATTGGCTGCAATATTTATTATTTTTTACTTTTTGAGTTTTGAAGTCGGTTTTCATTTTTTGTTAAATTTTTTTTTGTCTTCTTCTAAAGGTTCAAATCTTCTTTCAGGCTGCAGTTCGCCCCGGCTTGGGTGCTGCCCAGACGGCAGTCATAATGAAGAACTTAATGCAGCGACTTGGTTTCAAGAAGTATTACGTTCAAGGCGGAGATTGGGGATCGGCGGTTGCATCGATAATGTCGACCTTGTACCCTGATGAAATTCTTGGACACCACACGAATATGGCCTTCACCCAGGTAACCTTAATGAGAGTTTATCGCGAATAGGACATGACCAAAGTAGCTTAATGATCATTTACAAAAGCTGTCAGGTAATCCGGAAATTTTGGTGATGTTGTTTTAGCGCACAACATTCAGTCAAACTGAATCTGCTGGAAAGGGAAATCGCATTGATCAAAGGAAGGTAGTGTCACCGATTGATAGGTGACAATTGATAGTTCAGATCAAAGAGTAATATAAGTATATTAGAAAAGAGAGCCCACTCGTGGCAACATTATGCATCCACCTTATGTCAAATTGAAGGCTAGCTAGCGCCATCTGTGTTTCTCTGAAAATAATTCTACCTATACTATACATACCTACTTATATATATACTTATATACTCATACCGTTGTTTGAATGCTAGTTTTCGTTCAATCCCGCACCGATCGAGTGAAATTCCAGTATCCTTACTATTTTTGTAATCTGTACATTGGTAAGAGAACAACTGAAACTCCAGAACATCACTAAATCGGCACAAAATTGGAAAAAAACTACAAACAACACGCACATTACACAAGGTAGGTCGCCATTTTGTAAATTTGTCAATTTGACATTAACATAGACAATATAATCTTTTTTTTCATAGTAAAAGATATATTTAACAGATGGCAGCACATTCTATGCAAACTGAATCGGAAAACCCACCAAAAGGCAAATGTCCTCCGCCTGGTTCAGATCCTGTACCCGGACTATGTTCAAATAATGTTCAATATATCGCCACTGTTTCTGTTTCACTTCATTGTAATATGGTTGACATTGGAACGAAAACGTTCACGCAAATTAGCAAATGTGCGGGTAGAGGCCCTGATCGTTCTGAATGCTATTGACGGACTGCAATTTTATCGATACTATCGATAGTATTGTAGTATTAGGTTAGGCATCTTCAGATCATGAGATCACCAAAGAAAAAGAAGGTACTTATAGAAGTAACATTTTAATTTACAGGGTAAATGCTCGATGCTCAAGACCCTTCTCGGCGCGTTCATCCCATCACTGGTCGTAGAGCCACATCTAGCTGAGAGAATGTACCCCTTGTCTCATTACTTCCCGCTCTTCCTTGAGGAATTTGGATACTTACATCTTCAGGCTACTAAACCTGATACAGTAGGTAAGTTAACAACTATCAACTTGTGTGGACTTGTCACAGATGTCAACACCCACAAGTTATAGCAGAGAAGCTAACAGATGGCGCTACGGTCCAAATATGTACGAAAGACAACTTGCGACGTCACATTGGTAACCCGTTAATCGCTACACATAAGGTTCACAGTCGTACACAAGACATGAATCGCGCAAGAGAAATAATCACAGAGATTCGATATAGATACAAGGTACCTATAACTAAGAACTGTTGGACCACGGCCAGTCCCCAGGATTCACACATAGCCTGGTGGAAGATCTTTCCTGTTCAATAGAGGACCATTTCCCAGTAGCACCTCCATAAACTCTATCAACTAGACTGGCTGTTTACCAGAGATGTGCCATTAAGCTGTGCGAGGATGCGTAGCGAAGTAATGAAACTATGTACCCACGTCCACCACAGGAATGCGAGGTAGATGGGAATATGAAGATGCGTAGCTACGTTGCTTAGCTTAGTTTTTTGCGTTGATACCTCGCTAGGTAGCTAAGGGAAGCGAGATAGCGCTGTTTGAAACCTCTATAGATAGCTATTTTCTCCTGGTAGCTCTCACGCATCTTTAGCACCCATCCATCGTACACATCTTTAGCATACACCCCTATTAAACTGTATTACTATGGGAGGGTGTATGGGCGTCAGAACACCACGCGCGCACAATGTATGTATCCTATATCGTTGTCTAGTCATCATAAGACAAGTCCAGGCTAGATTCTGGTACTATAAATGTGACTAGAACTCTCCACTGTAACCTCTGCTAATCAACATGGAACCGTGGAGAATCGCTCACCATCCGTGTCAGGGTATTCGCCGTAAGCCTATGAGATCTCACAATGAGAAGTAACTGAAAACCACCCAAGGTGCACCGGCCCTTACCCATTGCTGTTTCCTCCGGACTCATCCAAAGGGCCAAAAAGCAAGAAGGCTCACGTGGAGGTCACTCGACTTCATAACCATTGCTTCTTAGTCAAAGGTTGAATATAAATTAACGCCCCTGCCTGCAGGAGCAAGCAGGTGCGTTAATCTACGTCTTTGTTCGCGTATATATTACTAGCGGCCCGTCCCGGCTTCGCACGGGTGGACGTCTAATCTTTTCTAGCAATAAATATAGCCTATGTTACTCAGGGTGAATGCAGCTTTCTAATGGTGAAAGAATTTTTTAAATCGGCCCAGTACTTTTTGAGCCTATTCATTACAAACATACAAACATACAAAAATAGGTACAAATCTTTCCTCTTTATAATATTAGTGTAGATAACCTTGGTGTCTCTAAGGTAGGAGTGAATAGGGTAGGAGTGAATGTCTTCGGGGTAAGCGAGCGTGTTCATTCCCTGGCCTCGTCTTCTCGTGTGATACGGAAGCTAAACGCAAGCCATGCAAATGACAATGTATTTATAACTTATCAATGTTAAATGTTGGCATTTCCAGGCGTGGGACTCACAGATTCTCCAGCAGGTCTCCTAGCTTACATCCTGGAGAAGTTCTCCTCATGGACTAACATGAAGAACCGTGACCTCCCTGACGGAGGTCTCGTGACAAGTGGAAAGTTCTCCAAGGATCAGCTCATTGATAACCTGATGGTGTATTGGACAACCAACTCTATTACAACCTCGATGAGGCTGTATGCTGAGTCTATAAATGCAAAGTCCATGGCAATGCAGTTAGATGAGTATGTAATTTTTTGTTTTCTTTCTTCTTCTTTCGTGAAAAAGCAGCAAAATCAGTTCCTCCCACAAGTCCTTCCGATTACAAGTGGGAGAGCATAGAAAAAAAATTCTGTTCTGTTCTTAAAATCGTGATTCGTTCATAAATAGGAAAAAAACCTTTCCATAACCAGTACTCCTCATCCAGTCTTGTAGGTGTCGTTAAATACCTTACACTATCGTAAGGAATCTAGATTATTTTTTAATTATTTTATTACTTATGGGTTTGCTCTTGACCTCAATCCAGTCCTCAGGATGAAAATGGGGTCGAAGATGTAGCGAGCTTACCCAGAATAAGCCTATTCACTCGTACTTTAAAGGAATTCGGGTTGTAAGCGTTTGGCTTGGCTGTGCGCGTTATAAAAGATTCAGAAAAGCACTTGGTGCGGATATGTGGGATTTCAACCAATACAAGAAGGGGTGATATCCCGCAGTGCGTCTGGAAGTCCGATAGTAGAAAGGGGAAGGTGGGATGAGCTCATGTAGCTCTTGGGCACACTCACCGAAGTGCAATCTGTAGAAGACTTTTTAAATAAAGTAACTATGGGGATACACCTCATGGTGGAGGAAAACAGTAAATGAAACTTTGTTTTTTTATGGGGTTTTTTGCTTTGAGGCTATAGTGCCAGCCAGAAATTATTACTAGAAAAAGGAATGCTAAATTTGAACAAAAAACTGATCTAATAGAGTACAAAACTGCTTCCTAATAGCAACAGTGGCAACTACCACCACCACCATCACCTGTGGTTTAAGATCCCAACGTAATTGTGGAGTAATGGAAGTAACAAAACTCCAGCTGTCTCTCGTATTCTGTGTTGTTTTTTGACCTTCTAAAACATATTTCCAGCATCAAATCTCCGGTTCCTACATGGGCACTACAAGCGAAACATGAAATTGCCTATCAGTCAGCGAGCATCTTGAGAAACAAGTATTCGAATCTGATCAACACAACGGTTATTGAAGATGGCGGCCATTTCCTCGCCTTTGAACTACCAGGAGTATTCGCCGAGGATGTGTTCAGAGCTGTGAAGGCGTTTAGAGAATGGCATACAAAGACGAGCAAGACTGAGCTCTGAGTCTGTGATTTTAGGTTATGGGTTTATTAAAGATTTTTATACGGTTTTTGCTTTAGTTATTATTTTAATCTAAGGACCAGTCACCGCTTGACATGACGTCGTTATTCCTGAGACATTGGTTTTGCTGAAATATTTATTTTAGTACTTAGTTGTAGCAAAGTTTATGAATAAGTACTCCATAAGATATCACGGTCGTAAGATTATTAATGCAAAATGCATAATATTATATTATACATAATTATGTAATAAGCATACATAACACACATACATAAAGTCGGTTATAGTTATGTAGACTTTGCATTAAGATGGCGGGATAGAATTCTGAACATTTTAAATTATTTATTTTTAATAAACAAACATTGTTTTCAAGTTAATGTTTTCAAAAAGGGTTACTTGTTATGTAGTAGGTAGTCACACGGCGCCACATCAAGCTACGTAAAACCAAAAAACGGGCTGCGCTTAGGTAATGTATAACGTCGCGCGGCCAATCCGGGGAAACCTGGACGGATAGCCTTTTCCTTACACCCTGTATAATTACATCATAATTTAGCTAAATATTAAGCCTTTTGGATTACAGTACAAAATTAAGATTTTTGTGCACAGTTTTTTTTAAATACAGTAAAGTTTATCTTAAGATTCCGGGACTTAAAGTAAAAATCGAATTTGTTTCAAAACTATGATAGTGAGCGTCGCGGGAGTTTTTGTTCTTCATTCGTGACATATTTCTCCATTCAATCAGCCAATAAAGATAGCCTGTCGCAAAATGAGGTTCAAAAACACACTGTGCATCGTTTTTAAAGTCAAATCAAACGAAGCGAAGAGTCACATAGAGTGAATAAAAACAAGGCGAATTAACTAGGCACCTGGCTCGCACGTGTCTCGGAATTCGACACCCCTCCTGCCACCTCCCACGAGACCCCGCCGTTGCCGTGCGAGGCTGTAGCATAGCATCTCAAATACCGTTGCACGTGTCCCTACGCTTTAGCATTTTCGAGTTATTCTTTCCAAGTTTTCCGAGTTTTTTATTCCGAGCCACATGCGAGCCAGGTGCCAAGTTAATTCGCCCGGTTCGTAATCTATTGCACGATTTTATATTTAGATGCCGCTGTCTGCCGGCCGGCAAACAAGCGTGTTGTAAATATTTATTCATTCAGTCAGTAACCGCTGTGACCCTGGCGTGGTATCTCGTCGGAAACGTGTTTTTTTTTCGTTTATTTTATAAACCGGTGAGTTGAGCTGACATTATTTGATGTTATATTGAATTTACGTAATATCACATTACAGATATTAAACCATACTTTTTGGTTTTGGTAGAACAAGAGTTTTGAACTAGTACAAAAAGTGTTGTGGACTTTAGAGAATGGAAAAGTTTATAATTAGTATCTCTTAATTACTATTTGCTTGTAGAATCATCAATTATCTACCTAACATAATAGAACATTCCAGAATTCAGAATAATTTATACATGGTGTAAACTTGAATGCGTTACACGTACCTAAGGGGCTTTAGATTAGACCATCAAACTGAACAACTTTTACTATTATGATCAATATACAGGGTGAAATTGATATCATTAGCATCCTTTTAAACAAAGACTCTACCCGTCAAACTGGACAACTTTTACTATGGGAGCAAACCGATCGGAGCAACTAAAAAATCTGCTATTCCATACTAAACTGCAATGCCTACAGACTCGACTCAAATGTATGCAAAAGCTGATTTTTTTTGCTCCGATCGGTTTGCTCCCATAACAAAAATTTATCAGTTTAATGGGTAGACTTGTGGGGAACTACTACAGATGGTCAGCACCCAAAAGTTATAGCAAAGATGCCAACAGATGGCGATACCGTCGCTCGCGGAAATATGCTCCATACAAAGACAACGTTCATCGTAAATACGTAACTCGTAACCTACTACAAATAAGGTTCACAATCGAATGCAAGACATAAATCGCGCAAGAGAAATAATCACAGAGATTTGATATATATACAAGGTCCAACTAAGAACTGTTGGACCACGGCCGGTCCCCAGGCATCACACCTAGCCTGGCGGAAGTACTTCCCTTTTCAATGGAGGAACATTCCCAAGTAGCACCTCCATAGACTCTTAGTTTAAAAGGATGCCAATGATATCAAATTCACCCTGTAGAAATCGCGAAAAAAAAATTTGTTGTTTCAATACCTTTTAGTAGAGTAGACGCTACCAAAATGTAATGAAACAGCTGATTTCTTTACAGCCTGTAATAAATTAAATTCTCTATTGACATTTAATATAAAATAGTTGCTTTGTTTTTCTATATTTCAACGTTGGTCCCCTAATAAAAGTTGTTTAGTTTGATGATCTGTAAATTCTGTAATACTCGCAACGTAATTAAGTTTACACCCAGTATTATTAGGTTTTGCCCGTGACTTCGACTGCGTAGACTTAAAAATTATCCAACGTGTTAATCCTGAACATATTCTAACTGTGCGCCAAATTTCATGCAATTTCGTTCAGCCGTTTATGTGTGATTGATTAGTAACAAACAAAACAAACAAAATCGTATTTAATACCTGTTTAGATGTTTCGGGTTTTTGCTAATAATTGTATCATAGTTCTAAACGGTAGTAATTATAGTAAAATGTACTCTGTGGTTCTACACTGAAAGAAATGTTTTGTTATTTATACAACCAAACTTTAGTGACTACCGAACTATTTTGTAGCACATAATCAAACATTTGGTTAAAAATAGCCAAATGTTTAATAATGTCCTACAAAATAGTTCGGTAGTCACTAAAGTTTGGTTGTATATAACAAAACATTTTTTTCAGTGTAATAACTAGTTAGGTACAGGGTTGAAATGTCATTGAAAGGCACAGAAAAAGTTTACTACTCTTAAGTTAATTGAATAAGGAACATTTTAGCTTAGCTTATGCTGCTTAAAGTACTAGGAGTGCGATTTTTGAATTTCATTCGCTGAGTTCAGCAGTTGAAAATGTCAAAATTACTGTGGAGATACGCATCTTTCTACTGCTGATTTGACTTTCAAAAATCGCAATCCTAAAGTATGATTTTTGAAAGTCAAATTAGCGCAGCAGTAGAAAGATGGATATCTCCATAGTAATATTGACATTTTCAACTGCTGAGTTCAACGAATGAGTTTCAAAAATCGGTGTCCAGGAGTGCGATTTTTGAATCTCATTCGCTGAGGTTACACCTTTCCAGGTCAAGTTTATGAAGAGGTAATGCTTAAATACAAAAAACAAAATTATGCACATATTTCTTTGGTGAACGATGTGAATCTTAGTGAATGTTTACACAGGGGTTAATTCAATGCCGCCGAGTTGCCTAAAAAAATCTAGCAGCAAGTACCTTTTACATCATGAATTTTGGTATAACTTTTTCCACCTATCTGTCTGTTTGGGAAGTAAATGAGGTGCCATCGGAAGGAGACTGATCTAAAGTACTGGAAAAACTAGGGTTTCCACCTCTCAGTCAACCGCCAGGGTCACCGCTGCCGTACAGATAAGTCTTTTTTGAACCTGGCAACCCTATAGTTGCGGCAGACTGAGAGGTGGCAACCCTAGTTTTTCCAGTACTTTAGATCAGTCTCCTTCCGATGGAACCTCATTTACTTTCAAAATAGACAGGTCGAAAAAGTTATATCAAAAATCATAATGGAAAAGGTACTTGTGGCTAGATTTTTCTAGGCAACTTGGCAGCGTTGAATTAACCCCTGTGTAAACATTCACTAAGATTCACATCGTTCATCAAAGAAATATGTGCATAACTTTACAGTCGGATCTCGGACCATTTAATAGGAAACGGATTCAAAGCCCGCGCGGGGCGGGTTCAAATCTCGAGACTGAATTTTTCAATCTTTAATTTGTTTTGAACTGATTCAAAGTCAAAATTATACATCTTATTCCAGATTGCAGAATGGGAAGATTTGTGATCACGGCTATACTAGCCGTTGTCATAGGCGTGGCTGTATGGATGTCCTGCAAATGCTGGGATCCTCCCAAACTCCCATACTTAAGTCCAGACGAGTGGTGGGGACCAAAGGAGTTGAAAGGAAAGCGAGATAACAGCATCAGACCTTTCCAGGTCCAGTTTAGTGAAGAGGTAATGCTTAGATATAAAATACAAATATGTTTTACTAGCGACCCACCACCCCGGCATCGCACTGATGCAATGCTGCTTTATAAACCTTCCTCTTGAATCAATCACTCTATTAAAAAAACCGCATCAAAATCTGTTACGCAGTTTTAAAGATCTAAGCATACATAGGGACAGACAGGACAGCGGGAAGCGACCAGACAAAGACAAGACAAGCGATATAATTTGACAGACATAATTTGATACGAGATTTATCATTATAATTTTTTTTTTTTTTTTTTATTAACTATGGGTTTGCTCTTTACCTCAATCCAGCCCTCAGGACGAAGATGAGGTCGTAGATGTAGCGAGCTTACCCAGAAGATGCCCATTCACTCGTACTTTAAAGGAATTCGGGTTGAAAGTACTCGGAAATACTGACGCAGGTAAGGCATTCCACTCCTTGGCTGTGCGCATTATAAAAGATTCAGAAAGGCGCTTATTATCAGCCTATGTCCAATTCATGGTACAGGATAAATATCTTCTCATGAATGAATGCGAGAGGTATCTGGGCCCTGAGAATTTAAGGGTTAGTTTCACAGATCATGGTTAGTTTAGTGGTCAACTTGCTATCAGAGTATATTCAATTCGAATATTTATACCAAAATATCTAACAGAATTGTCAGTAACCAACTACATAAGTGTCTTCCGAAGCACGGAGCTGCGAAATGAAGTACGATTTAAAATTTCACCAGATTTTTAACCGACTTCAAAAAAGGAGGAGGTTTCTCAATTCGACCTTATATAATAATATTATATATATACAATACATATATATATATATAATTATTTTTTTTAAATGTTTATTCGCGGATAACTTTTTTGATTCTTTTTTTGTTGGAAAGAAGATATCCCCAGAGGGGTCTCATGATAAGGAAACCCGGATATGATGATGGCATCCTAGAGAAATCGAGGGGAACCTTTGAAAATCGTAGTGCCGACTAGTGCGTTTGTTAATTTAAAACACTACTATTGAATCAAACTTATGTCATGATTTTACGTTTAATTTAAAGAAAAAGATAAAAATCATCTAGGTTTTTCTACCATTTTATTATACTTTAATAAAATGGCAACACCGATAACGTGTTCTCCCCGGTCACGTGTTTTTTCCCCACTAACGCCACTGCCAAGTGATAGTTTGACTTTCGCTTGGCAGGGGCAGGTCATTCGTAGACCAGCCTTCGAAGTGTTCACTTGCTAAGGATAATCTATGTCCATTTGTAAAAGTTAATTTGAAAAGTGTTTGTTAATTTATGTACGACCTGTTTGGAAAAATATAGTGATAATTCGACAAAGGAGCTGTGGTTTTCTTTTCACTTCAGAAGAGGGACAAACCAAAAAGGTACAGAACATTTATTTTATTTTAGATTTTCTTTTTGTTTGATGTCCGTTGACGCCCACTTATTTAAATATGTATTTCTAATTTTCTGTTGAATTCATTTTACAAGAGATATCTGAACATAAGGTACAATATGGGCACATATATTTCATGATTATTGCGAAACAATTTATCTTATTTTGGGATACTCCCTGAAGATGTGTAGTTTTGCATAATGTGGATGTGCGGGATGCTTGGTCGGGGCTACTCCCCGGCAGTGTCTTGCATATTCACTAGGCGTACTGCGTGCTTGATCGGAGCCACTCTCCGGTAGCATGTGGTGCGTTGAGCTTTGATGTATATGTGTACATGTTTTACCACGGATACATAGTCTTGCATAATGTGGATGTGCGGGATGCTTGGTCGGGGCTACTCCCCGGCAGTGTCTTGCATATTCGCTAGGCGTACTGGGTGCTTGATCGGAGCCACTCTCCGGTAGCATGTGGTGCGTTGAGCTTAGATGTATATGTGTACAGGTTTTACCACGGATACATAGTCTTGCATAATGTGGATGTGCGGGATGCTTGGTCGGGGCTACTCCCCGGCAGTGTCTTGCATATTCGCTAGGCGTACTGGGTGCTTGATCGGAGCCACTCTCCGGTAGCATGTGGTGCGTTGAGCTTTGATGTATATGTGTATAGGTTTTACCACGGATACATAGTTTTGCATAATGTGGATGTGCGGGATGCTTGGTCGGGGCTACTCCCCGGCAGTGTCTTGCATATTCGCTAGGCGTACCACGTGCTTGATCGGAGCCACTCTCCGGTAGCATGTGGTGCGTTGAGCTTTGATATGCGTCAGTGTTTTTATGTTGCTTTTTTTTCCGTCTCGATTGTCAATCTCTTCCACTCATCATCATCATCATATCAGCCGGCGGACGTCCACTGCTGGACATAGGCTTTCCCCAAAATGGGGGGATTTGCCATAATCGCCAAGCTTGGCAGGCGGGTTGGCGATCGCAGTTGGATGGAATGTGTGCTGCTGCCCATCCTCCGGTAGATCTCTTAGTCGCCTTTTACGACACCCACGGGAGGGAATGGGATGGTGCTATTCGTAGCCGACACCACACGGACAATCTCTTCCACTGACTATAATGATTTATGCAACATAATGTTATATTTTCATGAAGAAAATTTCATACGGAATTATTACATGTATAATTTAATTTCGTCCTGAAGAACTCTTTAATCTTATGATTTTAATAGCACATTTCTATGTAGGTATTTATATTTTTCTTAATATCATTAATAGTCCCAATGAAAGCTTATTAGATTAATGTGTGGGTATGCTTCCCGCTGGTTCCAGAGTGAGCCACAAGGTTTTCGATTTGATGAGTGGGTTATGTATGCTCACTGGATTGAGTAAGCTATGCTTACTGGATTGAGTGAGCTATGCTTACTGGATTGAGTGGACTAGGTATGTTCACTGGATTGAGTGGACTATGTTTGTCTACTGGTTTTATTTGGTCTGGGTACTTCAGCACTCTTTCCAGTGCCCAATAATTATATGATGAATGGACTATGTCGAGAACAATATGCTTTGTTTCAGTCCGAACAAGCGATGTCTGATAGCGGTGATGGGACGCCACCCGGAACGCCTCCTAGGAGACACCGCCGGTCTAAGAAAACTAAAAAGGCTAAGCGCAGGAGATCGCCTTCCTCGTCAACCTCCTCTAGTGATGACCATGTACCTCGAAAGGCACGTAAGGTTTCGAGCAGACTTTCTGCACATGAGGTATTGACTTTGCTGCAGAACTGGAAGGGAGAAACTAAAAAGAACTCTTTCATTAGTAATAATAACCTAAACAATGTTATTCCTGAATTCGATCCGTCCAATAGGACTCAAACCGTTGAATGCTGGCTGCGAAAGGTTAATGAATGTGCCCTTATTTATGGATGGGATGAAAAACAAACAGTCCATTTTTCATTACAAAAATTGGTAGGGTTAGCAAAGAGATGGTTTGAGGCCTTGCCTACGGTCGTTTTTAGTTGGAGTGAATGGCAGGCAAAACTTCTAAAGGCGTTTCCCAGTGAGGAAAATTATGGACGCCTTTTAGAAGAGATGTTGTGCCGCACTACCCGAAATGATGAAAGCCTCCGTGAATACTTTTACGAAAAGTTAAGTTTATTGAATAGATGTGAAATCAGCGGGAAAAAAGCTGTTGATTGTATCGTATATGGCATTAGCGACAGATCGATCAGGAATGGGGCCCAGGCTTTGAACAGTGCAGAGCCTGAAGATTTACTCAACTTTTTGTCTTCCCAAAAACCACAGCCATTCATGGCCACTAAATCACGGGAGCGTCCTGTTCAAAAGCCTGGCAATCCCAGTACTAGCTCCAACGGTACGAACATGAGCTCTATTGTTTGCTATAACTGTAATTCCAAAGGCCACCCTTTTTATAAGTGCACAAAACCTATACTGAAATGTAAACGTTGTAATAGGATAGGACATGATAACGATGGCTGCAAGCTGGAACCATTCAAACCGATTAATCGTAATAATAAAAATAATGATGGTGGCCCCGAAAAGAAAACTTTGAAAATTAATACCACTAATAACACTAATGACAAGTATTTCAAATCTGTCACTGTCAACGATCACACATTTCAAGCTTATGTAGACTTTGGGAGTGAATGCACGCTTCTACGTAAATCAGATGCAGAGACGTTAAAACTAACAAAAATTACTGACGATGTTCCGATTGTGAAAGGCTTTGGTCAATCATCCGTTGTTCCTTTGTATAAATCATATGTTTGTGTGAAAGTTGATGAAGTTGAATCGACTATAGAGGTATTAATTGTTGATGACCTTTATATGCAAACATCTTTGATTATTGGCCAGAATTTCACTGAACTGCCTTTCGTTACTGTTCTAAAAAACAGTCTCAGTTTAACGTTTTACAAAACTCCAAACCAGAATCCTTTTGGTGAACAGGAAAGTGTGATTAAACTGTACGTGTCTAACACCACACAGGTGTCTAAAACGAGTGTGGTTCCCGTGCATTTGAGTCTTAATTTTACTGGAGATATATTTATAGAGGGCTATAATACTATCGAACCAGGGAAAGAATACTGTCTGTTTCAAGGCGCCTATCATATTTCTGATGGAAAGGGTGAAGTGGTCATATCCAATTTATCTGCAGGAGCCATTACATTTGAAAAGGATGCTTTGATCGCCAGGGCCATACCTTTCACTGAACGACAGACCTGTCAGGTAAATAGAATTGTAACAGACCCCTCTACTTTAGATCCCATTGACAGGGCTGAAATTAAAACTGGACCAGGACTTGACAGCGCTGAATTTGAAAGATTACATTCTTTGCTCCAAGAATATCGCGATTGCTTTGCTATGAACCTAGGTGAGGTCGGCTGTGCGGTGGGTGTAGAGATGAAAATTGAACTTGTGGATGATAAGCCAATTATATATCGTCCTTACCGTTTGTCTCACTACGAACGAGAACAAGTTCGGGAAACAATCGACGAGCTATTGAGAAACGACATTATTCAGGAATCAAGTTCAGACTACGCTAGCCCGATTTTGATGGTTAAAAAGAAAACTGGGGAGCAAAGACTATGCGTTGACTTTCGCGCTTTGAATAATAAAACTGTCAAAGACCGGTTTCCGCTCCCGCTTATAGAGGATCAGATTAGTAATCTTAGCGGGAATAGTTTCTTTACGACCCTCGATCTCGCATCCGGTTACTACCAGATCCCAATGGCCAATGAAAGCCAGCATCTTACAGGATTTGTCACGCCTGATGGGCACTATGAGTTCAAAAGGATGCCCTTCGGCTTGGCGAATGCACCGGCCGTATTCCAACGAATAATAAATAAAATTCTTGGAAATAGACGATTTGAATACGCCCTGGCTTATCTGGATGACGTGCTCATACCTTCAAAGAGTGCGGATGAGATGTTTGAACGATTAGAGGATTTGTTAAAGCTTTTCAGGCAGTATGGTCTGACATTGAAGCTGGCAAAGTGTCGGTTCTTTGACTCTAACGTAAGCTATTTAGGTTATGACATTTCTGCGGAAGGCATTCGGCCCGGTGACGCAAAGATCCTTGCAGTCAAGGAATTTCCCTCACCTCGCAACATCCACGAGGTTCGGCAGTTCCTCGGGTTAACTGGATATTTCCGAAAATTTATAAAAGGATACGGAGAAATAGCTCGACCGTTAACCTCTCTGTTAAAGAAAGATGTTGTATGGCAGTGGTCTGACTCTGAAGTACGAGCTTTTAATATCTTAAAAGAAAATCTTGTCGATCGACCCGTTCTGGCTCTTTACGATCCCACTCTCGAGACCGAATTGCATACTGACGCCAGTTCTCTGGGCGTGGGGGGCATACTTATGCAATGGCAAAAAGATGCAAGGGTTCTTAAGCCTGTCGCTTATTTTAGCCGACAGACTACGCCAGAGGAAAAACATTTGCACTCCTACGAATTGGAGACACTGGCTGTCGTGTGTTCGCTGAAGAAGTTTCGGGTGTATCTTTTAGGTATTCACTTTAAAGTTTATACTGATTGTAGTGCTCTTCGGACCACACTAACAAAGAGAGATTTGATCCCACGGATAGCAAGGTGGTGGCTCCAAATCAGTGAGTATACTTTCGACATAGAGTACCGACCAGGTGTCCAAATGTCGCACGTGGACGCTCTCAGCCGCAATACAAAGTTAACCATGGAGTCTGAGGAGAACAATTCAGTGAATGTGTATAACATAGAGAAGGAAAACTGGCTTTTGTCCTTGCAGATAGCAGACCCTGACGTTTCTCGTATTCTCAAAATCTTAAAGCCCGAGGATAATCAGGAGTGTAGGGATGTACGTAAACACTTTGTTGTTAAAAATCATACTGTGTACAGAAAGGTAGAAGATAGATTGTGCCTGGTGGTTCCACGGAGTGCACGTTGGCAAATATGTCGAGCTAACCATGACGATATTGGACACCTGGGGTACGCAAAGACACTTGAAAGAATACAACATCAATATTGGTTCACCAAACAACGAAAGTCCGTAAAGAAATACGTTGCAGCATGCTTAGAATGCGCCTATAATAAAGATAATGCTTCAAAACAAAAGTCAGGCTATTTGCATCCCATCGAAAAGGTAAAAATACCTTTTCATACCATTCATATGGATCACTTGGGACCTTTTGTTAGAAGTAAAGATTGCAATACTCATATCCTCACCGTAGTCGATGCCTTTACAAAATATGTGTTCATAAGGGCAGTCAAAGATCTTAAAACAAAAAGCACCATTAAGGCTTTAGAAAAGATTTTCTATGACTTTGGTGTTCCATCTAGGATAGTCTCCGATCGTGGTACCAGCTTCACGTCAACAGCATTTAAAACGTTCTGCGATGCACACGGAATTAAACATGTTTTGAACGCAGTCGCTTGTCCCAGGGCAAACGGCCAGGCCGAGAGGTACAATCAGACTATTTTGAATTCATTGTCCTCACAAAATTCATTTGGTCATGAGCGTGACTGGGACAAGTGTCTGGGTAAAGTGCAGTGGGGCATAAATAACACTGTTAATGCTTCTACCCAGAAATCTGCGACTGAAGCTATGTTTGGATTTACAATGCAGGATGTCTTGTCCAATAAGCTTGGCGCTAGTGTTGATGAATCTACCACCAAACTAAATGTACAAAAGCTCAGGGATAATATAGGCATTAATATAGAAAAAGAGCAGGCGAAACAAAAACAAAAACATGACTTAAATCGGGTTCCCGCCGTCAAGTATGAAATTGGTGATTTGGTTAAAATTTCTCGAAATAATTTTTATAATGACGGAAAAAGCACTAAACTCTTGACTAAATTTGTTGGTCCCTATAAAGTTACAGAGGTTTTGGGAAATGACCGTTACAGAATATCCGATGTCCCTGGCTTTAAAGCAAAAGGTAATCCTTATAAGACTGTCATTGCTGCCGACCGTATCAGACCCTGGATTCATATAAAAGCTCTAGAACTACATGGCACTGATAAGAGTAGCTCTAGCGAACGAGCTAGTGATAGTGAATGAATGATTATAATATTTTGTTTGTTAAGAGACTAGAAACTTTATTAATTGTGTCCTACACATTATAGTGCTCAAAAATGTATTAAAATTTATAAGTATAGTTGAAAATCTGTAAATAGAAAACGAAAATGTTGTATTGTACCTAAACGAATGAATACTTAATTTAGAGATATCAAATTGAGTTAACAGATGATTTATTTAAATTCTAAGTGTTTATTAATGAAATCAACAACTGTTAATACAATTTATTTAACTTTAGGTGTCATAAATTTTGTTAATTTAAAGAAAGTATTGAATACCGGTTGTAGAGTTGTAGAGTATGACATTATTTTCTAACCAACAAATGCCGAATGTCATGATTTGGAACTAGAATCACTAGTGCTAAATTTTATTTTTCATGTTTGTGTTGATCATGATTGACAGGGTACAGGATTTTATTTTTAATTGTGTTAATCTCTTGATCGAGTATTGTTAATTAATAACTTTCACCTTTTCGTGCGCCGGAGTCAGCACGTTGTCGGATGGCCGGATGTCATGATTTTACGTTTAATTTAAAGAAAAAGATAAAAATCATCTAGGTTTTTCTACCATTTTATTATACTTTAATAAAATGGCAACACCGATAACGTGTTCTCCCCGGTCACGTGTTTTTTCCCCACTAACGCCACTGCCAAGTGGTAGTTTGACTTTCGCTTGGCAGGGGCAGGTCATTCGTAGACCAGCCTTCGAAGTGTTCACTTGCTAAGGATAATCTATGTCCATTTGTAAAAGTTAATTTGAAAAGTGTTTGTTAATTTATGTACGACCTGTTTGGAAAAATATAGTGATAATTCGACAAAGGAGCTGTGGTTTTCTTTTCACTTATGAATTCACCACCGAAAATTGTGAAATAAACAAAATTTTAACAAAAATTAAAACCGCCTTCAAAAAAAAAAAAGTTAAAAAATATTATTGCAGCCAATGATTTTTTCGTTCGCATCATAAGAACATTAACATTAATTTGTTTTATAGAAGTCGGTGTCAAGCCAAGCCAAAAAATTAATGCAAGCCCTGTCGCGAATCGTACTGGCTTGACAGCGACTTCGATAAAACAAATTAATGTTCTTATGATGCCAACGAAAAAATCATCGGCTGCAATATTATTTTTTAACTTTTTAGTTTTTTTTTGAAGGCGGTTTTAATTTTTTGTTAAATTTTTTAATTGTTATGTTATTTTTTTTTACAAGCCAAATTCATCCTACTGCTGGGCAAAGGCCTCCCCTTTAATCATCCAACTATCTAATGTTCTGGGCATGCTCTGGCTATGCATCATCGAAATCATCCAGATTAAAATTATAAAGAGCTGTATTTATTTATAATTCCAGATGATAAAAGATCTAAAAGATCGTTTGAAGATGCACCGCCCATTTGTCCCACCACTAGAGGGCGTTGGCTTCAAATACGGCTTTAACAGTGCTCAGCTAGACACCTGGATCAACTACTGGGCCGAAAAGTATCCCTTTGCTCAAAGAGAGAAATTTTTCAATCAGTTCCCTCAATTCAAGACCAATATTCAAGGATTGGATATTCATTTCATCAGAGTTAAGCCTCAGGTACTTGTTACATTCAACATTTCATCTTTTATGAAGATTTGAGTGAAATTTCCAGGTTGAAGCGTTAATGACAACGATCCCGCGCTCTGTTAAAAATAACGCCTCTCTGCTGTATAGTATAGTATATTAGCACCAGCGGAACTGCAAATTATATCTTCAGCAATACCTGGGACAGTGGGACAGTAGTCGTTCTCACAGCGTTCGTCATACATCTCCAAGTATATGACTGCGTGATCTTTTTACATTCTCTCATATATAATCTGTTTTGGTGTGCAATAAAGTATAATTGAATTGAAATGTCCCAGTGAGATGTGAATACGGTTAATCTAATTTCATTAATTTTTCTTCGCTATGTTGTACGATTACCGTCTGGTGTCTTTAGGTACTAGGCTAACCAGATAAAAACAGACTTCTAAGATGCAGTAGTTCAACGTAGATTCAAGCATCTTGATTAATGATATTAGTAGCTAAGAAAAACTGCAGTTCTTTTCATTAGCTACCACAATTTTGAGATATACCTACTAAGTCTTCATTGATTATCATCTCCCAATTTCCAGGTCCCAGCAAATGTTCAAGTTCTACCTCTGCTTATGATGCACGGCTGGCCAGGGTCAGTGCGGGAATTCTATGAAGCTATACCTTTAGTCACTCGTCAGGCTAAAGGCTATGATTTCGCCTTTGAAGTTATTGTGCCCAGTCTACCCGGATACGGATTCTCTGATGTAAGTTCATCGGGTTTATGTTACAAACCCACGACTCTTGGCTTCTAAAGAAGCCTTTTTCTTCTTCAATTAACATTAATTATTCTTCTTTCGTGTCGACATGAGCTGTATCGTATGATAATCATTCATGCTGGAGTGGTAAGATTAACCAGTCAGCAGTGGTCGTATCGAAGCAGGCTGCCCAGGGTGCACCAGATGAACTCAGATTTCATTTGGGGAGGCTATTCCTTGCACCCATAGAGAAACACGTACCAGGAAACACGTTTTTCTCTATGCTGGCACCCCAATACATTAATTAACAACATTAGGAACACTATTTCTGAAATGAATACTAATTCTTGTTCTGAATACTAAATCAATTATTGAGATCAGTTAACTCATGTTCACAATATGCATATTGTTATTTTATTAATCACAACAGATGTTTAGTAATAGTTATAACAATCTAATACTTAACGATACAAATTAGGCGGCCATTAACCGTTGTTATGCGGAGGATGACGATACTAATGATCTTTTGTGTACGTTGCAGGAATCAGTTACAAAACAAACCAAACGTTTTTTGTCTTCTTCTAAATGTTCAAATCTTCTTTCAGGCCGCAGTTCGCCCCGGCTTGGGTGCTGCCCAGACGGCAGTCATAATGAAGAACTTAATGCAGCGACTTGGTTTCAAAAAGTATTACGTCCAAGGCGGAGATTGGGGATCGGCGGTTGCATCGATAATGTCGACCTTGTACCCTGATGAAATTCTTGGATACCACACGAATATGGCCTTCACCCAGGTAATCTTAATGGGACTTTATCAGGCATACGACACGACCAAAGTAGCTTAATGCTCATTTACAAAAGCTGTCAGGTAATCCGGAAATTTTGGTGAAGTTGTTTTAGCGCACAGCATTCGTCAAACTGAATCTGGTGGAAAGGGAAATCGCATTGATCAAAGGAGGGTAGTGTCGCCGATTGATAGGCGACAATCGATAATACATATCGATAGTTCAGGTCCTGTACCCGGACTATGTAAGAATATGTTCAATATATCGCCAATGTTTCGGTCCGCACTTTATTGTAATATTGTTGACATTGGAACGAAAACGTTCACGCAAATTAGCAAATGTGCGGGTAGAGACCCTGATCGTTCTGAATGCTGTTGACGGACTGCAATTTTATCGATACTATCGATAGTATTGTTTCTCATAAACTGCGATTATCGATACTTTCGAAGATCTGTATAATAATACAGTTTTTGAGAGTTACGCGGTTATTATTTAAGGTAAGAACCCGTTAAAATCACCAAAGAAAAAGGTACTTATAGAAGTAACATTTTAATTTACAGGGTAAATGCTCGGTGCTCAAGACCCTTCTCGGCGCGTTCATCCCATCACTGGTCATAGAGCCACATCTGGCTGAGAGAATGTACCCCTTGTCTCATTACTTCCTGCTCTTCCTTGAGGAATTAGGATACTTACATCTTCAAGCTACTAAACCTGATACAGTAGGTAAGTCTACAACTATCGAATTGTGGGGACTTGTCACAGATGTCAACACCCACAACCCACAAGTTATAGCAACGAAGCTAGCAGATGGCGCTACGGTCCCACTCACAAATATACACGAAAGGCAACTTGCGACGTCACATTGGTAACCTGTTAGCCGCTACACATAAGGTTCACAGTCGTGCACAAGACATGAATCGCACAAGAGAAATAATCACAGAGATTCGATATAGATACAAGGTACCTACAACTAAGAACGTTGTTTTGCTTAGTTACTAAGCTTTGAAACCTAGCTAGGCAGCTAAGGAAAGCGAGGTAGCGCTGTGTGACACCTCTATAGATAGCTACTTACTCCTGGTACCTCTCACGCATCCATCGTACACATCTTTAGCATATACCCCTATTACACTGTATTACTATGGGAGGGTGTATGGGCGTCCACCACGCGTGCACAATGCGGATTGGTAGACTTCACATACACATCAGTATTTCTTCTTCAGCGTATGCAGGTTTCCTCGCCATGTTTTCATCATCACTGTTTGAGAGCAGTCGGTACGGGGAATGCAAGTAAATATTTACTTAATCTTCGTACTGAAATACATACATACATACATACATAAGCTCACGCCATTGTCCCAAGGGGGTAGGCAGAGACCACAGATCGCCACACGCTACGACTCTGACACACTTCTCTAGCCTCATTGACATTCATACATCTTTTCATGCACTTCCGTCGATTGAGGGTCGGTACTGAAATACAGTCTTCAATTTCCTGGAGCTCGTGTCGTGACATACTTATGAAATTAAGATTATCTGTTCATTTTCGTAATCATAGTCTCTGTCACCAATAACAACACAAACCTACTTTTAGATTCCAATATTTTAATCTATACTTACTATAACATAATGCCGCCATCGTGGTGTCGATTTTGCCTATGTCGAGTTGAAATTAAGTTTAGTTAAAAAGCTTTACAGTTGTACGGTAAATGTAGGCTAAATTTTTTCTCCACTGTACTCTGCTAATCAATATGGGAAACGTGGAGGAACGCCCACCATCCGTGTCAGGGTATTTGCAGTAAGCCTATGAGATCTCACAATGAGAAATAACTGAAAACCACCCAGGGTGCACCGGTCCTTACCCATTGCTGTTTCCTCCGGACTCATTCAACGGGCCAAAAAGCAAGAAGGCTCACGTGGAGGTTTCTCGACTTCATAACCATTGCTTCTTAGTCAAAGGTTGAATATAAATTCTCGTCTGTGTTCGCGTATATAGGGTCCTTCTTAATATGCTGACACTTTTTTAACCTCGTCTGTGGAGATTTCAGACACAAAAGATTTGTTGTTGTCTCAGTCACGGATCCGTGAACTACACAGACGAAGGGTTAAGGGGATGATCAAACCATCAAACTGAACAACGTTCTCTATGGCACTAACATCGAAATGGCGAAAAAATATCTGCTCTTCCATACAAAACTGCAAATCTACTCGAGCCAAATGTATGGGGCAGCTGATTTTTTTTTCGCGATTTCGACGTTGCTTCCATACAAAAAGTTGTTCAGTTGGATGGTCTGATCATCCCCTCAAAAAAGTGTCAGCATATTAAGAAGGACCCTGTATATTATAACCTTGGTATCTCTAAGGTAGGAGTGAATAGGGTCCGAGTGAATGTCTTCGGGGTAAGCGAGCGTGTTCATTCCCTGGCCTCGTCTTCTCGGGTGATACGGAGGCTAAACGCAAGCCATGCAAATGACAATTTATTTATAACTTATCAATGTTAAATGTTGGCATTTCCAGGCGTGGGACTCACAGATTCTCCAGCAGGTCTCCTAGCTTACATCCTGGAGAAATTCTCTTCAGCGACTAACATGAAGAACCGTGACCTCCCTGATGGAGGTCTCTTGACAAGTGGAAAGTTCTCCAAGGATCAGCTCATTGATAACCTGATGGTGTACTGGACAACCAACTCTATTACAACCTCGATGAGGCTGTATGCTGAGTCTATGAATGCAAAGACCATGGCAATGCAGTTAGATGAGTATGTAATTTTTTGTTTTCTTTCTTCTTCTTTCGTGAAAAAGCAGCTAAATCAGTTGCTCCCACAAGTCCTTCCGATTACAAGTGGTAGAGCATAGAAAATAGGTTCTGTTCTGATCTTAAAATAGTGATTCGTTCAGAAATAGGAAAAAAACCTTTCCATAACCAGTACTCCTCATCCAGATTTGTAGGTGTCGTTAAATACCTTATCGTAAGGAATCTAGATTATTTTTTTATTATTTTATTACTTATGGGTTTGCTCTTGACTTCAATCCAGTCCTCAGAATGAAAATGGGGTCGAAGATGTAGCGAGCCACCCAGAAGAAGCCTATTCACTCGTACTTTAAAGGAATTCGGGTTGTAAGCGTTTGGCTTGGCTGTGCGCGTTATAAAAGATTCAGAAAAGCGCTTGGTGTGGATATATGTGGGATGTCAACCAAGAAGGGGTGATATCCCGCAGTGCGTCTGGAAGTCCGATATTAGAAAGGGGAAGGCGGGATGAGCTCATGTAGCTCTTGGGTACACTCACCGAAGTACAATCTGTAGAAGACCTTTTTAAATAAAGTAACTATGGGGTAAAATACCGAATAATCCGAATTACACCTCATGGTGGAGGAAAACAGTAAATGAAACTTTGTTTTTTATGGGGTTTTTTGCTTTGAGGCTATGTCAGCCAAAAATTATTACTAGAAAAAGGAATGCTAAATTTGAACAAAAAACTGATCTAATAGAGTACAAAACTGCTTCGAAAGAGCAACAATGGCAACTACCACCACCACCATCACCTGTGGTTTAAGATCCCAACGTAATTGTGGAGTAATGGAAGTAACAAAACTCCAGCTGTCTCTCGTATTCCGTGTTGTTTCTTGACCTTCTAAAACATATTTCCAGCATCGAATCTCCGGTTCCTACATGGGCACTTCAAGCGAAACATGAACTTATCTATCAGTCAGCGAGTATCTTGAGAAGCAAGTATCCGAATCTGATCAACACAACGGTTATTGAAGATGGCGGCCATTTCCTCGCCTTCGAACTACCAGGAGTATTCGCCGAGGATGTGTTCAGAGCTGTGAAGGCGTTTAGAGAATGGCATACAAAGACGAGCAAGACTGAGCTCTGAGTCTGTGATTTTAGGTTATGGGTTTATTAAAGATTTTTATACGGTTTTTGGCTTAGTTATTATTTTTATCTAAGGACCAGTCACCGCTTAACATGTCGTTATTTCTGCAGTGCAATTCACTAAGCGCAAACATCTTCGCATCCTTTAGATTGTCGGAGATTTCATACTAAGTTTGACACAACGCATACTAAATTGAAAGCTCGCCGATGTTACTACTGATGTTTGCTCTTAGAGAATTGACACATTGGTTTTGCGGAAATATTTATTTTAGTAGTTTTGGCAAAGTTTATGAATAGTACTCCAAAAGATATCACGGTCGTACGATTATGAATGCAAATGTATAATTTTATATTCATCCATCCATCCATCACAGCCCTTGATCAGTCTGTCTTCGGACATAGGCCTCCTCCATATTTCTCCATGACGTTCTGTCCCTCCCAATATTATATTACACATAATTATATGTATAATAGGCAATTATACAGGATGTCCCGTAAACCGACGCCAACCCGGCGCATGCTGATAGGCTAGGTCATGACTAAGCGGAATATCAAAATTTGGCTTTAGTAAAAGTGGCTTAGTTTTCGAGATATTGACAGTTTTAACACAGATACTGAATAGAGCATTTGTAGCGGTGGCACTCAAAATAGTGGTTAAGGTAAAGAGTTTCACGAATTTCATAAAACTGTCCTTATCTCGAAAACTAAGGACCATTTCCTAAAGTAAAATGTTGTCTTGCCTTGTTTATTTATTTATTTGTGTATTTTTAACCGACTTCAATAAAACAAAAAGGAGGAGGTTCTCAATTCGACCCGTATCACGGAATATAACATAAGACCCGTATGTTGATTTTTAAAGTTTGCATTTCATGGCAAATTGCAAAGAACATTATAATAATACCATTTAAAATCTATGTATCAATATCTGTTTGGATACGCTGAGCTGTAGGCTACCAACGGGGTCACAGGTGGCGGATAGTGAACGGCCATCAGATATGATGGTTAGCTGCGAATATATCGAATAAGCAGTCCCCGACCAAACAGCGGCAGGATTATCAGGACGTAGTGGGTTGGCCGGTGGAACGGACTCCTCTACAAAAAGCTACATAAGTCCTAGGACGATCTTTGTGACGTGGCGAGACAATGCCGCCACTAAATAAGCATTTCTCTGATAATGGGCAGCAGCATTATCAGTACTTCAAGAAGCCAAAAAAGTGGATTCCGAAAGGGTTCAAGACGGTGAAACAATGGGCGAACCTCGGCCATTGTACTGCGGTGTGGAAGGCAAATGGGAAAACCACCGCACTAGTCTTTTCCTAGAATAGGAGTATGAGAATGTCACAATATAAAAATGTAGTTCTTGACAACGGGCTTCCACGATGTAACATGCCGTGGCGGTCTGAATCCGGCAGGGGCAGACGCGAGGCTGAACCGGTCGTCATCATGCGAAATCCTTGTAAAATTGGAACGTGGAATATGAGAACCATGTTGAAACCAGGGAAACTGGAAAAGCTAAAATTGGAGATGGAAAGACTAGAAGTTGATATTCTGGGATTAAGCGAAGTAAGATGGGGAGGAAGTGGGGATTATTGGAGCGATGATTACAGAATCATTTATACTGGAGAAAAACAGGGAGCCAACGGCACAGCAATAATACTTAACAAGAAATGGGGTACACAAGTTGAAAATACAATACATCATAGTGACAGATTAACAGCAGTAAAAATAAAAGCTAGTCCTACAGATATAATAGTTATCCAAGTGTACATGCCAACTTCAGCACATAAAGACGACGAAGTAGAAGATATGTATAACCATATTGATACAATATTAGATACAGTAAAAGATAAAGATAGTTTAATTGTAATGGGGGATTTTAATGCAGTTGTCGGAGAGGGCAAGGAAGAAAATATAGTTGGTAATTTTGGGTTGGGCAGGAGAAATGCAAGAGGCGACAGATTAGTTCAATTTTGTAAAGAGAATAGCTTATTTATTACAAACACATATTTCAAATTACCAAAGAGAAGGCTGTACACTTGGGTAAATCCAGGTGACAGAGACCGATTTCAAATAGACTATATATTAGTGAAAAATAAGTACAGGAATCAAGTCAAATCGTGCAAAACCCTTCCGGGAGCCAACGTTGACACCGATCATGACCGATATGCTAATTAGTAATTGTAATATCAGTATTAAGAAATCCGGAAGGAAAATTAAACCAAAATTTATCGATCTCACTAAACTTAAGGACACAAAGTGCAATTATAGAGTGCAATATAGTAATAAGCTAGGGGATAAATTAATAGAATATAGAGGAAATAAAGAGAGTAATGATATTATGGAAAATATAGAAGATAGATGGAATAATGTTAGGAATATATTAAGAACGAGTGCGGAAGATTGTCTAAAGAGGGAGAAAATTGTACCAAGAAAGCAATGGCTGACTCCAGAAATAATTGATTTGATGCTAGAAAGGAGAAAATATAGAACAAAAAGTGATGATATAAGTAAGAAGGAATATAGGAGATTAACCAATAAAATTACCACAAAATGTAGGGAAAGTAAAGAGAAGGACACTATTAAAATTTGCAATGATATAGAAGAACACATGGTAAAGAGAAGAGTAGATCAAGCATATAACATCATAAGACAATTAGATAAAAAACATAAGACCAAAAGTGCAACTATATTAGACAATAACGGGAAAATACTGTTTGATAATAAAGATATAGTAAAGCGCTGGAAAAGTTACATAGAAGGTTTATATGAAGGAAATGGAATGCAAGAACATGAGCTAGAAAGTGAACTTGAAATAGAAGAAGATGACCGAGGCCCACCCATACTTAGAGGAGAGTTTAATAAAGCATTAAATTGTATTCAAAACGGTAAAGCAGCAGGAAATGAAAATTTATACATAGAAATGATTAAATATGCCAATTGTGACCCAATGACAGACGAAATTTTTAACCTCATCAAGGAAATGTATGAAACAGGCAATATACCGAAAGACTTTAAAATTAGTAAAACAGTACTGCTACCAAAAAAGCTCAACACCCTTAAATGTGAAGAATACAGGACCTTAAGTCTTATTTCACAGGCTTCAAAGATTCTTCTCAAGATCATTCAAAATAGAATAAGGCCAAGAACAGAATACTATTTAGGACCGGATCAATATGGTTTTAGGCAGAAAAAGGGCACAAGAGAAGCCATCCTCGCTCTCAGGCTTGTAATAGATCGACGTATGGACCTGGGCCTCGAAACGCATATTGCATTCATAGACCTGGAGAAGGCGTTTGATAGGGTGAATTGGGAAAGAATGATGAGGATTATGAAAGAAGCGGGGCTTGACTACAGAGACAGAAGGATAGTTTACCAACTTTACAAGGAACAGGAAACAGTAATAGAGGTGGGGGAGGAAAAAGGCACGGCAAAGATAAGACAAGGTGTACGGCAGGGATGTCCACTCTCCCCATTAATTTTTAATATATTCATAGAATCAGCAATAAGAAAAATATTAGATTCAGATAAAGGGGGTATCAAAAGTAACGGGGAAAAAATACATTTCATTAGGTTTGCCGATGACATTGCTGCTCTTGCAGAAGACACAGAACAATTAGAAAATCTATTGCAAATAATGGACACTGTCTTTACAGAATTTGGGTTGAACATAAACATCGGTAAAACAAAAATAATGGTAACAGCAAAAAATGGACCAGTTAATAGTACCGTCAAAATTAACAACACTGCAATAGAACAAGTAAATAAATTTAGGTATTTGGGTAGTCTCATTACAAATGACTCCAGATGCACCCCAGACGTCGTTGCAAGGATTGCTATGGCAAAAAGAGCTTTCAACGACAAAAATCACCTTTTGAAAGCAAAAATATCGAGCAAAATCCGAAAACGCCTAATTAAAGTGTACATCTGGAGTATTGCACTGTACGGCAGCGAGACGTGGACATTGACTAAACGTGATCGAGATAGGCTGGAAGCTTTTGAGATGTGGTGTTGGAGGAGAATGGAGGGGATAAGTTGGACGGAACGAATAACAAATGAAGAGGTATTAAGAATGGTTAAAGAAAGGAGAAACATTTTGAAGACAATAGAAAACCGGAGGGGAAATATGATCGGACACCTGATACGAAGCGACAACTTCTTTACCATACTGGAGGGGAAGATAGAGGGGAAGAGAGGCAGAGGAAGACCCAGACAGAGTTATCTAGCCCAAGTGAAGGAAAAGGTTGATGTCGTGTCGTATCAGGAACTCAAGACACTAGCTGAAAGTAGACAGGATTGGCGAATACTCCACCGACAAGAGCGTAGCTCTTAAATAAGATGATGATGATGTATCTATATCTATACTTCTATCCATATTATACTATATATACTATACTATATAGTATATATATATATATATATATATATATATATATATATACTAATATTATAAACAGTAATGATTTGTATTATTGTGTGTATGTTTGTAATGAATAAACTCAAAAACTACTGTGCCGATTTCAAAAATTCTTTCTCCATTAGAAAGCTACTTTCGCCCTGAATAACATAGGCTATATTTATTGCTAGAAAAGATTAGACGTCCACCCGTGCGAAGCCGGGACGGGCCGCTAGTACATAATACTTTCAATCCATCGTCTATAAGCAAATACTTTAGTGAAAACACCAGGGCTTTGATTGCAAATCTGAGTTCCATAGCTGACTATACCCACGGCCTCATATACACCGGAATTTTGATCCATTAAAGGCCCGCCAGAGTCTCCATTACAAGTACTATGTCCATCACCACCAGCGCAGATTTGCTTGTCCCATATATCCCAGGTTTTCTTGCAATTCTGAAAGATAAAGATTTAATAAGTACCCACTTATTTTTTAAGAGGAGTGCGCAAAATTTCCAATGTCACATCTTAAAACGAATAAGGAAAAGGTTCATCAGAATCATAATTTAGCCTTTACAAGTGCATTGAATTGCAATGCAAGAAACATGCCAAAATTAGAAGGAGTAGGCCATATTCCACTACGTGAAAACAGTGATCCTCAAGCTCACCGGATACCAGTAACACCACTGAAGAACGATTGACATGAAGAATGAAAAAGTGACTCACAGAGTTTCGCGCAAGAAACCATGAATAACAAAAAGGCATTTTGTGACCAAGATAGAAAATTATGCTAGGTCCTTGAAGATAAATAATAAAACTTAATACTGTGGAACGATGTACCCTAAGCTTTTGTAAACCAGGATCAACAGCGGTGACCATTCACAACACTAGACAATGAAGTCCAGCAAGCACGAGGGATGACTCTAATCTATTTTGGAACCCGCAACGAATCAAAGAAGATAAGAGTAGTAAAAACAAATATCCATCTTCCCTCTATTTCAAACAGCATTGGCTATTAGTAAGCTAAGTACAGGAATCATTTAATGGCGAGGTGTACTCTTTGGAGACAAAAAGTGTCCCTCCCAACTCCATTTGTACCGCCGTCTCAGAGCCTCCCATGGCCTGGACATGACTTGCCTTGGGCGACCTTACTTACTACTTACTATGCTGGCTCAGGGACCCGAAGTGGGTCTTGGCCTCCGACAACAAAGCACACCATTCATCTCTTTTCTCTTGGGTGACCTGGAAGTCCTTAAACCTTCGAACCCAGGTCAGTCGCAGTAAGGACAACATGGTCAGGTGGGGATTCTCGGATGCGCAAAATGTGACTTGCTTGAGTGGAGCTCCACAAACGATGGCCCATCTCACATCGTGCCATGCGTGCCCTAACACCTGCACGCAGGAGGAGCTCATGACCGCTATCGACGGTGCAGTATCGGTTGCCCAATTCTGGCAAGGTATTATTTAGCGACTTTGTTGTGTTGAAGTCCACACGATAAGCAAGCAAGGTTAAGGACTCAAATACAAACCCAGTCAGTCACATATGGTAGGGCAACGTGACGTTTTGTAGTATCTTGTTGATCCTGCTTGAATAATGTAAATCCATAAAGGAACACTTTTTGGTTAACAACGCCCCATCCAGCTGCGTAAAGTTTATGGTTCTCAGGATAATGTTTCGTCGTATCCGAAGTTGGCAGGCAGATTGGTCGGATGTGATCTGAAATTAATTAGTTCAGTTTAAATATTTCTTATGACTTTATTTCTGGAGCTGGTGATAAGGGAAAATCGGATTTTCAGAAGACAGAAGGTGACAGAATGAAAGTATTTATGCCTTTGCCTTCTCAGTATCTTCATCGAAATTATTTTTTCATATTAAAGTTAAATTATGGTAGCTTCCCCAATGCAGGCAGAATTTCCTCGACTCAACCTCATTCAAAAAAATTCCTCATTTCTTATTTCGGTTTATCTGCAATGTCTTTTGTTTCAAATATAAGTATGCAAAAACAAAAGAGTAACTTTACTGAGGTTTTTTACATACAGATACAGACAAAAATAGATGAAACAATAAAAATAAATAAAGAAAGCAAAGAAGTTAATTATTAAATTAAGAGTTTGACCCTTACCTGTAAAAGGGACCATATGTGTAAGCCTCAACAGAGCTATGTCATTGCGATGCTGGTTAAGCTTGCTGTATCCACCATGCACTATGATATTTTGTATAGGAACACTAATGGCTGAAGTACACTCTCTTTTCCAGTGTGTCAAGACACAATCTTCATATTGTATACTGTTGCTTTTGTCGTATTCGCCGAGACGAACGCTGCGACTGAAAACAAAATTAAAAGTGTGTAAAGGAGAAGAAATTTACTGAAAATAGTCCGAAATATTTTACGAACTAGAGTCGATTGCCAATAATCCTGACGGTTATAATGTTACTCGGAAGATTATTATTTTGCGGCCCCGACTTGACAATAATCCTTAAAAAAATACTTAGCCCCGGCGACGTTATCTACGTGAAATTGTTCCTCGTAAACTAGTTCCCTAGCTCCCTTTTATCAAGATGGGTTCAGTGGTTTAGCTGTGGAAAGGTAACATACAAACAGAATTACATACTTCAGCATTTTATAATAGGTAGGTATGGTGTAGAACGTCTCGGTGGCACGTTGTGGAGAAGTATAGACACTCAATCATGAGGTCCGGGTTCAAATCCGCACAGACGACATGCCATGTACCAATGAGTTTTTCTAAGTTATGTACGTAATACTGACTGCTCTCAAACGGTGAAGGAAATATTGCAAAGAAACCTGCATACGCTGAAGAAGAAATTCTAATGCGTATGTGAACTCTACCAATGCGCATTGGGCACGCGTGGTGGACTCAAGCCCATGCACCCTCCCTGAGGGTATGCCTGTGCCCTGCAGCACGTAAATAGGCTGATGATGATGATGATGATGTAGGTAGTTATAACGCAGATACTTATACACTTTAAAATATCCAGCGTAATAGCGTTGGTACTTAACTGCTTTTCTATAAAGCATAGCGTAAATATAAGGTCCTTCTTAATATGCTGACACCTTTTTAAGGGGATGGTCAGACCATCAAACTGAACAACTTTCTTTATGGGACCAACATCGAAATCGCGAAAAAAATATCAGCTGTCCCATATACAGGGTGAAATTGATATCATTAGCATCCTTTCAAACTAAGAGTCTACCCATCAAACTGAACAACTTTTACTATGGGAGCAAGCCGATCGGAGCAACAAAAAATCAGATGTTGCATACATTTGAGTCGAGTTGGCATTGCGGTTTAGTATGGAACAGCTGATTTTTTTGTTGCTCCGATCGGTTTGCTCCAATAGTAAAAGTTGTTCAGTTCGATGGGTAGACTCTTAGTTTAAAAGGATGCTAATGATATCAATTTCACACTGTATATTCGGCTCGAGTAAGGTTTATAGTTTTGTATGGAAGAGCAGATTTTTTTTTTCGTGATTTCGATGTTGGTCCCATAGAGAAAGTTGTTCAGTTTGATGGTCTGACCATCCCCTTAAAAAAGTGTCAGCATATTAAGAAGGACCCTGTATAAAGCCAGCCAGTTGTGAATTTATGATGCTGTATTTTCTGAACTTACGGAGTATGTTCTGCAATGCAATGCGCTGCACTGAGAACGTATCTATTACTGATCAGAGATCCACCGCACAGCGTCTGGATTGAGTTGTGTATGTGGTATTCCAAGAGTGCAAGCCATGGATATTGCTTTAGCAACGTTTGTTTGCCACCTGAAAGAGTAACATTGTTTCTTAAACATCAAAGCTTTGGAAAAGGCTTAGACTGTTGAACTAGGGACCAGCTTCGCGTTAGCATCCCCCTCTGACCAGGTACAAGATCAACTGATCAAGTGCATTTACACAAAATTGTAATAATTGCGGAACAATTCACACCAAAGTGGCAGCAGCTGGAAGTGCAGTTTTAGTTGCAGATCATTTTAAACTTTATCTCCATTGCTAAATGTAATGAATGGATTGTTTTCTTTGTATCAGTGTGTTTTAGAAGAGTTCGATCGAATGCTCGATGATCATAGCAGAGCCTCCGAACGAGTTGGTCTGAAGATGAACATGGACAAGGCGAAGATCATGTCAAATGCCATGTTGTACCCACTCCTGTAATGATCGGAATCTCTGCGCTCGAAGTTGTTGACGATTATGTCTACCTTGGACAATGTACCTTGGATAATGTATGTTTAATTATGTTTACAAACTATTCAGTTAAGTCCAACTTCGAGAAAGAGATAAACCGTCGAATCCAATTCGGTTGGGTAGCGTTCGGGAAGCTACGTAATCGTCACGTCCCAAATACCGCAGTGTCTTAAAACGAAAGTCTTCGATCAGTGTGTGTTGCCAGTGATGGCATATGGAACAGAGACGTGGTCGCTCACTCAAGGTCTCGTAAAAAGGCTGAAAGTCACCCAAAGGGCAATGGAGAGGGCTATGCTCGGAGTTTCCCTGCGAGATCGAATCAGAAATGAAGAGATCCGCAGAAGAACCAGAGTAGCTGGCATAGCCCAAAGAATTGCTAAACTAAAGTGTCAGTGGGCGGGGCACATTGCTCGCAGAATGGCCGATGGGGCCGAAAAGTTCTCGAGTTGCTACCGCATACCGGAAAGCGTAGCGTGGGTAGGCCCCCAGTGGACCGACGACCTGGTGAAGGCGGCGGAAACCCGTTGGATGAGGGCAGCGCGGGACCGGTCGTTATAGCGATCCTTGGGGGAGGCCTATGTCAAGCAGTGGACGTCCACCGGCTGAGATGATGATGATGAGTGTGTTTTAGAGCTTAGTCGCTTGAAGCGACTTAGCATCTAAGGAAATTTGCTTCGTACGGATACCCACTGAAGGAAATTGGGTAGGTAGGTAGTTCAATTTAAGCGACATGGGTGATGATGGTTGTCACTTACCTATTATTAAATTAGTACTGGTGACGTCGATTCCACAGCAACCAGACTCTGGATCAGGAAGTCTTGAAGAACTGCAACCTGAAAATAATTATTACCTATCGGACAGCCCCCCGCAAACTGAAACAGTGAACTCAGACCATCGATCTGAACACATTTCATTATCGAGCCTACATCAGGAAACGCGAAAAAAATTTAGGTGTCCCTTACATTTGAGTCGGGTAGGTACAGCATTTTTGTATGGGACAGTTGATTTTTTTTTCGCTTTTCCTGAGGTAGGCTCCTTTGTGTTGTTCAGTTTGATGGTCTGAGTTCACTGTTTCAGTTTGCGGAGGGTGTCCCTTACACCCCCATCACAGAGATGTTCTCCTCACTGAATCGCAGCCTTGCGACTGATGGTTACCAAAAGTACGTCTATCTCTCGTAATATATGGAGCAGCTGATTTTTTTCGCGTTTCCTGGGGGTCCATAGTGAAAGTTGTTCATTTTGATGGTCTGAATTCACCGTTTCAGTATTTGTCAGGCTGTGTCACTTATATCCTGTATCCTTATGAATAAGCTGACGGTTTTTTAGGGAGATGATCAGACTAAACAAGTATCTTAAAATGAGACCTTCATCGAATAATACAAATTAATTTTTAACATCGAGTTCGCGAAATTAAAATCTACTGTATACAGGTGTTAGGGTAAACAGTTGCATTACTTTAAGGGGGGTTGTACCCATGATAATGAACAACTTGCCCTAAGAAACCTATAAGGAATTCGTAAATTTTTTTGGACTTCCCATATTAAATGCTAGGCCTCGCATACCACCCCCGAGAAAACGACAAAAATCGAGATGTGCCTCCAACTTTATTATTTTACGTATGCTAGAAAGAGCGCGCATGACGTTTTACTCGTTTAAACGCTTTGTCGTGGGTGGCATGCTAGCAGTGCTGATCAAACATTTGTACGAAAAAACGAAAAAAAAAATTGTGAATTTCCTATAGGTTTCTTTGTGAAAGTTGTTCAGTATCATGGATATAATAACCCCTTAAAGTAATGCAACTGTTTACCCTAACACCCTGTATATTTAGTTCATTATTTTTAGTTAAGTCGAGTAAGATTTCAATTTTGTATCGATCGGCAGATTTTTTTCAAAATTTTGATGTTGGTCTCAGTACCTACTAGTTTTTCAGTTTTATGGTTTGATCATTAAAAAACCCGTCACCATATTAAATAAAATAAATAAAATAAATAAATAACGCTCACAGGCACATACATTGTAATGATCCCAAGTAAGCCTTAGGCTTTTTGTTATGGGAATCACACAACAACGGCACAAACATAATAACATCCATGACCGAACCGGGATTCGAACCCAGGACCCTGGTTTGGTAGTCCGGCGTGGCAACCATTACACCAACCATTATTAAGGACTCTACAGGTTGTTTTTTTTTACTAGCCCGTTTCATCCCACTGCTGGGTAAAGGCCTCCTCTACAGGGTGTTACAAAAGTAAAAATAAACATTTAAAATTTTAAGGTGTTTATTTAGACAATCACACTTAACAATTTTCACTAGGGACCAACATTGAAATCGCAAAAAAAAAAACAACATTCCCAAAAACAACACTTAGCTCGAGTAGATTTGTATTTTAGTATGCAACATCAGTTTTTTTCGCGATTTCGATATTGATCCCATAGAGAAAGTTGTTCAGTTTAATGGTCTAAATCTAAAGCAATGTTTATTTGTATTTTTGTAACAACTTGTATATTAATTAATACCAAAAAAGAGAATAATTCTTACGATTTCTATTCCTATGCGAACGGTGAAACGCGGATGTATATGAAACACACAAAAATATCAAAAGCACACACAATTTCATTTTAGAACTTAATCGTATAATTTTTTTAAACAAACTGATATGGCATATAGTTATTCGCTACTTTTATACTTAAACTGATTACGTGCAGACGTAGATTATGGGTATTTCTAAGCGGTAGGTAAGTACATAATTATAAATTGTCCAAATACATAATGTTCTCATAGATAAAAGATGATGTACGCGGACGGATGGTATGGTGACAGTCATATTCTCCACATTATTTTTCCATATTCCGAATTTTCCTCATTATTATTTTTACTTACACATTATTATATTTATTATTATTCAAAGAATTTGGCGGCCGGCCCTGTAATTTGAGACCCAGACTTAGAGGTCCCGTTCATGAATTAAACTTAGTAATACGTGTAGAGTGAAACAAAACTAACAAAAAAGTAAATTGGTTGTAGCCTGTAAAAGTTGGGGGAAAGGTTATGGTATATTCTCCTTATGATACCTTTTGTAGCAATGTGTGAAAGTCATAATCTTTCTTATTAGATAGTCCATTCAATCTTCTACGGATTCATTATATTTATTTTAATGAAAATTCACGATAACCATATAATATTATGATAATGGAAGAAAACGAAATCACGAACTATCAGTTCAACCAAGCCAAATACATTCCGTAACGACCAAAAAATACCTCAGTGATAATATTAGATGAAAATAGTTGTCGTGGTAGCGTTTGGCTACTGCTTTTTGGATGATTTGTCTGTTTTACTAGTAATTTCTACTTTTGAATCCGGACTTCTGGAGATGTGGAAGTTTTTTAAAAAAATGCCTTAATTTTTTCTGTTTATAATAATGATGACCGCCGTCCTGAAGACCTTTTTATTTTTCGTAAAAATGGCTGGGTCCAAATCTGCCCATCTTCTTTTCTCACTCTATTATCATATGCCTCTTAATGTATTTTCCATACGAAAGTACACTCACGGACACAATTTATCGTCCACTCAGTTTTTCCTTATGTCAAGAATTATGCCTATTTTGCTGCGCCCACCCCTGTGCTGTTCACATAGCTACAGTGCATACTACAACAATATCATACGATCAGCCGTGCAGCTGATCGCAAATTTTTTACAGACCTTTAATCATCAGTAACTCCTAAACCAACTGGAGTTATGAAGGCAGACCTGGTCCATCCCCATCACAGAGATGCTCTACACCCCATAAACACTGAATCAGCCTTGCTGCTGATGGTTGCAAAAAGTACACTAAACTCTTATACTAAGAAAATTTGCCGTTTTTTTATGTGACTGTACATCTACTTAGTTTAGATACGATGATGACCTGGTTATCTTTATCTTTGTGTTTGATATTTATTAATAGTTCATTTGAAAATTTGACGGGAAGATTTCGGTTACTTGGGTTTTTTTACGTTTGGCAGGAACGTAAGTACATGATAATATGTATATTGATTATTTATTTAATATTAACTGCAGTATTGGGCTCTCGACACGGAGGTCGTGAGTTCGATTCCCACGGAGGACACCAAGTGATATGTCACTTTGTGCATTTTTCCCCGGTTGGTTAGGACATTGCAGGCTAAATCACACTGAAAAAATAATTTGTTTACTTCAACCAACATCATGAATCCATATGAGCCTGTCAACATCATGACTTCTCCGACTAAGAGAACTTTGTTAAACGAATTTGGCTTGTTGTTACAACTGACCATCTTTTGTTTTTAGTAAACAATAACAACGTCATTTCAATTATTTTGGTGCTAATTAAGTTCTTAGTTGGCTCGCATTTTTTCAGTGCACCTGATTGCCTGAGAAGAAAAATTATTCCGTGCTTCGGATGGCACGTTAAGCCGTTGGTCCCGGCTAATATCTCTAGTGGTAGTAGTCGTTACATAAAAACCACGTCAGAGGCCGTAAGGCGGTCTGAATAAACCCTGACACCAGGGCCTCAATTGCGCTATTTTATACAGTTTTACCGTTCGGACGGAACGTTTTTGGTCCTGGTTTAGATTTGGTTTAGCTGATGTAAAAATGCTATCGCGTTATTTTTCACAATAGGTACAGAAAATTCGATCGAATGGTATCAAACGTTACGCCAACGTAGGTATCTTCCGAAATAAAGCTAAATCGTTACCGTTAATATAATTTGCGCGATACGAATTGTGCATAACGTAACGTTTTTGGTTGTGGTTTTGTTTTGGTAGTATCGTTCAAAATTACCGCGATTGACCCCCAGGGCTCTGCCCACACGATAAGAAGAAGAACATTTATTTTAATATTTTTCAGATACACGGTTTAAAAGACAGCGCAGACTGAAATGTATAGGATGATGTACAGCTGATTTTATCCGTCGGTACCCAAAGGTCGAAAACGTGACCCTATTACTAAGCCTACGTTGTCCTTCCGTCCGTCCGTCTGTCTTACCTATTTAGGGCTGTAACTTTTGACACGTATTAGCTAGATAGTTTAAATTTTCACAGAATGTGCGTTTAGTACGGCGGATTTGCTGACAAATAATAAAAATGTAATAAGTTCTCGAGTGGCGACCGCGTACCGGAGCGTGAGTAGCGCAGCGTGGGTAGGCCCCTCACACGGTGGACCGACCACCTGGTGAAGGCGGCGGGAAAACGTTGGATGAGAGCAGCGCAGGACCGGTAGTTATGGCGATTATTGGGGGAGGCCTATGTCCAGCAGTGGACGTCCATCGGCTGAGATGATGATGATGAATAAAAATGTCAAAAAGGTAAAAATTAAGGAAGTCCTCATACAAGAAACTAGTTTTTGACGTTATAACGTCTTATAAATCGATCATCATGTCGTATGGATTTTTTTTTTTTGTGTTCCTGCTTGGATCCGGGGAAGTCTAAATTTCGAGATCACAGATCAATCATCAAATCGTTGAATACCGGCTGCACGCACGAAAAAGTGTCACGTTCCGCCTGACCACTCAGGCTCAAGCGAGAGCGCGGAACAAATGTCTCTTTCTCGCGTGACGTCAGCGCTAGCAATTCGAATATTCATCAATGTTTCTTTATGACATTATCTATCACGTAAAACTATCGTCCGTAAACCGACTTTACAGATAACCAATTTTTACCCGACTGCGCCAGAAGGAGGGTTATGTTTTTCGAGCGTATGTATGTATGTATGTTTGTATGTATATTTCTTTGGCACGGCCTACAGCCTAAACGGCTTGATGGATTTTGACGTATGGGGTGTCGTTAAGTAAATTTGTAAAAATCGTGAGAGTGACATAGGCTATATTATTTTAATAAGGCGGTCGCGAATTAAAAAAAAAGAGGGGGAACAAATTTTTTTTTGTAAAAAATTACAATATGGGTATCAAATGAAAGTTAGTGAACAGACAATTCCAAAAATATATATATTATAGTACTTTTATGCTACCATTCAGACACAAGACTAAAAAGTATGAAATAAACTAAATTATTAAAAAAACAAGAAACCCGACTGCATAAAAAAACTATTAACTGAAAAGAGAAAAACAAGCTCTTTAATCACTTATCAGCTATACCAACTTTGTTTTCTTAAGCCAATATAATTTGAATGTTATTAGGTAGGTAGGTATTGCAGGCGGGGACAAACCAATATGTAGGTATGTTTTATAATTCTTCTTTGTCCCCGTTTGCGATACTAGGTAGGTATCGCATTCAAATTATATTTGCTCAAGAAAACAAAGTTGGTATAGCTGATTAGTGATTAAAGAGCTTGTTTTTCTCTTTTCAGTTAATAGTTTTTTTTTTATCCAAGTTTACAATACAAGCGTCAAAGGTGTGATCATAAGTACAAAATCTAGAGTACCTATAACAACAAATAATAAAAACCGGCCAAGTGTGAGTCGGTCTCGTGCTAAAGGAACCGGAGAAACATTTTTTTGTAAGTTAATATTTTGTGTAGTGGTGTGTTACGGAACCCTCGGTGCGCGAGCAGCCCGACTCGCACTTGACCAGTTATATTACAGTTTTATTATAAGGTCTGTGGTTGAGTGTATAATAGGTAGGTACGTAACTAAATTAATCAAAAATACTTTATTTTCCACCTAAATATAAGCAGCAAAAAAATTAAGAATAAAACGGAGACAAAGAAATTCAGAGTAAGGTGCAAAAATAAGATAATAATTTAAGTTACCTTTTGTCACATGTTTAATTTAAATATGGTATCTACCCAAAAAAATTTACATTTAGGAAATAAATTATTTAAACGTCAAACAGTGACATTTGGCCGTAACAAATTAGATTGACAATATTCTTAATATTGCAAAAGAATTGACAAAAAATGCTAAAATATAAATAAGAGGTAATAAAAGGGTTCCGTACAAACTTTACGATAAATGTTTGGTTTGACTAGGATTGTTAAATAAAAACAAAGTAAATAAAAAATTAGCATGCAAGATTTCACCCGAACGTACAAATAAACAAACATATTATAAATAAACAAGGCAAGTTATATAAAAGCTTGTGAAAAGAAGGAGGTCGCCAAAAATGTCCATGTTTCACTAGTAGTAACTCTTTCCAGAGCGTCACGAGTCACTATTTGAAGAAAAGAAGAAGAAGAAGTGAGTACAATGCATGCAGTGGGAAAATTGAAGCATGCAGGGTTGCAGGTTTCCTCACGATGTTTTCCTTCACCAAAAACACTAATGAATAAAGAATTTTTTTTTAGCTGCATGAAAAAGTTTTATTTATTCATAATTACCTATTTTAATTATTTATTTTAACATTTTATTATACTCACAAAGATGACAGCATGGTAGACAAGTAAAAAGGTGAGATTATCTCTAAGGAGATTTCTTCCAGCAGACCGAGTGACAAAGAGGAAGTTTACCGTGAGGCATGATTTGCACTCTTGGTGTGTTTATCGTAGTGTTTTGTTTAGTGGACTAAGGAACCCTGTATTGAAATATAAAGCATGAAAACGTACATTATGGGACTCCATATCGTCTGTGGTGTAACTGGTAAGCCTTTCTGACATCTGTAGTAAGTCCCCACATTAAGAATTTATACAATATGGCGCTAACCTGGAAAGTTATTTCAAAACTTGGCCCATCATCATCATCATCATCATCAGCCTATCATCGTCCACTGCTGAACATAGGCCTCTCCCAAGGCGCGCCACAAAACTCTATCCTCGACCTTCCTCATCCAGTCGCTCTCCGCTACTTTTTTTAGGTCGTCTCTCCAGCGGGCAGCAGGGCGTCCGACACTACGCTAGATAAAACTTGGCCCATTAAATAAAATTTTCGAATCACACTTGGAACGTCTACTTTTAAATTTAATTAAATTAAATTAAAAATTAAAGTACGCAAGCAGTACTTAATTAATTTTTTTCTCGCAGAACAACTCTTTTTCAAAATAATAATTCCATATAAACTGATAAAAATTACGAAAATGCAATTAGTCTGACCCATAAAGTTATTATAATGTTCTGACCAACACTTTTTTTTCTAAGCATTAAAAAAATCTATAAAAAAATCACGAGGAAAACGGGGTGTTTTTTTTTTTCTATCTTTAAAAATGACTGAGGTATTGAACACCAAAGCACATTCCCGCTAAAAAACAACGGTTTGCACTCCGGGAGTGCCGGCAGAAGTGAAAACTAAAGATCTTATGTCACGTGACGTCACGGTCTGACTATATCTATGCTTACGAATTTTCGATCAAGTTACGTGACACCGCCACGGTCCTGACGCGAGTTTAACATTTTTTACCTATCCCAAAAAGTGCACAACGCCGCTAAAGAAGTTTTCACTTCAAAAGATTTCTCAGTTCGCGGCCGGCCGCGCGACCGGCTGTGACGTCACACAGCTGCAGTTGCTCGACAAAATTCGTACCAATTCTCTCATTAGTGGTCTGTAAGTCGGGATAAATACATCCATAGATTAATATGTATATTGGCTATAGATAGGTAAGTTGCCTTGAATTTTAGAAGACGTCCTAATTACCGCGTTGTCGCTTATCAGCACCGGGGGGAGCCACATCTTATGAAATAAATTGAAAAAGACGGCCGGCCGACAAGAGTCTCGAACCATAGTACCCGAATCGTGAGCCAGTTGTCTATACCACTAGACCAACAAGACAGTGATTGATACGGGCGAAATCTCTCACTAGTACAGCGCAGTGTAGGTGTAACGTGCTATTGCTTCAAGAATCTTGACTTTAGTTCTACACATAGTGCTTCGAAATATAACCGATAGATGGCGAAAGCTGTATATCGGCGTTCCACTTAGTTTGTTCTAAGATAACATAGCATGCATACGTCGAGAGTCTCCAATCACTACCTAATATATCTCATCGCATTCCCCCTATTCCAGGTCACCATGGAGATCCTCTCCCTAGCAATAACACACGCGGTGTTCTATGCCTCATCCAGCTACAACTTCACCGAGTCACCTACTATCAACTGGACTGAATTCGACTCCAATAGATGGTGGGGACCAACCAGTGAACAGGCCACACAGGACACAGCTATATACCCGACTAATATTACATTTAGCGATGATGTAGGTGGATGGCGATGACTTTATTTATTTGAATAAACCACCTCTCTTGAACTTACGTTCCATCATCATCATCTTATTTGTCGGTATTCTCCAATTCTCCTCCAACACCATATCAATTCAATTCAATTCAATTCAATTATACTTTATTGCACACCAAAACAAAACATACATTTGAAAAAAGACAAAGAATATCTCACAAACAGCTTCCAGCCTGTCTCGATCTCGTTTAGTCAAAGTCCACGTCTCGCTACCGTATATTGCTCCAGATCTCCAGATATATACACTTTAATTAAGCGTTTTCGGATTTTGCTAGATATTTTTTAGTATAATTATACAGGGTGGAATTGATATATCATTGGCATCGTTTTAAACAAAGAGTCTACTCATCAATCTGAACAACTTTTACTATGGGAGCAAACCGATCGGAGCAAAAAAAATCGGCTGTTGCATACATTTGAGTCGAGTGGGCATTGCAGTTTCCCTCCTATGTTTGACAGATGATAGCAGACCTCAGATCGCGTCTCGACAATCAAAGAAATTGGACATCACCTCTCGAAGGTGTTGCCTTCCAATATGGATTCAACAACGATCAAATCAATACCTGGACTACGTTCTGGTCGAAACAATACAATTTCAGTGAGAGACTGATCAAGCTCAATCAGTATCCTATGTACAAGACCAATATTCAGGGCATGGATATCTTCTACATCAGGGTTACTCCAGAGGTAATCTATAATACCGTATACTACAAATACTTCTGGAGATGTTATCTTTCAAGTCATGTTAGGTATCGGGTTAAAATGTCGATCGTCTTAATTAATATTCGCTTATTCATTTTCTCTTTTCTTCTCTTTACCTGCCATGGCATTGATTTTTAAAAAGATACTAAGTTAATTGTCCTTTATAATATAATGATTTTATAATACATCTTCATTATTATTTATCTATGCCATTATAAATGGATTCTTATCTCTCAAGCGTTATTTTCTAGGTGCCCAGCGGCGTTGAAATCGTACCGTTGCTGTTGCTTCACGGATGGCCATGTTCTGTCTTCGACTTCTTCGATGCGATCCCTCTCCTTACAGCAGTCAGTTCTGACAGGGACTTCGCTCTTGAACTCATCATTCCCAGTCTACCAGGATACGGATTTTCTGAGGTCAGCATTTTATAATGATTTTAAACGATACGGAGAAAGGTGTTTTGGTAAGGAATTCACCAAGAATAGAATTTAACAGGAAGTTATTAAATAAAGAAATAACACTTACAAGCACATAATTATATTGTTCGATCTCAAACTGAACAACGCATTTATGATGGATCTGACAACTACGACTGAAATAGTAGTAAGTAGACCGGATGCAAAAGTAATTAACAGGGGGCAATATTAGGGGCAATTGAAACATTGAATAGGACAAAGACTCGAGCGAGCAGCAGCCACGGAGCTGTCATCTGGCTGTAATGATTTGAAACGGTATGAACAATGGTGTTTTGATGACCTGGTTCTATTTGCACCGTCGAAAGCAGAGTTACAAGGCGTAATAAATGTGATGAGGTGTATTAGGAAAGAAATGGAAGTAAACGAAAGTAATGGTATTGGATCGTGAGGATGAGGTTACAGAGTGTAAGATTTGTATTGAAGGAGAAAGAGTATAACAAGTGAATGAGTTTGTGTATTAAAGAAGTATGTTCACTAGAGATGAAGTGTGAGGGGAATGTGGCGGGGACTGCGGAAAAGAAATGGTGCCCTACACGCCGTAGTGAGTAGCCGGTCTGTGTCAAAAAGGGCACGTCTGGCTATTCACAATGGCATGTTAGTGTCTACCCTTATGTGCAGAAGTGAATGTTGGGTGTGGAGCAAAAGGAATGAAAGTCGAGTGAATGCAGTCGAAATGCGCTCTTTACGAAGTAGGTATTGTGTGGTGTTACAGTGACCGACCGAATCAAGAACAGTGTGAGTGTGGTAGGTGTAAGTTGAAGGATGATGTGGTAACCAGGATTGAAAGAGGTACCTATGCTTAGGTAGTTCGGTCACGTACTAGATGGATAGTAGTCAACTGACTAGGGTGATTGATCGATCAAATATGAGTGGAACCGTCCGAGAAGAACTTACCAACACCAAAAAAAATTTTTTTCTTCTCCAAAAAGGACAAGTGCGTAGTACCCACAATCGACGAAAGTGTATGAAGAGATGTATGAAAGTTGATGAGGCGAGAGAAGTATGTGTGAATCGTAGTGTGTGGCAAGCCGTAATCCTATCTTAGGTTTTACCAGAAAAACTTAGGATATACCATACTCCGGGATTTCACAGTAATATAAATATAGAGTGTCCCGAAATTATACATCGAGTTGAAAACAGGATATTATATAGTTTATAACATCTTTTTTTATTTTTTTTATTTTATTGAATAAAGAAATTTACAAAACACAACAAGGACAAAAACCCGTCCCACGAAAACCTGTAAGGGTTTATCTGGGGAAGGGGCGTTCACATTCGCGGACCAATTGGGTATTTCTACTTTTACATAGGTATGTTATAACATAGGTATGTTTCGTTAATTAATGTTACATTTAGTTATGAATTTTAGGTAAGTCAAATTAACTTTTTAGGTTGGTATGATACACATAAAGGATGACTCGTATGAGCATTGCCACAATCACCATCCTAGCAGTGAGTTGGTAGTTGTGGCAATGCCTGATGATGATGGATGATGCATACACATAACTGCACAGTTAAAGGATATAGTCTATGTCGGTAAGTGATTATGATAAGTAATGTTTTTTTACAATGGGTTTAAACTTAGGATTTGAAATGTAAGTACTTTGTATATCAACTGGTAGACTGTTAATTATCTTTGGTAAGACATGATTACATAATCTCTTTCCGTAATTGTTACTATAGTTAGATACTACATACTCTTTCTTATCTGTTAGCTTTCTTAGCCTACTATTTCTTATTTTTAAAGGTAGGTTACATAATTGCGAGTATTCGTCTTGCAATATTGCTATTTTTACTTTAGATTGTACTGTTAATATGTTACAATAAGCAAATAATTCTGTATAGTCATGTTGGTATTTGATTTTAGTCTTGTTAGGTACAATAGTTTTTAGTAGTCGGATTTGTAAATTAAATATTTTATCCAGATTAGATTTGTAAGTTCTACCGTAGCTGCTGATCCCGTACCCGATCACTGAGTCAGCCATCGCCAAATACAACATCCTCAGAGTACTATACGGCAGTTTGTGTTTAAGTATGCACAACCTACTCAATATGGCTCTTAGCTTATCACAGATATAGTTGATGTGGGGGACCCAGTTAAATGACTCATCTATTATCAGACCAATGTACATATGCTCTTTTACATTTTCTATTGCGGTACATTTACAAGTGTTTTTATTTAAATGCAAACATTTGTGTTCGTGGGCAACGATGGTGGGCTGGCGATCAGTCTTATTGTGAGATGAATGTATGTGTAGAAGTTTAGTTTTTTGAGCATTGATCACCAATCCAACATCGTGTGCCCACTTACACAATGTGTTGAAGTTTTGTTGCAGCAGTCTTTCTGCCTCACAAATGTCTTTGTTAGCTACAATGATACACGTATCGTCTGCAAACTGATATACAGAGCCATTCTTTATTATATTGCACATGTCGTTAACGTACAGCAAGTACTCGGTGGGTCCCAAAATGGAACCTTGGGCCGTTCCTTTCTCACTGTTCAGGTAATAATAAAAAAATATATATAAGATTGATAGTAGAGTCGGCCGCAATAAGTTGTAAACAATTTTGTTCTAAGTCGTAGTACTAAAGTGTATATAACTAATTGCGGCCGACTGTACATACTCTTTCTTATACTATGGCAAGGTGTGCCTGTTAACCAAGTTAAATGCATGTTTACGTCAATTTTGAGCAACACCTCTTTACGGCTATCGCCTAAAAATGTTCGGAGAGTATGAACAGCTGCCCTTTGTTCCAAGCCCGCAAAAGGCGGCCTTATCACTAAAAGTGATTTCTTCCATACAACCAGTGGATGGAAGAAGTCAATATCTAACTTAGCCCCCCCCCCCCCCCCAACACTCACGTAGTCTTTGTGTTGAATTTTTACAGGGGCCAGTTCGTCCAGGTTTTGGAGCCTCCCAAGCTGCGGTTGTGATGAGGAACCTGATGAGAAAACTCGGTTTCACAAAGTATTACCTCCAAGGTGGCGATATTGGAGGCCGCATTAATAGTCATTTGGCTACATTGTATCCTGATGTAAGATTCTATCTCATTTCAATTTTTATAATATTTTGTGCCGAACTTCTTCCAGAAGCTAAAAATAACATTTTCTTCGCAGGAGGTACTAGGTTTCCATACAAACTGGGCAATTCTCCTATCACCGGTCGCGCTCTTCCTGCAAATGGTCGGCTCCCTCTACCCACCTCTGGTTGTTGAACAGCGCTTAATGAACAGAATGTACCCCCTTACCACATGGTTCACGGGCCTTATGGGAGGTACTGGATACATGCATTCGCAAGCTACTAAGCCTGATACTATTGGTAGGTACATTCTACTCAAAATATAACGTAGTTAGGATTTTTGAATCGATGTTTGAATTGTATGTACTTAGATCCGAAACATCATCAGGGTTTTCCCAATGGTTTTTCTTAAAGTGGAAAAATTTTAAGGCTAATTTTTGGGGTGTAGAGCCTCTCTGTGATGGGGATGGACCAGGTCGGCCTGCAGAACTTCAGTCGGTTTAGAAGTTACAGACGTTTAAAGGGCAGTAAAAAATTAACGATCAGCTGCAAGGCAGTCCCCGAGCTGTAACGTTATCGCACAATTCCAGATTTATTAAAGCCTATACGCGTATTACCCTTCAGGAAGAGCTTTCAAGGCTATTACACTTCCTGATATTAAAGAGGTCCAGTTTACAACTAAAGTTAAAAAAGAAACAGCATAACTACAAATTGTTGAATATTTCTATCTTCACTTACATTTTCAGGTGTTGCTTTAAGTGATTCTCCAGCTGGTCTATTGGCTTATGTCTTGGAGAAGTTTTCAGCAGCCAATCCTAGCAACATAATATTGGCAGATGGTGGTCTTTTCGATTCCTATGACCCATCGTTCCTGATCGACACATTGATGTACTATTGGTCAACCAACTCCATGCAGTCGGCTATGAGGATCTATGCTGACACATTCAACAAGTATCATACTAGTTTGAGGCTGGAAGAGTAAGTTCTTTTGGATTCATAGTTGTTATGAAGTGATTTAAACATAGGTTAAACATAGGTATTTAGGGTTGTAACTTTTGAACCGTAATAGCTAGATGGTTGAAATTTTCTCAGATCATGCGTTATTATGGCAAATTTCCGTACCACACCACCACAGAACACAACATTATTAACTTAGAAAAAAAAAAATTGTCCGGGACCTTTAGCGCAAGACCGACTCACACTTGGCCGGTTTTTAGTATTTTTTGTTATTTTGTGGAGTTTGCTCTATAATCACACTAAGTTTGACGCTTGTATGTATTACCGTTTTTACGATAGAGCGTGAAGAAAAAACGTTGACAAAAACTAGTTTCTTGATGAGAACTTTTTGACATTTTTATTATTTGTTAACAAATCTGCCGTAATAACGCATAATCTGAGAAAATTTCAACTATCTAGCTATTACGGTTCAAAAGTTACAGCCCTAAATAGGCAGGACAGACGGACGGACGGACGGACAACGTAGGTTTAAGGGTCCCGTTTTCACCCTTTGGGTACGGAACCCCTAAAACCGACACCCGATCTGCCTCAAGTCGTACGCACCTAAGAATTGTTAGCGCATTTTCCATCTATAAAGAAATAACTTTAAATCAATTCCAGATACCCAACCCACGTACCAACCTGGATCATGCAACCTCTGTTCGAGATGACCTACCAGTCTCCCATAATCCTCGGCTTAAAATACAAGACCATCATAGACACTGAAGTCCTTAACGATGGAGGGCATTTCTTTGCTCATGAGAAGCCAGATGTTTTCTCAGCAAGTGTCTTCAAAGCTTTGACCAAGTTCAGGGCTTACCACGCTTGTGTTGCCGCTTCGGGCAGTACGTCCACTAATTCAACTAATTTGCAATGCATTATCCAGATTTCAGATACGAATTTGTGTTCCGAATCTACGTAATTTTTTAATGGCTTGCTTAGAAGTAATTGATTGATTGGCAAGAATTCTGACACGCATATTAATTGCTTTTATATTCTTTTGGTGTTTATTGAAATGATACTTATTTATGTTCTATTGTTGAATATTAAAAAGTATTAAGTATTTAACTCTTTTATTAATCTGGGTGGAATGGCATGAAATATTTTCCGAATATTGAAGACATAAGAACAAAACTATCCCAGTACCTACCTAGTTATTTGATACCTTGATACCTTATTTGCAGACTATACAATAATAGAAATTGATAGAGAGTCAACGTTACAAAAATGGTAAAGTCAAAAGAGCTTCTATAGAGCTCTTTTGATAACTACGAGTAGCTGAGAGTAAAACATACCAAAACGACTTTTATTAATCAAATACTGCCTCTGTTTTTAGTTAGTGCGACCCAACACATAAAGATAGAGAGGAACTGACAGTTAAGAGAGCGAGATGTACCTAGCGGCGCCACTGTATAATAGAAAGAGATACGTGACGCGAGACAATAGAACCGTTTTTGGGAACTTGTCAGCACAATCGACTGGGTAAATATTCGTGCTCTGTGAATAATTAGTGAATCTAAAGTGAAGTCGTAGATTATTTTGTGAAATATACTAACACTATTTCATTAATTTACCTACGATTTCACGTTAGATTCACAATTATACACAGAACTCGAAGTTTTAGGGTGCCGATAAGTGCCGACAAATGCACAAAAAACGGTTTCATTTGACAACTCATGTCAGTTACTCTATTCCGACAGGTATAATAACTTTATGGACCCAACAGCATATTTTAAGTAAGTATACAGGACGCTACATACATTATAGGGTGCTTCAAAACCAAAACTGAGCAACTTTTACTATGGAATCAATATTGAAATAGCCAACAAAAATCTGCTGTTTCTTTCCAGTCATAGTTAGCGGTCCTAGGTCGTAAATCGAGACCTATGGAGCCTATGCACTATTGGACGACGGCCCTACGTGCGAAAGGGACGACAATAGAGGGCGTGACGGGCGCGCGGATCTACAAATCATTTTCCCATAAAATAATAAAATACAAATATCTTAAATTTTAATTAATAAAATAATGAAATTATTATTTCAGTGCAATTATTTCGGTATAATTATTGGGGTGTATGAGGTCTTGCGCTTATTCATTAACACGTTTTTTTTTGTTTTATTAGGAAGCCAACATCATACGTTGTATAGTTGTATAGACACGTTGTATTAGTTACGGAACCAAATCAATCAAAAATATACTTTATTTTTAATCACAAATAATATTAAACAAATATAAGACAAAGAAATACAAAAAGGTGCAAGAGGTGCCTACCTACAAAATATGGTGGTCTAAATATTAAAGTTACCTTTTGCCAGATGTTTGATTTAAATATATGGAAATAAAATTTGCATTTAGGAAATACATTATTTAAACCTGAAACAATGGCATTTGGCCGTAACTAATTGGATGGTCAATATTCTTAATATTACACAAAAGAATTAACAACAAGATGCTAAAATGTGAATGAGAGGTAAAAGAAAAGGGTTCCGTACAAACTTTACAGTATATGGTAAGTTGACTAGGATTGTTAAATAAAAACATTTTTGAAAAAGAAGGAGGTCGCCAAAATCGATATAAACTTGTGCAACCAGCGATAGAAAACCAGTAGTAACATTTTTTGTAATTTCACTGGTCCTTGTTCGTATACAGATAATGATAAATAGGTAGGTACATATACAAATTAATAAACTTAAGGTGGTTTCAGTCCATACAAAAGTGCGCGCGCTCGCTCGCTTGTCGCGTTGTTGCGTAGACGGAATTAATAAAAGTAATATTTTATATACTTATGGAAAAATAGTTTAGAAAATCTAGATGTCGCGTCACAAAAAACATTTGCAATTTATAAAGCTTTTAACATTTTGTATGAAAAATTTCAAAGCTTTATATCTTCGTAATTATAATAATTATAAATTCCAAATGTTATTATGTTGTTATGTTACGCGACATCAAGATTTTCTAAACTATTTTTCCATATATACAAAGTTACTTATATTAATAACGACTACGCGTATTGTGCGTCAAAATTTTTTATAAAATTGACCCCTCTGCAACCACCTCATACTACCGTAAAATATGCAAATTACCTAGTTATGTGAGATCTCACAGCACATGCAGAGCAAAGACTTCTTCTTACGAATAAGGATGAGAGGGAGTGGGCCATAGTCCACCACGCAGACCCAGTGCGGATTGGTGGATTTTATTTTTTATTTTTATTAAAAATGCATTCTGGGATCCCAGAAAACGGTCGTCGACGTCCGGGTCGTCCTAGGAAGAGGTGGCGGGACGATCTGGATTCTTTCGATGCCGCGTGGCCTGAGCATGCCCAAGACAGAGATGGTTGGAGGATTAAAGTGGGATGAAATAGGCTAGGAAAAAAAAGGGTTTGCTCTTGACCTCAATCCTGTCCTTAGGACAAAGATGGGGTCAAAGATGTAGCGAGTATACCCAGAAGATGCCTATTCACTCGTGCTTTAAAGGAATTTGGGTTGAAAGCGCTCGGAAATACTGACGCAGGCAGGGCACTCTAATCCTTGGCTGTGCGCATTATAAAAGAATCAGAAAGGAGCTTGGTGCGAATATGTGGGATGTCGACCAAGAAGGGGTGATATCCCGCGGTGCGTCTGGAAGTAGAAAGGGGAAGGCGGAATGAGCTCATGTAGCTCTTGGGCACACTCACCGAAGTACAATCAAAAATAACTGGTAAACTGACTGTTGATGATTTTTAAACGCCATATAGGCCTACTCTGACGGGAAGCTATCCGGCATGGATTACACATTTGGTGTGTTTGTTGTAGTTTTAATTTGTGACTTAAGGAACCCTAAATTGAAATATAAAGCATGAAAACAACATATTAGTGGGCTCCATTTAGTCTGTAGTGTAACTGGTAAGCATTGTCATTTTATTATATATTACTAGTATTTTAGTTGATTAATCATCAATCCTAAAATCTTCTAGTCCTGGAGTGCGATTTTTATATCTCATACGTTGAACTCAGCAGTTGAAAATGTATTGAGATACGCATCTTTCTACTGCTGATTTGACTTTCAAAAATCGCACTCCTGGAGTATGATTTTTTAATGTCAAATCCGCAGTAGAGAGATGCACGTCTCCATAGTAATATTGACATTTTCAACTGCTGAGTTCAAAGAATGAGTTTCAAAAATTGCACTCCAAACAGGAACGAAAGAAATTTTACGAGCGTTAGCTCATACACCTTGAGGGTAGAACGTATGTCAATGTCATCATGAGCCTATAAACGTCCCACTGCAGGGCATATGCCTACCCTCAAGAAGGGTGTACGGCCTGGCCACGACTAAGCGCCGGGCTGAGAAGCGACTATGCCACGTACAGGTACGGAAGCATCTCAGCGGCATTGACCGAAGTTTGCCGAGGTAGACGTAATTTGACATGGCTTTATGCAAAGTGGCCCTTCAATTTCTCGAAGGCAGTTCATCTTATAGGCAAGATATTTTTATCTATTATAGAATACGAGGGAAGGAGCGCACGAATTTAATAAAGATCTACATAGATGTTTTATTGTTATTATCTTTCCACAAACTTTTAAATACGTTTTTGAATTTGGGCTGGACATCCTCAAGGCTGCCTACTTAAATTTTCACTTATATGTATCTATGCTCTTAGTCACCATAAATACGACACCTCACACCTCAGTAAGAAATAGAGAGGTCTAAAGTAAGCTGGAAATCATACGTCGAGAGACATGCTCAAATCTAATCAATAGCACTTCCTAATTTATCTCATCTCATCCCTCCTATTCCAGGTCATCATGGAGATCCTCGCCCTAGCAATAGCTCACGCGGTGTTCTTCGCATCATCTAACTACAACTACAACTACTCGCCTACTATCAACTGGACTGAATTCGACTCTAACAGATGGTGGGGACCAACCAGTGAACAAGCCACACAGGACACCGCTATATACCCGACTAATATCACATTTAGCGATGATGTAGGTAGATGGCGATGACTTTATTTACTTGAATAAATAACGATGATGTTTTGCTACCTACCTTCACTTACGTTTCATCATTATCATCTTATTTAAGAGCTTCATTCTTGTCGGTATTCGCCAATCTTGTCTCTTTTCCGCAAGTGTCTTGAGTTCTTGATACGACACGACATCGGCCTTTTCCTTCACTTGGGCTAGAACTCTGTCTAGGTCTTCTTCTGCCTCTTTTCTCTTCTGTCTTCCCTTTCAGTATGGCTTTAAAGAAATGGTTGGGTTGTTTCGTATCAAGTGTCGGATCATTTTTACTCTCCGGTTTTTGATTGTTTTTAGAATATTTCTCTTTTACTTTACCATTCGCAACACCTCTTCATTTGTTATTCGTTCTGTCCAATTTATCTCCTACATTCTCCTCCAACACCACATCCCAAAAACTTCTAGCCTATCTCGATCTTGTTAGTCAAAGCCCAAGTCTCGCTTCCCTACAGTGCAATGCTCCAGATGTACACTTTAATTAGGTCTTGAGTTCTTGATACATTACGACAGTCATCAACCTTTTCCTCCACTTGGGCTAGACAACTCTGTCTAGGTCTTCCTCTGCTTTTCTTCCCTACTATCTTATCTTCCCTTCCATTATGGTTAAAAAAAAATCGTTTCGTATCAAGTGTGCGATCATTTTATCCTTTCCGTTTTTCGATCGTTTTTAGAATATTTCTCTTTTCCTTAGCAACTCTTAACACCTTTTCACCTTTTTTTTTCGTTTTGTCCAACTTATCCCCACCAACCCACCATTCTCCTCCAACATCACTTAATTTATATTTAATTGCTTAGTATTATTACTTTCTTCCCGCTTGCGCATCGTCCGTATGCGTAATTGCGTATGGTAAGGTAACAGCGGTGAATTGAAAGCCTAACCACTAGTCTTTAATAGTACTACACTACTACAAGACTCTTCTTCTTATCGTGTGGGCAGATCCCTGGTGTCAGAGTTTTTTCAGACCGCCTTACGGCCTCTGACGTGGTTTTTATGTAACGACTACTACCACCAGAGATAGTAGCCGGGACCAACGGGACCAACGGGGGCAGTTACACACTAGGTACTACAAGACTGATTTAATACTGAGGATCTTCACAAAGGGTGGCTATATTATAGACTACGCTCCCATGCCTCCACACTTCATCGGTGTGGACAATGCAGAGGCCGAAATCTGTTAGGAACGCTTCATTATCATAATCAAGGTGTACCTTCTATCATTGTGTTGTCATTTTTTAATTTCTCTCCTATGTTTGACAGATGATAGCAGACCTCAGATCGCGTCTTGACAATCAAAGAAATTGGTCAACACCTTTCGAAGGTGTTGGCTTTCAATATGGGTTTAACAACGATCAAATCAATAACTGGACTACGTTCTGGTCGAAACAATACAACTTCACTGAGAGACTGATCAAGTATAATCAGTATCCTATGTACAAGACCAACATCCAGGGCATGGATATCTTCTACATCAGGGTTACTCCAGAGGTAATCAAAAAATATATTTGCTGATGTTATATTCCAAGTATTTCCAAGTAATTTTAGGTAGCGGGTTAAAATCTCAATTGCCTTAATTCTTCTATTATATACATTTTCTCTTTTCTTCTTTACCTGACATGGCGTAGAAATGACTAAGCATTATTTAAAAAAATATATACAAATTAAGTGTTGTCCCATTAGTATAGTAATCGCCAAGAAGAAGAAACGAGAGAGAGTGTGAGAGAGAGAGAGAGAGAGAGATAAAAATACATTTCTAATGACTCTACGTCATAGAGTCATTAGAAATGTTTTCTTATCTCTCAAGATTTTTTTCTAGGTGCCCAGCGGAGTTGAAATCGTACCGATGCTGCTCCTTCACGGATGGCCAGGTTCTGTCTTCGATTTCTTTGATGCGATCCCTCTCCTCACAGCAGTCAGCGCTGACAGAGACTTCGCTATTGAACTCATCATTCCCAGTGTACCAGGATTCGGTTTTTCTGAGGTTAGCATTTTATAAAGATTTGTAACGATACGGAGAAAGGTGTTTTGGTAAGCGGTCTACCTAGGAATCCATGATCTAACAGAGATTCGAACCCAGCCAGGAATTCTAGTTTAGAAGTCTGACATGGTAACCATTATGTCAATTATAATGAATAAGTAGATATTGCAATGTGTGGCGTTAGTTGTAGGTGAATCAAAATAAATGTTCTGTGTTTAGGTATAATGCACGAATAATAATATTAACTAAGGCTTATATGTTTAACTTACCCCCCAGCCTTTAGCCCCCAATACACACGTAGCCAGTTCCTGTGCATACACCACGTTTAGGTCAGAAATTACCATGAAATGGAGTGAATGTTTAAATTTTCACAGGGGCCAGTTCGTCCAGGTTTGGGAGTCTCCCAGGCTGCGGTTGTTATGAGGAACCTGATGAAAAGGATCGGGTTCACAAAGTATTACCTCCAAGGTGGCGATATTGGAGGCCGCATTAACAGTCATTTAGCTACATTGTATCCTGATGTAAGATTCTATTTTAATACAATTTTTAAAATATTTTATTTCCAAATTCTTCCAGACGCTAAAAATAACATTTTCTTCCCAGGAGGTACTAGGTTATCATACAAACTGGGGACTTCTCCTGTCACCGGCCGCGCTCTTCCTGCAAATGGTCGGCTCCCTCTACCCACCTCTGGTTGTTGAACAGAGCTTAATCAACAGAATGTACCCCCTTAGCGCATGGTTCACGGGCCTGATGGGAGGTACTGGATACATGCATTTGCAAGCTACTAGGCCCGATACTCTTGGTACGTACATTCAACTAAAAATATAACGTATTTAGGTAGACCCGTTCCATTGTACAGTTTCCGCTGCATAACATAGACGACAGGGATGTTCTCACCACAAAAACCTAATGCAACTTCGAAAGCAATATGGTATTGATGAATACATTAGGTACGAGTGGAGAAAAAGCGAAAAACCACATATTGTGTGTGGCATATTGGAAAAGTAGGACTAGGAATCTAGAATATTTGTTTCATTCAATGGTTTACAGTGGTATAAGTCCAGTATACCACTCCGTTCCGTTCCGTTGGCTCACTAGCCCACAATTCTGCTGCAAGGATGCAAAGACGACAGCAATATGAGCAGCTACTCGCTAGAGGTGCTCGCGAGCTCAGAATATTGCGATGTATACAATCAAGTTTATAGTTAGGTTTGGAACATTACCTTTATTCGCCTTTTATATAGGTTTACCATTCAAGTTAAATAATCAGCATAGCTACAAATTGCTGAATATTTCCCTCCTCTCTTAAATTTTCAGGTATTGCCTTAGGTGATTCCCCAGCTGGTCTACTGGCTTATGTCTTGGAGAAGTATGCAGGAGCCAAAACAAGCAACTTATTATTGGAAGATGGTGGTCTTTTCGACTCATATGAGCCATCATTCCTGATCGATACGTTGATGTACTATTGGTCAACCAACTCGGTGCAAACTGCTATGAGGTCATATGGTGACACATTCAACAAGCATCATTTTAATTTGGGGATGGAAGAGTAAGTTCTTTTGGATTCTTATTTGTTATGAAGTCGTTTAAATATAGGTTCTATCACAGTTATCTTTTGATCTTGTATAGAAGATAAGGTTGTAGTTTTCGCAAGAAAAACTGTTTTTATAATGTTTATAAAACTTTTCTACATGTTCCACCGTCGTAAAAGCAAAAGTTTTCTTTCCACTAAAACCAAAAAAGCCGATGCGTGCTACTTTCACTTCATCTTCAAATCAATTTTTTTGCAATTTATCGCGGTAAGCAGATCAAAAGTAAATGTTCTTTTGTTAATGATGAAGATCCAAAATGATCTTTCTTTCTTATATTTATCTAAAGGTGCGTACGGACTTCAGGCAGCTTCAGGTTAGGCAGCCTCGTTAAGAGGGTAGACTATTACCGTTTTGTCCATACAAACGTATTCCCCTGTTACCTGCGTGCCTCAACCCGAGACTTCCTCATAAGTTCCTAAGTATTGTCAGTCAAACGTTATGTTTGTTGTACCTAAGTCATCATCATTATTATCAGCCGATAGACGTCCACTGCTGGACATGGGCCTCCCCCAAAATAGGGGGGATTGGCCTTAATCGCCACGCTTGGCAGGCGGGTTGGCGATCGCAGTTAGATTGAATGTACTCAGAGGCTGATGCTGCCCATCCTCCGGTAGATCCCTTAGTCGCCTTTTACGACACCCACAGGAGGAAATAGGATGGTGCTATTTATAGCCAACACCACACGGACAAGCCTACCTAAGTAATATCGTTAAACTGTTTGTCGGTTTTAAGTTTTAGAAACGCCCCTAAAAATTGTTTGCGCATTTACCATGTAAAGAAATAACTATAAATCTATTTCAGATACCCAACCCACGTACCAACCTGGATCATGCAAGCTCTGTACGAGATGACCTACCAGCCTCCCATAATCCTCGGCTTAAAATACAAGACCCTCATAGAAACTGAAGTCCTTGACGATGGAGGGCATTTCTTAGCTCATGAGAAGCCAGAAGTTTTCTCAGCAAGTGTGTTAAAAGCTTTGACCAAGTTCAGGGCTTACCACGCATGTGTTGCCGCTTCGGGCAGTACGTCAACTAACACAACTAATTTGGAATGCGTTATCCAGATTTCTGATACGAATATGTGTTCCGAGTCTTCGTAAATTTTTGTGGGATGGTAAAGGAGTATCGATTGATTGGCAAGACGGACACGCTTATTACTTGCTTTTATATTCTTTTGGTGTTTATTGAAATAATGCTTATTTCTGTTCTATTGTTAATGCGATTTGAAGATTTGTTAATTATGAAAAAGTATTAAGTACTTATATTTAAGTCTTTTATTAATGTGGGTGGGATGGCATGAAAATGTTTCCGAAATTTTGAAAACACAAGAACAAAATTATCCCAGTAGGACTTACCTAGTTATTTGATACATATTTTTTAAAGTACCTTATTTGCAGACTATACAGACTCCCTTGCTCATTTCTTATCAGCACGGCACACGCCTGTCAACGCCCTCCCTTCTATTCAGCGTTATGTTACATTTCGACGGCGGCGGCGTTCATATTAGCTTATAGTTGACTGGTTTTATTAGGGTTTAATTTAATTTATTAGGTAGGTAAGCCTCTTCCCAGGATATAAACTGCACAGTTCGATTTGGAGGTCTTTAAATAGGCTCCGAACTCAAGTCAGCTGGAGTAAGGAGAACCTGTCCAAATGGGGTTCCATGGATAAATCTTACCTCAGGTGCGAATGTGGTGTTGCTCCTTAGACTATAGCCCATCTTGTATCCTGCTCTTTTTGCCCGGAGACTTGTACGCGAGTGGAGTTTATGAAAGCGGCGGGTAGTGCTATCCTTGTGGCAAAATACTGGGCTGAAAAAATATGAAATGACGCACCAACGACTCGATAGAAGAAGATTTGCAGTTTATTTAAAGCTTCAAATCTGCAACGCCTTTCGTCTAAATCGCAACATGTCCATATCTGCAACACGCTTCGTCAAAAGTTAAACAACAATTGTATTGACTATTCTTCATCTGACGGAACTCCCTGGGGCCCACTGCTTATCGTGACTTCCAAAGCACGAAGACGCTCAAGATGTACGAATGAAACCTATCCAAAGACTGCCTGGACATGACGCTGCTTAGATTCGGTCATTGTTTCCAATATCGATGTTAGAGGTCTACCCAATATCAAACTGTACAAAAACATGTATAGTCATTCCTTACAGTCGCACACAGATTGATTGAAGAGTGACAGAGCTAGATTAGACGTAAATCTGTTACGTCTGTTAAACAAATGTCACCACTTTTTAAGCAAATTCAAGCAAAATTCGTTCTTAACGTAAGGAAATAGCTGAGTCTTCCAGCTGGAGGTCTGGTGACATTATGGTTCAAGACGGTATCTGTTTAGTATTGACATTTCACTTATTCTAATGGGCGGTTGTCATAAGTATGAATGGATATCAAGTAGCGTTTCTATGTCTTGCTTTATATTATTTATCTACCCCTATATTTAATCTTTGGTTCTACTATACTAGTGTTGCCCAGGGCCTGATTAACTATTAGGTTAATTAGGCTGCAGCCTAGGGCGCGAGGATCGGGGATGGGGGCGCTAAAATCGTGTCTTCGCATGCACTAATCTAGCATCATTGCATCTACCCTGCATATTTCAACTAGACCGAGATAAAACACCAAAATTAAATGCGCTTTAGTCCATGATTTTAGCTTTATGTAGAAGTGCTTTGCCTTTATTTACGGTCAGCTTAAAAAATGGCTTGCCACCCTAACTAAGGTTGAATGTCGTTAGCTTCGCTTGCAGATCGATCTGAAAAATTTTATTGGTAGTATGAACCATGTTATTTTCACCCTAGTAAAAAAGTCAAAACTAATATACTACTTTTTAGGCCGACCGTAACACACCTGGCGGGGGCGCGTCCTCATAATTATCCTAGGGCGGTCAGAACTCTTGATCAGTCCCTGCTGTTGCCGAACTATGGATGGTTGCCATCTAAACTAAAGACAGCCACAGTATCGATAAGCGTATTGACAGTATCGATAGCTCGTATCGTGACAATACTAGGATTGACTGAATGCAAAATTATCGGTTATAAATTATTGTTTTTCAGAACTTCGATAGTGTCGATAATATTGCACTCCGTAAGTGTATTGTTACGATCCGAATTGTGGATAGTACATATTGGCCGATCCATAGTCTTGATATCGGTCTGCTATCGATAGAAAATTGGTATGATATCCATTGTTACCTAATCGATCGGCAACACTAAGTTCCACTTCGAAGATGAGGAAGGAATCATCGGCTTCATAATTAAAGATTTCCTCCGAATTAAAAATAATACCCGTATCATAGACCGCCTTTCTTCAACGCGGCTTTAGAGTAAGTTAAATTAGTCTGAACTAATTAAAATATGTCACTTTTTGGTAGTGATTAAAATTGTCAAACTTTTTAAACAACCGAGTGATTTCTGCGGAAATTGTTGTCTTTGTTTTAATCGCTGTGAAGAGTGAACTTTTATTTATAAGCTTGTTTAACTGCGTGCTATGTATTTTGTATTTGGACCCAGATAAGGTTTATTGTTTATTGAAAATACATATAAACAAGTAGGTAGAACAAGATTCCATGCAGACTATATTGCATTTAATGATAATTATACTAGATGATTTTGTAAACACAATTCCAAATCCGGGAGGTTCAGACCAGACATCAAATTTTTTTGCAAACGGATCGAAAGTAAAATAGCAAAAAAAAAAAAACGGCTGTTATGTACTAAACTGCAATGCCTACTCGACTCAAATGTACGAAACATTAACTGTTTCTTACATTTGAGTCGAGTATGCATATTTGAGTTTATTTTTGTGATTTCAGATTTGTTTATGTTTTTCAGTTTGATGGTCTTAACCACCTCTGATTTAGAAAGTGTTTAAAAATCAACTGATATAAGTACATAGTTAAATAATTTTTGCGTTTTCACGAACATAGGAATCTACTATAATATGTGGTGGTGTTGTGATGTTTTGACATTGGAAATGTTTTTTCGTTCGCTCCAGTATAGGCTCCGATTTCACGTAAAAGTGCGATCCCTTTATATCTCGTAGAGTTGTGAAGATATGATATTTAAAAAAAAAACCGGTCAAGTGCGAGTCGGGCTACTCGCGAACCGAGGGTTCCGTACCACACCACCACAGAACACAACATTATTAACTTGGAAAAAAAACTATTTTTGTCCGGGACCTTTAGCGCGAGACCGACTCACACTTGGCTGATTTTTAGTATTTGTTGTTATTTCGTAGAGTTTGCTCTATAATCACACTAAGTTTGACGCTTGTATGTATTACAGTTTTTACTATAGAGCGTGAAGAAAAAACGTTGATAAAAACTAGTTTCTTGTTGAAAACCCCCCTTAATTTTTAACTTTCTGCCATTTTTATTATTTGTTAACAAATCCGCCGCAATAACACATGATCTGAGAAAATTTCAACTATCTAGCTATTACGGTTCAAAAGTTACAGCCCTTAATAGGTAGGTAGGACAAACGGACGGACGGACGGACAGACGGACAGACGGACAGACGGACGGACGGACGGACGGACGGACAGACGGACAGACGGACGGACAACGTAGGCTTAATAATAGGGTCCCGTTTTCACCCTTTGGGTACGGAACCCTAAAAAAAGGCTCAAAAGACGCATATTTACGAGAGCTGCAAGGAGCAAAAAGAATTATTCGAGAAAGTCAGAAACGAAAAAAGTTTGGCCGAAATAGCGAAAAAAAAAGTATTTTTTTTCCGAAATTTAGATTTTAGCGCTCGATATTGTGCTCGATATTTTAAGGGTTTACCCATAGAGTAAGAAGAGATGGCATATCGGCTTGTTTCTATAGAAAATGTTGTCGCCAACAAAGGGGGTGAAAAACGGGTGAGGGGAAGGGTTAACATTTAAATACACTACTTCCCGCTTTTATGACGTCAGGCCCAGTTGAGTATCTGTGCACAGTTCGATACAACATCTCTACCCCAGGGGAGCGCGTTATTTTCTCTATGGGTTTACCCTGTAGCTTAACCTTTTTGAGACAATATTTTTTTCACCTCACATGCTCGGAAAGATTCTGTTTGTCATTCAAAACCAGAGTGCAAAAGTGCATTTTATCCGCTAGCGTGGAAAGAGTTTTTAAAATTCGAATCTTTCTATTCAAAGCCTAAACAAGTTTTTTTTCATGCTATTTTCTTGCTGGCCAGTGCGATTATTCTAAAAATGAGGTTGGCGCATTGAAGTTTTCCTCGCTGTAGTGAGGTGAAAAATTGTGTGTTTCGCTCGGCAGCAAAGTTATTCTGCGTCTCGTACCTTTGAAACCCTCGCGACGCTCAGGATTCTATATTTGAACCACTCGCTTCGCTCGTGGTTCAATCCTAGACTCCTTCGCTTGCTCAGGTTTCAATACAAGTACTCGCGCCAAAAAGCAACTTTGCAGCCTTGCATAACAAATAACTATTTCGAATTCCGTAGATTCATTTTCAATGTGCTCGATAGTCGTGTGAGGCACGAAATCTGTGAATTTTTTAGAACCAAACGCAATCAAAATCAATCAACCCTGTTCAAATAAAAATGTTTTTTATCACCCTCAATTCGGCACGTGTCATCATTTGTCCCCTAAACCCCTATTGTGCCACTTGACTCTAACCCCAAGGGGTAGTCTGGGAACTACCCTTAATGATAAAGTTAATCCCCTAAGTGTGTGGTTGAATTGATACTGGTTAATGTGATTTTTTATTAGTTAGGGTATTGATATTATAAAACATCTTAAATATAACAGAACTATAGATAAACAATCAACGCTACAAAAATGGTAGGGACAAAGGAGCTTATAATTATAAGGTCTAACAAAATTAGCTGAAACTACATGTTAGACTTTAAGGAGATGATCAGACCATTAAACTGACCAACTTTCTCTATGGGATCAATATCGAAATCGCGAAAAAAAATCTGCTGTCCGTCAAGTTTGCAGTTTTAAGGTGGACTTCCGATGCCAGCGGCCGATGCGACTAACGCGCGCGTCTGACGCGAGGTTCTGTCAAATATGACAGAACCTCGCGTCAGACGCGCGCGGCCGACGACAGACCTTACTTCCGATGTCAGCGACTGACGCGTGCCTATCGTGCAGAGTGTTATCACTTTAGGGTATTTTCCCCAAAATTTAGGGTATGTTTTTATGTTTTGGTGTTTAAACAAAAACATAAAAACACAAACAAAAAAAACAATACATATTTTAATAAAGAATATTTTATTGATTGACAGATTGATAGGTTTAGAGAATATATGAATGCATTTTTTTTACAGGGTGTATGATAAAATACATTTTTGGGAGTAATGAGACCCTTGGCTTTTTAACCTGTACCTACATGGATCGCTTTCTAGCTAATAATTATGTAGGCAAGAGATTTTCCGAAAAAAGAAAAAGTAGTTTCAAGTGGCTCGATAGATGGTGTTATCGCTACGTGGATGAGCGACCTTGCAGATAATAAAATACAAATAAAATAGTAAAAATTAAGCAAATTTTCGGTAAAAACTTCGTAATATTTCTGGCAAACATTCTTGTCCCGCGTGACGTAAGAGCATAGCCGCGCGCGGCCGCGGCCGATGCGATAGACATTGGCCGCGCGCGTCTGACGCGCGCGTCAGTCGCTGGCATCGGAAGCGGCGCCATACGTTTTCATAGTAACTAGTATGGCCGCATCGGCCGTCGGCCGCGAGCCGCGCGCGTCAGACGCGTCGGCCGCTAGCATCGGAAGTCCACCTTTATATGGGACAGCTGATTTAAATTTTTCGCTATTTCAATATTGGTCTCATAGAGAAAGTTGTTCAGTTTGATGGGCTGATCATCCCCTTAATATAGTTTCAGTTAATTTTGTTAGACCTTTATAGAGAGAGCTCTTTTGCCTACTAGCTTACAGTAAACATACCAAATACTACTAAATAGTTTTTAAGAGGATGGATCAAATAACAGCTTTTGGCAACATCGAACTTGCGAAAAAGTCTCCTCTTCTATACGAAACTGCAAATGAGTAGGTTTGCAGTTTTGTATGGAACATCAAGCCGAAGAACAGCAGATTTTTAGCGTATGTTGGTTGTACTTTTACCTAAATAAATTAATTTATATAAATACAACTGGCGACCTCTACAAATGAATTCAATACTTGAACAATGCATTCATTGTCATCATCCTGACAATGGTTTCAGAGGAGCGTGCCATTTCCCTCTGTGGTTCAACATTGTTCTAAATGCCTTGTTAGTAACGAGAACTTGTCATAGATGGCGTTGTATTTAAAGGTGTAAATGGGGTGACAATGTTTTCCAGACTTTATTCTTTAGTCTTGTTTTAAAGGAATCCAAATAGGTACAGAAATAAAAATAAACTTGTTCTCAAAATTTTCTAATCATTACTTTATTTAGGCATTTTCAGCATCAATTACGTAAAACCATCTAGAAGGTACCATACTTTAGTTACAGTATTTTTATTTAACATTATATAACTTTTCGATAAAGAAGAAAATACAATAATTTTATGTATATTTTATTGTCTGATAGTAATTATTGTCTTTGTCTCCACTTCATACGCATTTAATTATATTCTAATAAATGAAGTGACTTGTGAATGTTAGAAATTTCGTTGCATGGTACTAACAAAATGAAGTTGTGATGAAAATTGAGTAAATATTCGTTTATTAGTAAATTATTTTGTACAATCTAAAGTCTTTCAAGGAAACACTAAGCTAGTTAAAGCCATTCTATTTTATATCTATCTACATTATCGACACTTTTTCACACACATTTTCATAAGAAATTACTTTGTGGGAAAATATAATAAATACTCGTACAGTTTTTGCTTGTGACTTGATAGGTATATCCCATTATGTCGGATAAGTACCCGGGATAAAAATTTGCTTTACTTTTTTTTGCTTTCGAACAGAATATGCTCTTTTCAAAATCAGTTTAGAAAAGTACAAGATATTCACAAAAAAGATATGTCTGTCTTCTATCATCCAACTTTAGGCTACTAATAATTATTGTTTAAATATATTTTATGTGGCTATTATACCATCATTACTCATTAGTCAAAGACCGGACAGTACAATGTTAATTTTCTTACCAAAACTTACCACCACTCTACCATCATTTTACCAATGATAGGTTTTAAAAATTTTGGTAAAGGATTTGCTATGGTTTTCAATCGACAATCAATCATTTTTATCCTATAGTTTTGTCTGATTATAAATAGGTACTATTTTCCCACAAAATTATTACTTCGCTTAAATGCATTATTTTATACATTTTAATTCATATTCGCTCACTCGATAGTTCCTAAATTTATAGTTTAAGAGCCAAAATAGATCTAAGACAGGCACACATCACTACCACAGCACATAGCTAAAAGGCTAGGCCTTAGCTAAAATACAGCTACAAGTAATACACACAATAAAATTAATAATATAATTTATACAATAAAATTCTTAGTAGCGCTACAAAAATTTCAATATTAATTATTACGTAAACTAATTATAAATAATAATATAACAGACGTAAAATTATTCATTAATTAGAAGTATTTTTCTCATTTGCAACGGAGGAATAGATATTATACCAACATTAATTTGTTTTCATTTCTAAAAAATGCAATTAAAGAACATCGTTATCAACATTCATACATTATATTCATTTTTATCTTACTTTTTAATTATTTTTTATGCAAGCAAGCAGATTTAAAGGGAACTTACAATAATAATACAAAGCGATTCTATGTATATTTTTTTTAATATCCATTATTATTAATATAAAAATCTAGAAAATGTATAAATTCACAACCTATTATTTTGTCTATTAATTTATTTTTTATCTGAAATAAACAGTGTGTTTTTTATTTTTATTACAACTGAAAGTCTAATTAGTTTCTACTGGCAAATAATTTTTGAAAGCGATTTTGATAGAATGATGACCATTCTTTAAAACATTGCAGTAACTAGGAGAAGCGACAGTGAACTGACGCAACGTATCGAATTTGACAGAATATATAAATGTTTTTTTGTGGAATTCACACGCTTTTAATTGAATCCATCTAAATAATGTAGTTTTTTAAGGGTCTCAAAAATGTTGAACAATTTAATCAATTTGGAATACTAATCTCATTTTCACAACACACAAATCAATCTATCGTTTTCATTTAAATTCGACATTATGCAAACGGTCTGTTGGGGCTCCTATTTTTAAGGTCATCAGATAGCCTGTATGTAAGCCCATGGTCATTCTTCTTCTTGTAGTGCCATCTCTTATCGGAGGTTGGCTATCATTAGGGCTATTCGGATCCTGAAGAGTGAAGACTCGGCCGATTGGTCATTGATCAGGTCAAATTACTACAGGAATACCAAATACCTACAGTTTCTGTGTCTTGTTGATTTATTTAAATGAAATAATTCTTCTGTTTTTCTAATTAACGACAATATTTATTGACTATTGCTAGATTCGACCAATTGTTTTTCTTCGTGTAAAACATTTTTATTTTTACAGTTTTTTTCAACTCTAGCTTTGAAATTGCCACTATAAATATAGCTCTGCTCGACATAACTTCCAAAATAAATAATTATCTAAAAACTTATTTTCTCGCTTTTATTAATTTTGACAGTGACTTCAACTATCAACCTTATGAAGAGAACTTGATGTGCAAATCTTAGCCCCTTTAGTCTTCGTAATTCCAGTAAATGTATAACCATAAAACAGTTTAAATTATTGTCATTACTACGTTATTCATAAGTTCATAACACTACGTAGTATTGAATAATAGGCAGGCGTGCGTAAGCTATAAAGGCCATATTACAATTTGGACAAAATACACAACTACCATCTTTACATTACACAACATTTTTAAGATTTTCTTCAGTTTTATTTTATTATTGGGGATAACTCACTGGTGTATTCGTCTTTTCATCGTATCTATGTTCTTACATAACACATTTATACCTATCAATCAGAATAATGGAGTAAATCTTTAAATAATTGTACACTTCAGTGACAAAATTTTCTCGAATCTTTTATAGATTATTTCTTTGTTTCGAAATTTGAAACAACTTTTTCTGTATAGTTCCGTATAGTTTATTAGGTTTTTGTACACAATTTTTGTAAATTTATCCATTGTTTATTTACCTTCACTATTGTTGTTATAATCTGTAAAAATAAAAAGAGAAAGCTGTAAAATGAGGCATTTTCCATCGTACCTGTCATTGAAATTTTATTATATGGAGCTTTATGAACGACAATAATAAATTGCCCTGAAGTAAACCATTTTGCTTCATATTCAAGGCATTGAAAATCATTATTATAAATCGTCTTTCAAATAGAAAAACCCGCGGATATGAGAAGATGTCTCTTCAAATTACAAAATCTTTCTAAATTATTATAGTTTATTATCATTGTCACACTATCGTCTCACATTATTTAACACTGCAAACTATCTAGACATAGCTAATACACAATTGTTAAAGCTATGTATAATGCGCTATGAAAACCAAAATATTGTTCCCCTAAATCTTTAATACAAAACAACTATTTCATACAAGTGCTTAATTTAATTAATTTAATAGAATTTGTAGAAACAACTGTATATAGAAGAATTATAGATGGTCTTTCCAATGGAAGAGATTTTAAAGTAGGTACTACCATGATAATTATTTTAATAAAGGGAGGACGAAATAAAAACTAGGACCTGCACACTATTTGTCAAGATTCAGGATACGCGAGTAGATAATGCTAGGTACTGATCAATAGTAAAGAAAAAACAATAGTATCAATATAGCTGTTACTAATATCGATAGGTTATTTTTATCAGACAGTATCAGTCATAAAGTCATAAATTATAGTAACAGAAGAATACCTTGTATCGATAGGTAGTATCAAAAGCAAAGCTGTTATTTTGCAGGATAGTGTCGCTAGTATATTTCTGTTAATCGAATGAGTCTGTTTCATATTCGGACTAACTATACAGGGTGTAACAAAACACCCTAGTAATACTTAAGGGGGTGCTTCAGACCCTCAAACTGAACAACTTTCACTGTGGAGCCAACATCGAAATCGCGAAAAAAAAATCCGCTCTTTAATACAAAACTGCAGTACCGTCTCGACTCAAATGTATGGGACGGCAGATTTTTTTTATTTTTTCTCGACGTTGGCCCCATATTGAAAGTTGTTCAGATTGATGGTCTGAAGCACACACATACATCCATACATATGCTCACGACAATATTTCCCGAGGGGGTAGTCAGAGATATTCTGAAACTTCAGAACATCCACGTTTCACTAGCACCCCCTTAAGTATTACTAGGGTGTTTTGTTACACCCCTTAGATAGTGCAGCAACACTGTATAGGATGTAAACTTAAATATGTTACCTACATTAATGTTTTGACAATTTCACTAAAATGTTACCATGATGTAAGATTGTATGTGTGTCGGAGATCCAAATAAATAATTTTTCTTTCTTTCTTTTCTTTCTTTCTTTACATGGCACCATTTAACGCAACTTAGGGACACAACGACGACAATAATCAATTACTCGAAAAATATACACAAAGAGCAAAATCGAGCTTTACATTATAAATAATCTGAAATAGAATCTAATACAGACAGCAAAAACGAACTTCTAATAGAATTTCACTGGCTTCAACAATATCTAGACTAGGAATATTTATAAATAATTACATCCTTTTAAAGATATATTTTAATTATTGTCTTATCATTATTGTCGTAGAGTAAAGGTAGGAAAGCTCGATAAAATATTAACCAGTATTTTTTTAAGATTAGAAAGAGTAACATTACTAATCGGAATTTGGGAAATATATATTTTCTAATATTTTAAAGAACTTCTAAGGAGATTATTTAAGTTAGAGAGGTAAAGAATGGACCACTGCAATCTTAAAATTAGAACTATTTATTTCTTTAACAAAATTCGAAGATATGAATAAAGATATGCGAATACACAATTTGATATTTCTTTTTGCTATCATCTACCGATTAAAGAAGGACCACCATAAAATTAAGTGGCATATTTTATTTGTTAATTTTAAAAATTGTAATAAGCACAGCCAAAATTTTGCGGTGGATTCGATTATAACAATTTGTTCCTAGATAAACTGGGGCACTATTACGTCATGTTTACTTGGAAACCTACCCCACCCCCCCCCCCCCTCCCATCTTACTTTACATATTCCTAAGATCAACCATCAAAAGCCTACATCTAATTCTTCAACTAGTACTTTCATGGTGTTTTCTTTTCTAATACTTCACTCATCTATCTACCAAACATTATATTCAAAAAAATATTATCGATTTCTTGGAAAATATTTCACATTTTTCAATTAATTATTGTCAATTTTGCTTTAAAGATGCAAAATACTTTAAAAAAAATTAAGTATTGTCGTATTCAAATACTAAACAAAGGCCTACTTCTCAATAATTCTATACTTCAAAAGCCAACACTTTCCATCAAGACGAACATTCAAAACTACACAAAATTTTTACGTTTCCAAGTAAAAAGACGTTCATATACTAATTTACCTTTTAGGCGATAAACTTTGAACGTAATTCGGATCCATCTCATCTAAATCCTTTCCTTTCGTCTCCGGAACACAACAAACAACAAAACATAAGCCCCCGACACTTATAGAAGCGTATAACCAAAACGCTCCATGCAATCCTAACGCCTGTTGGAAATCTACAAAAGTTTTGACACCAACGAATGCGCACAGGTAACTAAAAGCAGTCGCCATTGCGCTTCCAAATGCCCTATATTCCAAAGGAAACAATTCACCAATCAAAAGCCAGGATATAGGACTCATACCTAATGAAAATGCAATGGTAAAAACCAGCACACACAGCAACGGTATCCAATCATTTTGTCCCACAGTAGAATGGAACATTACATTCGGGATCCTTTGATTACGATGGACTTCTTCATAATACGCGTAGCTACCAAATCCAGCTAATGCCATAGACATGAGTACAGAACTTACTATTAACAACGGTAGTCTACCAACAGTGTCTATAAGTAGCCCTGAGAGACAGGAAGCTAGCAGTTGAACAAAAGACACCGCTATTGCTGCACCATGAGGGTTCATCCCGCTGAAAGTCTTCCGAAAAATTGGTACAGCATAAAAAGAGAATGCGTGAGCTCCAGAGAATCTTTGAAACATCATCAGCCCACATGTAACCAAAATGGGTCCTAACAAGCGGTTCATAGTTCTAACGTCAAGGGAATTTATGAGTTGACTCCCTGACATCTGACTTTGGCGTTGACTAAAGTTCTTGCTGGCCAGAACATTGGTTCTGATCGTAGCTAATTCTTGAGCGACATCCGAGTCGGGACCTCGTAACCATAGAAGGCTCTTGTACGCTTCTTCATCTTTACCGATTAACACGAGATAGCTTGGTGTTTCTGGTATGTATAATACTGTACAGAAGAGAAGTAAAGGAGCGGCGGAAATGCAAAGGGCTAGTTGTTGCCAGTCCAGGTACGCTCCGATGGTGAAACTGAAGAGGACTCCAAGATGGCCGACTATCTTGAGGATAGCGCTGAGGCAGCCGCGGATATCTGGCAGTGATATTTCGCTGATGTAGACCTGGAATTTAAAGAAAAGATTATGTTTAATGGCTATTAAAATATTAATCGTTAGCATTCGCACTCTTAATCGAATACTGACCTAATCCATATTTTCATTTTTTTGGGAATCGACAAAAATGTAATTTCGTCAACCAAATTTGTTTTTCAAACGGCTGTAAAATATTAAATAAGTGTCGTAGCTAAAAAGTAAATCCTATTGCAGAATCCTGGGAATATGTACTTTAAATAGATACTATGACAAGTTTGCTATGTATTTATATCTCCCTAAATAATACATATAAATATCACCCTTCAGAGATATTTTATATATATTTTACAATAAATATATTTTACAAAAAAAAATAAAAAAATCGTTGACCTAACTAAAAATAAGTCTTTGTTTGACTAAATAAAAGTTAACAATCACTGACCGATTAAGAGTTACGTCTGTTTACGATCAAATTCTCGTATAAAATGAGTGACTTAATCCGCAATTCTTGGCTACAGAAATATTAAAAAAGCCTATAAAAGTAAAAGAAAAGTATTTTTATTTATAAAAATTAAAATTTTTTATACAATTACGTGTCCAAAATCTTAAAAATGAATAAGAGTCAAAATCAAATGTGTTGAGACTTACATACTAGACAGTAATTTATTGTATAGTATTGATAAGAGTCAAAATCTAGTTATATGAAAGGAACTATCATGTTACTAATGTTTGTGGATTTTTTCCGAATGGAACAAAGGGTGCCGTGAATATATACTAAGTATATTTAACTTTTTGCAACTCCTAACATTACTCTAGTACTCGCAATTTAGAGCCTCCAATAAGAGTGTAAGTATACACTTCAAAATATAAGTATAAGCAATACCTACTTTGTCAACTACATGATTTATTCACTATAAAACATAGCAAAACGTTTTTTTGCTATCATCATCTCAGCCGATAGACGTCCTCTGCTGGATGTAGATAGGCCTTCTCAAAGCATCGCCAAATCGACTGGCCCCGCGCTGCCCTAATTCACCAGGCCGTCGATCCACAGTGTGGGGAGCCTACCCATGCTGCACTTTCCGGTAGAATGTCGCCACTCGAGCCCTACATCCGTTCTGCAAGCTATGTGCCCGGCCCATTGCTACTTTCGTATAGCAACTATAGGCTACTCTTTAATTCTGATTTCATCCTGCAGGGAGACTCCAAGCCTTATCGATTTGCCCTTTGGGTGACTTGGCCGTTTTATTAGGCCTTTTTTTCAATGAGCGACACCTCTCAGTTCAATATGCTAATCACTGGCAGTACACACTGGTGAAAAACTTGTGTCTTATCACACTGCGGTATTTTGAACGATCAGATCAAACTTAGGACTGATTCATGCAAAGCTTTGTTCATTAAAAGTATTTACAGTTAAGCAATTACCCCGGGGAAGATGACACAATATTATGTTTAACTTAGTACCTTGATGAAGTACAGCAACAATTTTATGTGTTGGAGACTTTAAGTTTGAGAAAATTTTACTCCATTTTGAGCTCAATGCTTTTTTGAAACATTAAAAATCTCGATTTAGTAGATTTCACATAGTGCAATGAAAATACATGCGAGCGTACACGTTCAAATATGTTGACCGAACGATTTTTGGAAACGAAGCTAGTTGGATAGAAATAACACGGGTAGTAGGGGCTATACACTGCCAGCGCAGCGTGTAAGATAACTCATAGTTAGGTAATAACTATTTTTAAAGAACATCCTATGCTACAGGTAAAACTTAAGATTCGCTAATTGAATGCTAGTTAGAATCACAAAGCATTTCATAATTTTTCCATTAAAACTTAGGTGTTAGGTACTGGAAAATGCACTTAACATAATTATCGTATACAAGAAATTTAAATCGGAGCTTAGTAATATCGATATCTTGGATATCGATAATGTTGTTTTCTTTCGTGAGCCAAAGATGACATCTTATGTGTTAGTTATAACTTATTCAGTGTCAACCATATTGTCATAATTACAAGAATTACAAAAAGGATATAGTCGTGGGCCCATTATCATTCATTATCAGTCCCACTGCAGGTCACAAGCCCTCCTTCAGGGAGGGTGTATGGGCATTAGTCCACCACGCGTGCCCAATACTGATTGGTAGACTTCACATACATATCCGAATTTCTTCTTCAGCATATGCAGGTTTCCTCACGATGTTTTCCTTCACCGTTTGAGAGCAATCGGTATTACGAACATAAGTTAGAAAAACTAATTGGTGAATGGCATTTTGTCTATGCGGATTTGAGCCCGGACCGCCTTAACTGGGTGTCTGTACCTCTCCGCAACGCGCCCCCGACGCTCTTGCTCGCTCACAGACGGTCATGGGCCCGTACTAGTAAAAATAGCTGAATGAGCTAATTAAAAAACTGATGAGATTACTTTGTATAAGAAGCTAAAGCTTTAATTGGGACTTATGCAAAGTGAACTATCAAACATGGATTAATCACACAAACTTTGTTAATATTCTATTTTCAACCTTTTGATAAATGCAATGCACTTCGTAAAAATACACATAGACGAACAGAGAACCTTCTCCTTTTTTGAAGTTGGTGAAAAATCATGTAGTGTATAGTTTCAGATAAAAAATTGTTTTACCTACTCAAGAAGTCTGTGTATTTGATTTACTCACTCAAATCACAGTGACTCTGCATTGTTGCTAGCGTTCATGTGCTCTTATGTAGATAACGTAGTCAATCATTACTTCAGTTACTTAATGCAAGCACATCATTGTGGCATTTTAAAGCGCTGGTGGTCAGGCTTTTATTTTCTTCATAGCAAATGATTAGCTGCTGATTTTTCCCATAACGTATGCTGTACCTTTTTATGTGGCACTTCTGCAATTTCTGTTACCTGATGAGCAGTCTGCTTTGCTTACGTTTGATCCCAATATGTACGAATTTGCCACTATTATTAGTATTTAAGTAGAATTTCTTTCGGTAAGATCTTACCAATACCGAAAGGGTTTTTGCTGTGAATAAGTTTGTACTATTGTATCTTTTGTACGGTAAAATTGTTTGAAACAGAGTTTTACCCTGATTCTCTATCGTTTACTGGAGGTTACATGGTAATTTAAAGCAAGAAGAATAAAATTTTCTGTTTTATATTTCCGTTTGAAGCCAAATAAACTTTGGATGTTTTTAGTAGTAGAGAGACCTATTCTTAGATGATACGCGTTATTTCAATTTATTTTTGCAAAACAAAGGCTTAATTCAAAATCAGTCACAAAAATTCCAGAAAATTTTACACAATACTGACCGATTTGGAAATGAGACAACTAAATTTTGAATTCTTTAAAACAATAAAGACCCATTTCGAAATCGGTCACGTGAACGGATAATTTTTTTAGTAGTATACCGACCTAAATCCTAATGAGTCAATCAAACAGTTCAAAATTTTAGTCAAATAGTGACCTAATTCGAATTCGGTCGTTATTGTTTAAATATTTTACGAAACATTTCTTAATTTTTTTGTAAAATATAGACTTATCTCCAAATCAGTCGTTATTCGATACAGCCACAATCGGTTCTAGTTGACGCAATACTAAATCGGTCAGTATTCGGCTAAGAAAATGCGCAATTGGCGCTGGAAGAATAAAGACCCAACTTATTTTTGACCCCATTTACTATATGAAATTGGTGTTTTTTTGGGGTCTAGGTTGTAAAGCATGCTCTTTTAGGTCGTTCTGTTATCAAAACTCAAAACACCGAAATTTTGAGTTGAGTCAGTCAGTATTCTATCAAGAGTGCGATCCTAAAAATATTTTGAAATGTATTTGTAACAGATTTTTTCTCAATAAAGAAATAAACCACGATACCACAAGAATACAAGTTCACCCATTCGTAAAAATGATTTAAACGATGATATAATTTGAAAGAAAATGCACTAGAAAAACTATAATTTTATCGGCCCAACCCACAAAGCTTTCATTTCTGAACCAACTGAAATGTTTAAATGACTTATACAAAATATTTTACTTGATCTCGCTAATAATTTTTGTGTTTAAGTATGCCTTAAATGTTATGAAAAATAATGTTTAGAAGTAAACTTCAAAGTTTGAAACTTCGACCATCAAGATCGCAACATAATTACCTAATCTGACTAAACTAACAAAAGCGCCCAAATTCTATTAAATATCTAATAAAACAAACAAGGCAAACTCATTTAATTTCATCCCCGCTTGCAAACTAATAAATAATAATTTCATCGTTAACACAAAACTTTCTCTTTTAAAGTGAATTTAGGTAAAAGGGTCAAACTATACAAACTTCTAAAACGGAGACTATATTAAACCGCCTTCAAAAAAAAAACGAAAAAGTTAAAAAATAATATTGCAGCCCATGACTTTTTCGTTCGCATCATAAGAACGTTAATTTGTTTTATCGAAGTCGCTGTCAAGCCGGTACGATTCGCGACAGGACTTGCATTAGTTTTTGGCTTGACTTGACACCGACTTCTATAAAACAAAATTAACGTTCTTATGATGCGAACGAAAAAGTCATGGGCTGCAATATTATTTTTTAACTTTTTAGTTTTTTTTGAAGGCGGTTTAAAATTTTTGTTAAAATTTTGTTTATTTCACAATTTTCAGTGGTGAATTCATTAGTTCGATTTAAAATTAGTGTTTTAAATTAACAAACGCACTAGTCGGCACTATGATTTTCATGTAGGCCCTTTCGTCACCATTTTAGCTGCCCCTTCGTCGGGAGAGGCTAGAATGGTGTACCTTTTTATTTATAGTACTAGTGTTTAGTTGTGTTTTCGGTAGGAAGTGTTAGGTTTTCATTTTATTGTTGAGTTTTGTTTTGTAGAGTCAAGGTTAAGGCACGATGGGGCTGACATAACCTCAGGGTTAAAAGCTCCAATTAAAATAAAATAAAAAACAGAATAAAAAAAAAAAAAAAAAAGGTTCCCCTCGATTTCTCTGGGACGCCATCATCAGATCCTGGTTTCCTTATCATGGGACCCCTCTGGGGATATCTTCTTTCCAGCAAAAAATAATCATCAAAATCGGTTCATATACAACGAAGTTATCCGCGAACAAACAAAAAAAAAATATATACGGTCGAATTGAGAAACCTCCTCCTTTTTTTGAAGTCGATTAAAAACGATACATTGCGAAAATATGAATTTTATAAACAAAGGAAAACGTTAGAAAATTAAATAAAAAAGATAAATCCTAACGACACAATAATTTAAATAAAGACGCATTCTTTTAAACAATCGTTTTCCAAAAGTTTAAGACATTTGAAGTATAATATCGTTTTTGTGTTACTAACTGTAATCACGCGGCAAAAATCCATAGGTAACATTTTAATATTTTTGTCTAAAGAGTATTCGCATTTATTTTCCTGATAAATCTACACTTTTCGTAATACATCTTGCGCACAACAATCTATCTCATACAGCTTAAATCATCGGCTAATGTGAATGCCACAAATAACGTAGCTTTAACATTTTCAGAGGTAATGGCTTTGGCTTTCAATAAACGTTACTAAAGCAAGATTAGCAGCTACAAAAGTGGTCTGTGTAGTTAGTCCCTTAGACGGCATCAAGCCGTCATGCTACGAGCCCGAGACGGCGAGTATTTGATGAGGAAAATGCTTGAAAGTTGTTCGAAGTTTTAGACTTTATCAATTATAAGTAGGGTGCTCAGTTATGCAAGGTTTCGGAGGAAAGTTCCGAATAAAATCTTGAATAGACTGGACTGAGTGAAAAATAATTTCTCATAGTCGATCTCGACTACTTTAAAGCCTACTTGTTTACAAAAAAGCACTGTGGTGCGCAGGAAATTTTTTAAGTGTTTGACAATTTTTAGTGCCCAGTGAAGGACTTTTTAGCTGGACCATAATTAAATGCACACTTGATGAATGACTTACATCAGAAAATTATGTCCAAAATAGTTTGAAGTATAAATTTTTGTTTGGTTTTTCAATATGTATAGTTTTTAAAAGTAGTGCTTTAGTGTGGGCTGATGATAATGACGGATGCCTCTTAGAAATGGGGATGATTTGTTTTTGTTGAATCGTTTTGTACGAATGCAATGTAACAAATTGGTTGCGTCGATCTTGTCCTAAATTTCACCAAAATCATTGTCATCGCACAAATTGTGCGGAATATGCGGGCGACTCGAAAATTAGTTTCTTTAGCATCAAGGCGCTTTTCATCTTTATCTTGCCCCATGTCTTAATCCAATCTAACAAGGTTCATTTTCCTGTAATTTAATCGAAATTAATAGCTTTGTAAATAAACTTTGAACCGGCGGATTGTTCGGAAAATTTATTAAATGATTACATCTTTGAAATTATCTTGTTTACTTCCTTGCCGGTTGGGACATTTAGATGCTGTCAACTGTGTCAGTGACAAGCTGAAGTGGTCTAGCGACTGGTTGTTCTCCTTTTGCGCAAAAGGTGGAGGTTCAATCTCTGCCTAGATCGAATTTTATTTGGAACTTGTAACACCACAGAGTACTAGGCATAATAAATTAACACATTTGGTGACATAGGTAAACACATCTTCTTTATGTATACAAGGCCCAACTTTATATTCTGGCAGTTTTTTAATATTTATAATTATCAGACCATGAAACTGACCAACTTTTTTTATAAGACAAACATAGAAAAAGCGAAAAAGAACATCATTTGGCTCAAGTAGGTTTGCAGTTTTGTATGAAAGAGCAAATTTTTTTTTCCGATGATTGCGATTTCGATGTTTGTTGAAAAAAAAAGTCCCACGTGGTTACCATGTATTTTTTAGGGTTCCGTACCCAAAGGGTGCCAATGGGACCCTATTCATAAGCCTACGCTGTCCGTCTGTCCGTCCGTCTTAGCTCTAACGGGTTGTATCTTTTGAACCGTCATAGGTAGCAAGATGTAATTTTTAACAAAAAAAAAAACGAAAATAAAAAATAAGAAACGTGTTTTTCAAAGTTTTTTGTGTTTGCTCTATCTTGAAAACGGTATTACAAGTCATACTTGGTGTGATTATAGATTAGTCTAAGGATTATAGTGCATACTCTACCGGTAAAGTCAGGATTGTGCTAAGGAAATCTGAGATTTTTTTTTTTTTTTTGTAAAGTTTTCGCGTGTCCGACGCATTTGACCGGTTTTTGTGTGTGTGGTTATCCACATATTTAGGTTAATGTCGACTGGGTACCTGAGAAAGCATAGTAAGAATAGAACAGCAGAATCCTCCCAGGAACGCAGTGACGCACATCATGCGGACAGATGTAGCCAGAACTGTTAGCAGCCAGGACAGACTGCACGGGGCTGCAGCCAGGGACAGGACCCGACGTCGACCGTGCCGCATCGCTGCTCCTCCTGCCATTCCACCGAACAGGGCACCTGGAAAGATGGGGAGATAGGTTAGAAACTGTGCGGGCTGGAAGCTCTGAATGTTCATGAGAGCCTGGTTGTTTTGTATTTAGTTACGTATCCAGTGGGATTTATCCATAGAGAAATTACGCGCTCCCCTGGGATTTATCCTATCCCCCCCCCCCTCTGAAATCCAAATATTTGTAGGTTTTTTAAAGGTCTAAACATACAAATTTTGAAAAAAGAAAAAAAACGGCCGCTTTTGTTTTTATTCGAAATTGTTTAAAAGTGGAATGTTTAGAACCTATAAAAGTATTCTATGAAAATAGCTTGAAGGCTTTTGTAGTTTTGATGTTGAGCACTTTTTTAATTTAGGCTTTCTTTATTGAGAAATCTTTTTTAATGTGATGAGGGCGCCACTTGACTGTGATAGCCCTCTTAAATAAATTTTAAACAAAAAGAATATTATTGTCCTTTAACTTTTGACAAATAGTAATGTAGTCATAATGCGACTAATATTTCAATTTTATGGCTTGTAGCCTATTTTTTCAGAAGGTTATTATTGGTGGTTGGGCTATTGCAAGCAAGGCTCGTCCTCATGATTGAGGCGCTAGCTCTCTTCCGTATGGTCTATCATCGCTCCTCTCCTCGCTTCAGAAGGTTACTTAAAAGATACACTTACCCAAAAAAGACAATGAAGCCAACCACGAGGCCTGCTGGTCCGTCAACTGAAAGTCTCTTCTCGTAGCATTGGCCCCGGGTCCTTGTAACGATGCTATGGCTGGTGAGCTGTACCCTTTGCCGAGGCCAGCTGAGAACGGAGCTAGTGATACTGCTAGGGCTGCTAGCACCTGGAATAGAGAATTCACTGTTATTTTGACATCCTTATCCATAATATTGTAACCCGATAAGTATAAACGCCGTGTGGTTCCGGCCAAGAATATTGCACCACCCCAGCCCATCCCGTGGGTGACGTAAAAGCCGGAGAATGGCCAGCAGCGTTCTCCGAGTATATTTTACACCCAACTGCGATCGCCAACCCGCCTGCAAAGCGTGGCGATTATGGTAAACTCCCTTTTGGGGGAGGTCTATGTCCAGCAGTGGATGTATAAAAAAAGGCTGAAATGACGATGATGAAGTATTTATATATCTAATCAAAGATTGAAGATTTCTGTATCAGACTATCTGTCGATCCGGGGCTTGTATAACCTAATTATGTAACCGAAAACTTTTTGCAGGATCATTTGACCTGAATTTTACAATTGCTTTCGTAATTCGTTCTTCTATCATCATCATTCAGCCTATATACTTACGTCCCACTGCAGGGCACTTACTGTCAGAAGGTGCATGGGGGTCATTCAACCACGTGTGCCCAATTCGTTCCTATATTTAGGTATGTAAAAGCTATCATGTAGGAGGCACCTTCTAAACGCGACGTAGAGACGTTGGTATTGGTATTGGTTGAGCGTGCTCATTTTTCGCAACTCGACGACTCAGGCGCCTATTTTGCGTTGGGTGGGAATGACTACTCTTGCCACCCCAACTCCTCCAGAAAGCCCACCAGCTTGTTAACGGTGCCGAAGACTTCTGGAAGAGACCCCGGTGATCCGAGGTGTTGTGCCCGATAGTGTGCTAGCCCGTTGCATTCCAAAAGCACGTGCGCAGCCGTTTCTTCGACCCCCATGCACACCCTGCACAGAGGACTGTTAGACGTAGCTAGACGTAAAAAAAAAGTTTTCAAAAAGGTTTTATCGGATCGGAAGATCCGGAAGGATCCGGATCCTTTATCGGAAGATAAAAATATTTTTTTATTGCTGGACTGAGTTACACTTTTGATTATCGACTTTAAGAGGTCTTCTTAAAAAGTTTAAAGAAAATTCCCGAAAATATTGGTAAACTAAATTTTCTTCTATCGAGCCGATGGCAAAGTATACACCACACTTATTCCAGCTTCCTGATAGCAAGTCATTCTTAATTTAGGATAAAGACAATAGACATACCTAATCAGGAAAACTTTTTTTACACCAAATAATAATAGCTTACAGATGAATGTGTGAAAACTTTTCCCAATTTTAGTACTGCAGGTATCACACTTTTTTCTAACGAAAAACCATAAATTCCATAACAATTCCGTCTCAATTTTCCTCGTAACGTAGCAAGCAACCAAGATAAATTATCGGCAGCGTATTCTTCGCAAGCAATTTCGTGTATTGTTAATAAAAATAAATGACATTCGTTGGCACGTAGCCGAACGTGCTTCGACATTGATCGATTTGCAAACATCCATCGTGTTCACAAAGAATTCAGTGCCTGCATTACTATCTTGTATCTAGGCCATATAATGGCTACTGCCTCCGTGGTCTAATGGTTAAGAGCATTGGCTCTCGACACGGAGGTCGTGGGTTCGATTCCCACGGGGGACACCTAGTGATATGTCACTTTGTGCGTTTTTCCCCAGTTGGTTAGGACACTGCAGGTTGAATCACCTGATTGTCTGAAAAGAAAGATGATTCCGTGCTTCGGATGGCACGTTAAGCCGTTGGTCCCGGCTACTATCTCTGGTGGTAGTAGTCGTTACATAAAAACCATGTCAGAGGCCGTAAGGCGGTCTGAAAAAACTCTGACACCAGGGCTCTGCCCACACGATAAGAAGAAGAATGGCTCAGGAAAATACCTATTCGGCCATTAAAAATCTAGGTCAGAGACCTCAGACGTCCACTACTGAACATAGGCCTCCCCCAAGGATCGCCACAATGACCGGTCCTGCACTGCCGTGTTCCCGCCGCCTTAACCAGGTCGTCGGTTCACCTTGGGGGGCCTACCCACTCTAAGCTTTCTGGTACGCGGACGCCACTCGAAAACTCTTCAGCCCCATCAGCCCCAGTTCTGCGAGCGTTGTGCTCCGCCCATTGCCACTTTAGTTTAGCAATTCTTTGTGCTATGTCAGCTACTCTGGTGCTTCTGCGAATCTCTTCGTTTCTGATTCGATATCGCAAGGAAACTCCGAGCATAGCCCTCTCCTCCATTGCCCTTTGGGTGACGTTCAGTCTTTTTATGAGGCCTTGAGTGAGCAACCACATCTCAGTTCCGTATGACTGTCATCACTGGTATAGTATACACTGGTCAAAGACTTATACCACACCTTCACATGCCCCGTACACTTACAATATGTTGATGAACAAAATTCTAGGTAAAGCCGTAAAATACTCCTTTAGAATGTTAAGCTCCGTAATGGAACTAAGATTGCCACGTGATACCTGCACAAACACTCAAAGCCACAAATTTATTTACCACACTTAGTTTACATTGTAAAATGTTTACTAAAGAGCTTTTTGCATAATTAGTTGAGGTAAAATTTAATTTACCGTGCAAAAGGACCTGTACAAGGCGGGTCTTGGATGAAAGGGGTCGTAATGAAGAAAGGTGCATGAAGAATTTCTAAAACAAACCATCTACCGATCTTGGTTAATAATGTTAGGTACATATTAGTTAACTAAGACTACTTTTGAATTCATAAATAACCGACGAGGATTTTACAATGATATTCTGCATCTTATCATCATGATCATCTTTCTAGCTGCTGTCCCGCTGGGTATCGGGGTCTGCTTTCCTAGTCTGTTTCTTCCACTTTACTCTATCCTGAACATCATCGATGGAGAGCTCATCATATCAACCGATAGACGTTCACTGCTGGATATATGCCTCCCCAAAATGGAGGGATTTGCCATAATCGCCACGCTTGGCAGGCGGGTTGGCGATCGCAGTTGGATTGAATGTGTGTACTCAGAGGATGCTGCTGCCCATCCTCCGGTAGATGCCTTAGTCGCGTTTTACGACACCCACGGGAGGAAATGGGGTGGTGCTATTCTTAGCAGACACCACACGGACAATATATTTGTTTAATGTTGTTTATAAGATTAGTGACTATAGGAATTTGTTTTTCTTTTTTCAGTTAATCGTTTCAGTTTCAGTTAAAAGAGAGCTCGCAGCTGTCCATTTCCTTCTTTACAACATCAGACCATCTGAGTTTTGGCCCGCCTACGCCACGTTGACCTGGTAGGGTGAAGTCCATTGCTTTGTTGCCTATTATAATCTGGTGGTATAAACGATATTCTGCATCTATTATTATCTTATCTTCTTCTTATTCTTATCATACATAAACTAGCTTTTCTCCAACTCCGACTTTTTTGACTCCGATCGCGTAGATTTCGGAAAGCCATCACAAAATATACCGAAAAACATATTTGGTACTTAAATTGAAACATATGGGTATAAAATGTGTATACAAACAAACATATTCTCGACAAAGTGGCAGAAAGGTCGCTAATACGGTCCCGTTAAAATCAGGACGTGACCTTTTCGGGCATAACTTTTTACTGAGTGCTAAGGCTCTATGCATGCTTAAGGCTGTATGAAAGTTGATAGGCATTAAGTTAAAGAATAATGTTAAAATAAAAATAAAACCGGTCAAGTGCGAGTCGGGCTACTCGCGCACCGAGGGTTCTGTACCACACGTCCCCAGAACACAACATTATTAACTTAGAAAAAAATCATTTTTTGTCCGGGACCTTTAGCGCAAGACCGACTCACACTTGGCCGGTTTTTGGTATTTGTTGTTATTCTGTAGAGTTCGCTCTATAATCACACTAAGTTTGACGCTTGTATGTATTATCGTTTTTACGATAGAGCGTGAAGAAAAAACGTTGATAAAAACTAGTTTCTTGTTGAGAACCCCCCTTAATTTTTAACTTTTTGACATATTTATTATTTGTTAACAAATCCGCCGTAATAACGCATAATCTGAGAAAATTTCAACTATCTAGCTATTACGGTTCAAAAGTTACAGCCCTAAATAGGTAGGACAGACGGACGGACGGACGGACGGACGGACGGACGGACGGACGGACGGACGGACAACGTAGGCTTAGTAATAGGGTCCCGTTTTTACCCTTTGGGTACGGAACTCTAAAAAAAGACGTGTGGTTCCTGGTCAGAATGGACCACTTTCATCCCGAGGGTGTTCTACTATGCGAATAGTAATGATGGTTCTTTGCAGTGTTTCGGTAGTTAAATGGCCTCACAAATAAATAAATAAAAATTGTTTTTATTTTCACCACCACAAACTATTTGGTACATATACATAATTTTTAATAATCTATTTCACATAGAATAGTCTGTGGGTGGAGACTGGTGCCAGAGTTGGGTTTCTTATGTATCATTATAAGAAACCTGTCAGTCAAGTCACCAGGACCATCCCCATCGGATAGCTTATTCTAAATTATAAATTTATAGTTCTATTTATAGTCCTTTCAGCACAATGTAACTGAAGTAGCAGGAAAATTGGTGAGATTGGGGTCAAATGCTTACCTATCACACATAAAAAAAAAATATATATATATAAAACTAGTACAAGTTTCTTATTTAGAAAAATATAAAAGAAAAAAGGAAATAAAAACATGTTTAGCGTAGTTGGATGAGACGGACTATGAAAGTATATTATTCATAGATTTATATATACGCTAGTAATCTGTGTGTCTTTGATATTATTACACGGAAAAATTTGTTATTATATACCTACCTATTACAATATTGGCTTGGTATTTGTTATAAAATTTTAGACCTAGAGTACAGATTTCAGTTAAGTAGCTATATAAAAAACTAGACTTATAGAAACCTAGATAGTAATATATAGATAGATACCTAGATAGTATAGGCGCTGTCGATACTGTACTGGCCGATCACCGGTTAACTATTATAAGTTGTACCGGTGCTCGGTCAAGCGCACCAATACAGGGTGTACCTAAAACTAAAACAATACTCACTACTAAACATGATCGTTTTTATGATGAGCTACGTAAAACAAACTGGCATGAGACAAATGAAATGAATTCCGCTGATCAAATATATACATTTATCTTAAATTCTTTCAATGATGCTATAAAAAAATCCACGTTTAGTAAAACTGTAAATACGAGAAGACGGATTCGTGAGCCGTGGATGAACAATAATGTCATAAGATTGTGTGAAAAGAAAGATATGTTGTATAATAGCTGGAGAAAAGATGTAAATAATCACGCTCTTAGGCTGTCATATAATAAAATACGGAACAAAGTAAATAAAGTAGTTCAATATCACAGAAATAAATATTATAAAGAAGAAATTGAAAATAACTCTAACAACCCCCGCAGGTTGTGGAAAACCATCAATTCGATCTGCGGAAGATTGTCTTCATCGCTAGACAAAATTATTACAGACGCCTTTAGTTCCCCAAACACCTCGGACACAGATATAGCCAACCGATTTGCATCAGAGTTTGACAACGCTGTAAAGAATATCCTGCCAAACTGTTCCGCCGTTCTTCTGGATGATCAGTCATATCCCTCTGCCAACGCCAGTATGCACATACAAAAAGCAAACCCGCATAAGGTTCATAAAATTATTAAAAACCTAAATAGTAGAAAGGCACCTGGGCCCGATGGTATCAATATTAAAAATATCCAAAGCATCGGTGACAGACTGGCGATCGCAATATCCAATCTAATTAATGTTAGCATTAGAACTGGCAAATATCCCAACAGCTTAAAACTAGGCCACGTGAGACCCATCCATAAGAAGGGTAAACATGATGATTATGCCAATTATCGCCCAATCACTTTACTACCAGCAGTAGACAAGATAATTGAGAAGTTTGTATGTGATCAAATCCATGCTTTCTATGCAAAAAACTCGATCATTAGTCAAAATCAATTCGGCTTTCAACCAAAAAAGAGCACTACAATTTTGCTTTCCAAATTTACGGATGACGTTAATAACCATCTGAATGACAGGAGACACGTCCTCGGGCTCTTCATTGATTTTTCACGCGCATTTGACACCCTGGATCATGCGAAGCTCGTTGACAGGCTCAATAATTGTGGAATCAGAGGTCCCCTGCTTTCATGGTGTACTGATTACCTTAAGAGCAGGTCTTATATTGTGAAGGTTAACGACAGCACCAGTGAACCCGTTACAGTGTGTCAGGGCACAGCCCAGGGCTCAGTCCTTGGCCCTTTGCACTTTCTGTCGTACGTCAATGACATGAGCTCAGTGATCACATATTGTACCCCGTACCAGTTTGCCGACGACACCTGCCTAGTAATTTCTAATAAAGACCTGAACATCGCCCTTGATCAGCTACGGACAGACTTTGACAATCTAAATAAATGGTGCCACGATGCTGGACTTGTCCTAAACGCCCTAAAAACTAAACTTATGCACATTAAATCCCCTTACCTGAAACATCCAACGGAGAATACAATCACTTTGGTCGCTCATTCCCATACCTGTCTACACACTAAGCTCAGCAGTGATACACCGTGTAATTGTGACATCATAGAGGTAGTAAAGAAGCATGTGTACCTGGGCCTTGTAATCGATCACAAGTTTAATTGGGAGCCCCACATTGAACGGGTCTGCGACAAACTAAGAGCTCTCGTAGCAACATTTTATATCATTGGAAATCGGATTCCATACAAAATAAAACTAATGCTGTATAATTCCCTAGCAGAGTCTATAGTGTCATACGGCCTCTCCGGTTATGGCACGTATAATTCCTACTTGGATTCCATCCTAAAACTACAAACGAAAATCTTAAAATTAATAACCCCATTTCAAACCAAGTTGAAATACACCGAAAATGATAAACTTTTATTCAAACATTGCAATACACTACCAGTCCATACTAAAGTAAAACACAACCTACTAAAAGAACAATTTTTCAACTTCAACTTAAAAAATTTAGTAAAACACCCTATACAAACGAGACACACTGTGCAAAAAAAACTCGTCATCACCCGAGCGACCAACTGCTACGGCGAGCGGACTAGCGCGTACCTGATCCCGCGACTGATTAATTCTTTACCTACCGACGTTAGGGACGCATTATCTCAAAATAACATTAACCATAAACTAAAAACCTATTTCATATCCCAACTAAGTTAAATGGAAGGAAACTTTTACCATGTTTCTATTTATATTTATTACTAGCTGTTGCCCGCAACTTCGTCAGCGTGGACAAGTGATTTTGTTTCATGTCCCGTCTAAGATCATGGTCAGAACCAAGTTTAGGAATCCCGGCATGTAACATTAGAATGGCCATTAAGAAATGGGCTGATAAAAGACACGGCTAGAATGGTCTAGCCTATTGGGTCTGCAACACTGCAGGAAATTTGTCAGCAATATATACACCACGAATCTCACAGGTCATACTGAACAACAGCAGGAGCAAAGCTCGTGCCATCGTCGGAGCCCTCACCGGGCAGTACGCCACAGGCACGATAAAGCTCACCCTAGATCCCATTTGCCGAGCGTGCGGAGATGAGGAGGAAACCATGGAACATACATAATACTGTGTGACTGCGATGTTTTCGCGGCTAAACGTATGTGTCTCCTGAGAGATGGTTATTCAAAACTGGGAGATTATAGGTTTTTTCCCCTGAATGCTATTTGTCTCCCTCATTTTCCACATTTTTTAAGGGTGAAGAAAATAAATATGTAGGGGGTAAACACAAAAGATACCAGTGGGTCGAAGCGTTGCTGGCATGCCAGCCCCCATAATGAGATAAGATAATAAGAATGTCATGAATAAACTTTAGCTAAATCTAAATTCGAACGACAATGCCGCGATAATCAACTAAGTTTTTAAGCTCATGCTTTCAAGTTTTTTCAGCGAAGACAAAAAAAGTCGGTGGTATTGGAATTAATAATTGTTGCACATTTGCTTTAAATTTCCGCCTAACGCCATCTATTAAGATGAAAACGATACTACAATTAAATTAAAGAACGCTAAAAAGAAGAACGATAGAAAAGGTTAAAAGACAGAGGATTTTTTTGTATTTTTCCAATTCACCTTACACAACCGTAAGACCAAATTTCAGAGAAGTCTTGAGATAAGTCCAAGTATCGTTGAAAATGGATGAATTTTGAGATAAGGAAACGATAAATTCAATAAACGTGTCTGAATCTTGACCTGAGCGTCAACGCGTAAAAAGCAGATCAGATGAACAGATGTAGAAGTTTTTCATTAATTTATAGAGAAAAGTATATTTTGGGAGAGTCGATTCAACTATAGCGACTACAGTACAGTAGCTGTATCATTAAAGTTATTAAACCTTACAGTAGTAGAATAACTGACTTGACTTGTCAAATTAAACCGTTTTTGGAGGTTTTCAGGAGATTATCGGCTGGGTAAAAATTATATTTCTGTGTATAATTCTCAATCAAACGTGAAATCGTGGATAATTTAATAAAATAGTGCTAGTGAATTTCACAAAATTATCTACGATTTCACTTTAGGTTCGCAATTATTCACAGAAACCGAATTTTTACCCTGCGATAAGATCTCCAAAAACGGTTCTATTGCCTCGCATCACGTACTTCTTTCTATTACACAATGGTGCCGCTAGGTATATCTTGCTCTCTGAGCTGTTAGTCACTCTATAGTAACTTTATGGGTAATACTCTATTTTATTAACTTTCGCTAAAACCTCAGCATTATACTAAAAGTAAGTTTTACTGCAGGTGCAGGCTTAAAAAGGTAATTGGTACCTTTAGGTGCCAATGATCCTGACCACCCCGAAAGGAATTACAATTGTTTTACATACGTGTGCATGTACTTAGCATGTACCTACATTCCTGCTCAGAACGGGAAACCGCTCCTCAAAAGTAAGCTAGATCATATGCAGGTCTTATACAAAAGCTACGTACTTGCACCTTTTGGTGTAGAGACCATGGGCCTGTGGCGTCCAGATACCCGGAAGTTGGAAGCTGTTTATTAAAGAAATAGTTTCTAAGTTAGTCGACGCTAGAAGTGACCAAAAGGCTAGCGCGTACCTCGGTCAGCGAAAAGGCATTGCCATCCAAAGAGTAGGTAAAGCATTCTGGGCATCCCTCCCCTCAGCCATCGATCTTTGATATGGTTCTGCTATCTATATGCGTAGTTGGTTCACCGATCAATAAGATTGGTTTCATATTTTTTAGCTTTTAATAGTTTACTTATTTTTATGTATAATATCTTGTTTGAGTACCTAATGTAGGTAATGTATTATATCTTTTTTTAAAGAGAAATTTATAGTTTGGGAGAGCCGATTCAACTATGGCGACTACTACTTAAGTCAAGTAGGTATCAGGAAATAAACTATTATCGCTACGTATTACCTTTCGCTGAAGCTTTAGAATTATGCTTTGGTACTTTTAGCAATGTTCCTGACCACCCCGAAAGTAATTACAAACGTAAATTTACATACGTGTACTGTACATGTACTGGTCAGAACGGGCAACTTCTCCTTAAAAGGTAGGTAGGTTATATACCGGTCTTAGGCAGAGCCTTTTGGTGTAGAGGTCTAGGGTCCAGACGCCCGGAAGATGGAAGCTAGTTATTAAAGAAAATAGTTTCTAGGATAGTCGACGCTACAGGTGACCAGAAGGCTGGCGCATACCTCAGTCAGCGAAAACGCGTCACCATCCGAAGAGTATTAAGCATCCTGGGCATCCGTCCAGATTACAGCTATTGACCTTTGATAGGGTTCTGCTACCTATCTATCTATAGTTGTTTACCGATCACTAAGATTGGTTTCCTATTTGTACGTTTTTAATATTTACCTTTTTTTTTGTATAATATCTTGTTTGACTACCTATTGTTGCATTAAAAAAGAAAAAAGCTAAAAGAAAATGAATAAAGCTGTAGGTTATTTTATTTAAAAAACGTAAATGAAAAATGTAAATGAAAAAAAAAACATCTAGACCAAGAATCGAACCTTCACCTCACTCACCTATTATATGAAAATCTAACTATTTTCCAAATGCGCTACGCGGCTTCTATGCGAAGCGATGAAAAAAGCAACTTCTATTTACCACTACAATCTATCCAAATACATATGTCAGCACAAGTCAGCGTAGTAAATCATTGTAAATTATCCCCACTTATCCCACAGGAACCCATTACTGGGATAAAAAGTATCCTATATGTTAATCCAGAACGCATTCTATCTGCGTGCCAAATTTCATCCAAATCCGTTCAGCCGTTCATGCGTGATTGCGCCACAAACATACAACCTTACAACCTCACAAACTTTCACATTTATAATATTAGTGAGATGAGATAACTGAGCTTTGTATCTAGTTAATGTACTGTTTATTGTTTGATTTGTAAAAACTGTGCAGAATTATTTATGTCACCTAAAAATCTCTTTTGGTTTATGTGATGTATTATTTAAGTCGTGTCAATTCATGTATCTGGTAAATAAATAAATACAAATACAATACAAATAACACCATACTTTGTAATATATTCCGTGGCATAGTATATTGGCATCACCACTTGACATGTCATTCCATCCATTGGTCCTCAGCTCAGACTATAGCCTATATTGAGAATTATGGTCGTAAGTTTTAGAAAGGATCAGTGTGGCCAGATTCAATTTTTTAGAAATCCATAGGAAAAATCAGGAAAAATCCGTAGATGACCTCTTGAAAAATCTAGACTTTTTTTTAAATACTTTATCTGACTATTTCGACCCGAAACATACCTCTAACTTGGCGAAGAAAATGGAAAAAAGAAAAGTTTAAGCGAGAATAATGCCCAGACAACGTGAAAACCAATCTGTGTCAGTCCTTTTGTCATACATGTTATGGTTAAATATTTCTGTCGTGTCTGTATAGCGACAGAAAGTAGAACGAAGGAGATGGAAAAGAGTAGGGACGAGCCACATTTTTATTATGAAACAGTCCAATGTACCTACAACAATACAATAGTAAACATGAAATGATTTATTTGCGGCTGGGTATCATTTTTATGTAGCAAATTGACATTTTAGTGAGGAATTCAGATTTGCCATTGGAATCCGTAGATCCATGGGCCAGGCCAAAAATCCGTAGATCTATCTTAATAAATATGCTGACGGTTTTTTAATGAAATGATCAGACTGTCAAACCGAACAACTTTCTCTATGTAAAAAAAAAGTATTTTATTTGCTAATACAAAGACTATGTACAGGACTAGTGTAGAAATAGCGAAAAAAGAAAATCTGCGGTTTCACACAAAACTGCAAACCTAAGCTAACCCAAATGTATGGAAAAAAAATTGCGATTTCAATTTGGCCCCCATAGAAAAATGTTTACGGTTTGACAGTTCAAATTCAAATGAAAAAAATGTTATCGAAATAATATCTTTTTGACATCATTGTTTGACTCTACCACCGCGTTGAAAGGTGTTCCGTTGTAGAGAAGTTGCGGCCAGAAACTCTACAACACACATCTTTTCAAAACCAAATATAAAAAGTATACAGTCACATCTTTACGTCCGATCATCACTTTAAAAACCGTATGTAAGTAGCTATCTATTTTTTTATGAAAATGGTTCATTTCAACCGTAATGGTAAAGTTTAACTCCATCTAACCTCATTCGCCCGTGTCTGAGATTCCATCAGAAACTGTGAAACTTGGAAACTTTGGTGACAGTTCACCAGATTAAGATAAGACGTGGCCAAATTCCCCCGAGCGCAGTTACGACATAAAAACCTAATCACTATTTGAACGAGTTGTTATCTACAATTATATAGATATTATGACGGTTTTTATAGGAAAATGATAAACCATCTTATAACAACTTTGACTAACATGATAAACTGATATCGAAATCGCGAAAAAAAATGCACACGAAACTGCAAATATATTCAACCCGAATGTGGCCTTAAGGCTATTCTACCGTTGGCGCGCTCCATACAAACGTAGTATGGTGATATTTTCAACACTATCCAATTAATGTCAATGAAATTTTTCGAAAACAATCTAGCAACTAATTTCTATGTCGGTATGAAGTCAGATTTTCGATAAAATTTATAGTTTTAAAGTTACAGTGCCACAAATATTTCCATACAAATCTTAAATTAATCCTAGCATTGAAACTGTATATTTTAACGAAAATCTGACTTCATACCGTCATAGAGATTAGTTACTTGATTGTTTTTGAAAAATTTAATTGACTTTAATTAGACAGTATTGAAAATATCACCATACTACGTTTGTATGGAGCGCGCCAACGGTAGAATAGCCTTAAAAAACTAAACAACATATTTTTAAGCAAGACCTTTATACTGGTAATAAAATGTTCAGCACACTTTCCAGGGATTGTTCAGGTTAATCACCTGCTCAACTTTTACTATGTTTAACGCAAAAAAAAACTGTTCAATACTAAACTGTAATGCCTCCTCGACAAAAATGTATGAGACAGCATTTTCAAATTCAGGTTGGGTTCCATAGCAAAAGTTATTCAAGTGCATGGTCTTAACCACCCCTGAGAGAATCGGAACGGAAAAAGAATCATCCGGTATTTTAACGCTATGCTTCTGCTGAGGAGATCATCATCATTCATCGTTCACTGATGAACATAGACATCTCCCAAGGCGCGCCACAAAACTCTGTCCTCGGCCTTCCTCATCCAGTCGCTCCCCGCTACCTTTTTAGGTCATCTCTCCAGCGGGCAGCAGGGCGTCCCAGACTACGCCTACCAGTTCGCGGTCTCCACTCTAGAACTCTGACATCCCACCGGTTGTCAGTTCTTCGGCAGATATGACCAGCGCATTACCACTTCAGCTTGCTAATTTTCTGAGCTATGTCAACCACTTTAGTTCTCTGACGTATCACTTCATTTCTGATGTGATGTCTCAGAGAAACACCGAGCATAGCTTTCTCCATAGCCTGCTAAATTCCACGCGAACGAAGCCGCTAAAAAAATTTAACTTAATTAATTTTGTAATACCGCTGATTAGTCGAAAACCCCCTAATTTTTTGCGTCACTGGTTAAAAACAAAGTTGCCGTATGGGCTAAGTATCTCCTCGTACCAGCAGCATCCCGGTCCGAGCAATAAGCCCAAAGGTCGTTAAGCCTCCCCTAATGACCTCTCAAACCTTTCACGTCGGAATAAAATGTGGAGTTGGCAATACGGTTCGGACGCAAAACTCAATTCTCAAAAAATCATAACAGTGCAAAACTTCCGATCCACAAATAGTTAGATTTTCTATATATGTATTCTATATCGTTGTCTAGTCATCATAATACAAGTCCAGCACGGCTAGCATGCCACCCACGACAAAGCGTTTAAACGAGAAAACCGTCATGCGCGCTCTTTTTGGCATACGTAAAATAATAAAGATGGAGGCACGTCTCGATTTTTGTCGTTTTCTCGGGGGTGGCATGCTAGGCCTACAGGCTAGATTCTTGTACTTTAAATGTGACTAGATAATTTGTGTGACATTCACTGAGCAAGTACGTACGCCACTACGTTTTAGTGACATTGTCCAAGATATTTATAGTTTGAAGTCCTGTAACTACCAAGCACGTAACAAATTCTGTTCTTTTTTCTTTCTGGCGTAGATCCACCATTCATTGGCAAAAGACCAACCCAAGCTCTTGTATTCACAAATGAGATGTAGACCTACCAAGTATTAATTTTATTACAAACTAGTAGCAACGCGGTGACCTCTAAATGCGTATCGAAGCCGTGTTTTTAACAATAATCATATCTTTTAAAAAATTGAGAAAACAGGCAGAAGAGAAAAAAGGAGAACGGCACCATGAACTACGGGAAGAAATAGGGTGGTCCATACGGCGCGGCGTAAATTACGGTGAATTAAAAAAAAATATGGATCATTGATGTTGCTTTGCTCTTCACTTTACCAGACTTTACACGACTTTTTCTTGAGCACAGTCTTACCCATACTATGTAGTTATAGTTTAGTAGTTTAGTTATACTCTTTCTTATACCTACTGTGCCCATACTGAGCTCACTAAATACCACCTCGTTTCTTTCGTAACTCCTCAATACCCCCGTCTCATTGGTGACGTAACAGTATACTTGCATACAAAAACAAGAACAGAGGTTGTTCCCCATTAGGAACACTTAAGTATGGATTGGGCCACTTTGTTTTAGTCTGTTGTTGTGTTGTTGTTGTTGTTGTTGTAGCAAAGTTTCTGACCACCATTAAAAGAGAATTGGGTCGATTTTGTTATACAGAATGTTAGGGTAAACAGTTGAATAACATTCCCTAAGAAACCTATAGGAAATTAACAAAAAAGGTTTGTTAGGTGTCGCACTTGAATGGTTTTAATACATTTTTTTTGAATAATAGCATATGCATATGCTCACGACTATATTCCCCGAGGGGGTACTCAGAGATATTCTGAAACTTCAGAACATCCACGTTTCACTAGTAGTACCGAAACTCTGTCCAGTGTGACGGGGAGTGAGCCCCTCGCCACTTGTAATGGACAGAAGGTACAATACATGCCTCGAAATTGAAGCATGCAGGTATCCTCACGATGTTTAACTTCACCGAAAAGCCAGTGGTGTTACAAATCATACATAAATTCCGAAAAACTCATTGCTACGAGTCAGCCTGGACGGGGATCGAGCCATCGCCTCCTGCACGGCAGGCAAGGTTACTCGCCACTGGACCACCAATATAATTTTTTGAATAATTTTTTAAATATTTTATATAAGTACTTATAAAATAACAATACCTACCTACTCGTAGGTGCTTATTTGATTCAGAAGCTCTTCGCGGAATACTTGCTTAACAGTTTATACAGCAACTTTTTTCAGGGGGTGATCAAACTGTCAAACTGAACAACTTTCTCTATGGGGCCAACATCGAAATCGCGAAAAAAAATCAGCAGTCCCATACATTTGGCTCGAGACGGTTTGCAGTTTTGTATGGGACAGCTGATATTTTTTTCGCGATTTCGATGTTGGTGCCATAGAGAAAGTTGTTCAGTTTGACGGTCAGATCATCTCCTTAAAAAAGTGTCAGCATATTAAGAAGGACCCTATAAACAGGATGAAATTGATATCATTAGCATCCTTTTAAACTAAGAGTCTACCCATCAAACTGAACAACTTTTATTATGGAAGCAGAACGATCGGAGCAACAAAAAAATCTGCTGTTGCATACATTTGAGTCGAGTAGGCATTGCAGTCAATGAAAATATACACTTGCAGTTTAGGATGGAACAGCTGATTTTTTTGTTGCTCCGATCGGTTTGCTCCCATAGTGAAAGTTGTTCAGTTTGATGGGTAGACTCTTAGTTTAAAAGGATGCTAATGATATCAATTTCACCCTTTATACACCGTGTAAAAAGGTGTAAAAAGACATCTCCCGAAAACTTTAAGAACATATCACTGAACCTATATAAAAATTAATGGCGCTAACCTTTTAAATTTAAAAAAATTATTCGTGATTTTTCCATTTTCTTGCCACGCAATGTAACACGTCTACGTCACACGACCGTTTGCGGTTATGTAGGTACAAACTGTAGCAGAGAAGAAGCGCGCCAAGGTGCGCGCGGTAGTCACGGACGCGCGCCACTCAGCTGTTAGGTCACTGCCCGCTCGCTCGGGTGAGCGGGCAGTGACCTTACAGCTGTGTGGCGCGCGACCGTAGCTTGGCGACGAGTTTGATGAGTGCGTTTTACATTGCGGATTTTTGCTATTTTCGAAATGCTTGTATTTAACAATTAAAATTGTATTGCATTATGTCACTGGTAGGCTTTAATGTTCATAATTGTAGAAATAAAGGCCCGAAAAAAAATTAAATTTGTGAAAATAAAAAAAATAAATTTCAGTGCCAAAGTGTTAGGTATCATGGTCTGAATCCATAGTTTCAGTTTTCGGGAGTAGTCTAAAAACACCCTGTATACAACGTGTTAATAAATTAGCGCAAAACCTCATACATCCAAACAGATTTATAACAAAATAATTAGATTGAAACAATAATTTCATTATTTTGATAGTTAAAATTTAAAGTTATTCGCATTTTAAGTTTTGAGGCAAAAATTATTTGTTATCTTTTCAGCACTGAAAGAAAGCGCTAACGTACTCATGGATACATTTTTATAATCTTGTTTTGGTTGTAAGTAGTGTGTCCGTGCGGTGGGTTGACATCTGGTTCAGTAAATTTAAAATTTTGCAAACAAATTATTTAATATTTTGAAAAAAATTGCCTATGTTGAAACCATGATAATTCGATTCTGCTCTCGATTCTGAACGAACTACTAATTCATTAACACGTTGTATACTACTAACGCCCAGGATGTTGTTCCTTTGACGACCTGTCAAACTTTTCAAATCTTCTAACATATGAATCAATTTTCAATTAAGTATGTATCTCAATTTTATTACTCTGCCAACATCTTGATTTTCATCTTGGGTAAAATACTCAAGATTCCATCCAATAATTGAATCGCCTTCATCCTCTTTACATACTTGGGATGTTTTCGAGCAATATAGGTTTAGAGGTTTAGTTTGAGATGTTATTCACTCTGATCGGATCGGTGCGTCCATAAATTACATACAAGTAAACTTATGACTTCATTCCCTTTTGGTATGTCAAGAAAAGTTTACTAAGAGAAAGGCAATAAATAAAGCGCTAATGCGTGCTGTATACAAACGAAGTTTGGTCGTCTTAAACAAACTAGGAACTAATCTTTATGCATAAAATGTGTCAGATTTTCGTTAAAATAATTATACAGTTTCAATGCCAGGATTAATTTAAGATTTGTATGGAAATATTTAACTTTACTTACGCTAAACTTAACTTCGCTTACGCAGTTACTATTCTATGTCGATACTATCACGCGTTTGTGTCGATGCAGTAGGTACAGCTGCAGCACTGATACAGTCGCAATGCCTTGCAATTCTGACAAACTCGGGTCTGCTGCTTATAGTCCAAGAAGTCAGCTTCAAAATAATCAAATCACTCTAAACTGCACCATAACTCCAAGGCTCTATGTTCGATATTTATTTCGGTTAGAGTTAATTCTTCGAGAGTTCTAACAAGATTTTCTTGTGATTATTAACAGTCGAACGCTTTGACATCATGACTTGTACTCCGATTTAGTTCTTAAGTCTTAACTCGTAAGGTTTCTGTTGTCTGTCAACCTAGTTTTTTAAGTCGACTAGACGCCACGTTGGCGACTTGGGGGTTTTCTTTTCTTATTAGTGACCGCGGGGTTATTGGTTATGTCAGCAAATATTTTTTGTATGCCATCGTTTTGAATGCTATATTGCTGCCTCCGGCTCCGTGGTCTAGTCTAGTTCATCTAAGATAGCTCCGTGATTTTGACAGGCGGTTTTAGAGATTTTATAGTACTGTTTAAAGCTATATACTAGTTATAATACACTAAAAACATACAAAATTAATTAACATTTAACATAAGATTAAAGATTTTACGACTCAAACATATCCAGAAATTAAAATAATCGCTCTAAAAACGATCTGTCAAAATCGCGGAGCTATCTTGGACGCACTATGGAGGTCGTGGGTTCGATTCCCACTGGGGACACGTCCTAGTAATAATTATGTCACTTTATGCGTTTTTCCCCAGTTGGTTAGGAAATTACAGACTGAATCACATGATTGTATGAAAAAGAATCATGATTCCGTGCTTCGGATGACACGTTTATTCTGCACCGAGACTATTGTGCTGCCCGTATATTTATTTCTTATCAATTAAACAATATTTCAAAAAAACAAGAATGTCACATTGTATTCATTGCTTTTCAATTTATCAGGTCACTGCTGATTTGTCTTTATAATGTTTATGTAATTATTACTTTTCAAACCGCCAAAAATAGCCACTTTTGGCAGATTAGCTAAGTAAAGTACTTTACTTTACTATACTATACTACACTATAGACTTTACTATACTATAGACTACTATACATATATAGACTTGTAAAGTCAATCATGACAACAATGTAACATTCATGTTAATTTTTTTGAAATTTTTTTTAATTGTTCAGAAATTAAAAAAAATACGGTTGAGGGCAGCACAATAGGCTCGGTGCCCTCTCAACATAAGGTTCTGATATACAGGGTGTCCCAGAAATGGTGAATCAAAATGCTATGGGAGGCAGCTTGACTAATGTCCTATCCATAAAAAATATTAAAAAAAATAAAACGCACATGACCATAAAAAAAAAAGAATATCCAAAAAAACGGGAAAATCATCAAATTTTTCTAAGTTTCCAGCTCTAATTATCGCGTTTTGGGATAATTTGTAATTTTTTTCTGCCAATATTAATTGTTAGAGGTTGCTTCGACTGATTGTTAACATTTTACAAAAAAAAATGTCTGCACTTAGAGCACAGACCACTTAGTTTAATTGTTTTTTCTGAACCGAAAAATTTTCTTGCTATTTTAACCAGCTGTAGTATAAAAAAAAAGTATGGGACTTGTGCGGCAAACTACTTCAAAAAGTTGCCTATTTAATGACGATTTTAAAATGATACGAATCACTGAATTTACTTTACAAAATTGGGAGATATTAATTTTCTTGTGTGCTAGGGTGAAATTTGTGCAATTTATTCTTTACTTTTTAATTCATTTTCCACTTCTAATCCGTTGCTTCTAAGGTTAGAATTGGCTAAAAAAGTTGTTTCAATACCCGGTAGTAATGGCACGGTTTTTTAGAATCCCGGTTTTTCAAAATGCCGGTGTTTTAAAAACCCGATTTTTTTTAAATCCCGTTTGTTTAAAATCCAGTTTTTTTAAGAATCCCGGTTTTTTAAATTCCCGGGATTCCCAAAAAACTGGGAATTTAAAAAACCGGGATTTTAAAACACCAGGATTCCCAAAAAACCGGGATTCCCAAAAAACCGGGATTTTAAAACACCGGGATTCCCAAAAAACCGGGAATTTAAAAAAAACCGGGATTCCTAAAAAAACCGGGATTTTAAACAACCGGGATTTTAAAACACCGGGATTTTGAAAAACCGGGATTCTAAAAAACCGTGCCATTACTACCGGGTATTGAAACAACTTTTTTAGCCAATTCTAACCTTAGAAGCAACGGATTAGAAGTGGAAAATGAATTAAAAAGTAAAGAATAAATTGCACAAATTTCACCCTAGCACACAAGAAAATTAATATCTCCCAATTTTGTAAAGTAAATTCAGTGATTCGTATCATTTTAAAATCGTCATTAAATAGGCAACTTTTTGAAGTAGTTTGCCGCACAAGTCCCATACTTTTTTTTTATACTACAGCTGGTTAAAATAGCAAGAAAATTTTTCGGTTCAGAAAAAACAATTAAACTAAGTGGTCTGTGCTCGAAGTGCAGACATTTTTTTTTGTAAAATGTTAACAATCAGTCGAAGCAACCTCTAACAATTAATATTGGCAGAAAAAAATTACAAATTATCCCAAAACGCGATAATTAGAGCTGGAAACTTAGAAAAATTTGATGATTTTCCCGTTTTTTTGGATATTCTTTTTTTTTTATGGTCATGTGCGTTTTATTTTTTTTAATATTTTTTATGGATAGGACATTAGTCAAGCTGCCTCCCATAGCAGTTTGATTCACCATTTCTGGGACACCCTGTAGGAATACTAAGGATAAGTGATAGGAAAAACAAATAATATAGGTAATATTTGGAACTTTTGCCTGTCGGTCTGTCCAATGGTCTGTCCACACCTCACGGTAAAAAGCTTCTTTAGTAAATAAATAATAAAAAAAAACTACTGAACCGATATGGGTGCAGTTATTTTAAAAAATAAAACTTATCGCAATCTGTTCGTGAATGTAAAGTTTTTAAAGATACGGAAACAAAGATTTTTTTTGGTCTGTACCTATAGACCAAAAAAAATCTTTGTACGGAAAGTTGCAAGCACTCTAAAAATATCTTGACTTTACATACCTACAAAATGGGCCCAATCGATCCCTGAAAGATTGTCGAATGATTTCAATTTCACTCTGTATAAATGTTTTCCCTACAAAACCTATCTAAATGTAAAGTAAAGCAAACACAAAAGCAACTTATCATATCGCAGACTGCACCTGACTTGTTTTTGCTTCCATTCGATACGTTTTATTCTTCCATTTGTATGAGGGTTCGGTTCGATACGTTTGTTCCAGTTTTAGTTGTTGGATTCAACATAGGTATGATGTGATTTTAAGCTTTTAAGAGGGCTATCACAGTCCAGTGGCGCCCACATTAAAAAAGGTTTCTCAATAAAGAAAGCCTAAATTAAAAAAAGTAATCAACATCAAAACTACAAAAGCCTTCAAGCTATTTTCATAGAATACTTTTATAGGTTTTTTAAAGGTCTAAACATAAAAATTTTGAAAAAAGAAAATAAACCGGCCGCTTTTGTTTTTATTTGAAATTGTCTTAAAGTAGAATGTTTAGAAGCTATAAAAGTATTCTATGAAAATAGCTTGAAGGCATAGATATATTATACCGTTTATAATATTATATATCTATGCTTGAAGGCTTTTGTAGTTTACATGTTGAGCACTTTTTTAATTTAGGCTTTCTTTATTGAGAAATCTTTTTTAATGTGATGAGGACTGTGATAGCCCTCTTAAGACAAAAACAAATAGGTAGACGTTTCACCCTTTGGGTACGGAACCCTAAAATAAACTGTATTGAGAATCCTGAATGGAGAATCTCTGAAACTGGCGGCTCAAACACAAAATGATTGATTATAATTTTGTGATCATCTGAGTGCAGTAGCATAGCGGGGGGGGCAACGCCGGGCTGCACTTTACTAACAGCTAAGACGTGGTGCTAAAAATTTCGAGCTTGCTTCGCTCGATCCATAGCTATTACTTCAGTTACTTTGCACATGTTTTGTACGTAAAAAGCTCTGGCCCTGTACCCGCACTTTCGATGTTCGCTATATCGCCACTGTTTCGGTCCGCACTTCATTGGAACGAAAATGTTTACGCAATTGCGAAGTTCGAATCCAGGAGTAGACCTCCTAGCTCTAACCGATTGGTATTGAGGAGAAAAGTCTAGCTCGTTTTGCTCGCTCTTAGTTTCTATTTTTGCATGGATAAATTGAAAGATGTATCGATATGCAAAAAAATTTCGTGAATTATCTTCTCTTCTGTAAAGACCTGTCTCTTTTCTGCTGTACGTCCCTATAGTCCGAGATCCGACTGTAAAATTATGCACCTATTTCATTGGTGAATGAAATGTGATTCTAGTGTATGTTTACACAGGGGTTAATTCAACGCCGCCAAGTTGCCTAGAAAAATCTTGCCGCAAGTACCTTTTCCATTAAAATTTTTGCTATAGCTTTTTCCACGTGTCTGTTAGGGAAGTGAATGAGGTGCCATCGGAAGGAGACTGATCAAAAGTACTGGAAAAACTAGGGTTGCCACCTCTCAGTTTGCCGCAACTCTAGGGTTGCCAGGTTCAAAAATGACTTCTTTAAACCTGGCAACCCTATAGTTGCGGAAGATTGAGAGGTGGCAACCCTAGTTTTTCTAATACTTTACATCAGTCTCCTTCCTATGGCACCTCATTTACTTAAAGTTATACCAACAATTTTAATGGAAAAGGTACTTGCGGCAAGAGATTTCTAGGCAACTTGGCGGCTTTGAATTCACCCCTGTGTAAACATACACTAGAATCACATTTCGTTCGCCTATGAAATAGGTGCATAATTTTACGGTCGGATCTCGGACTACTAAGGTAGTAATCAGCAAGCGATGCCGCGCGCAAAAGCTAGTCGAACTTAATAAATAGCCTGTCAGCTACAGACAAAATATTAATCATAACATTTTGGCCTGCGCAATTGTTTTGGGTTAAGCCTTTCATAATTACGTCTCGATATCGCCGCATTCAATCAAAGAAATCCCTAGAAATTATTCTTTTTTCTTGATTATAGAGTTCCAAATGGCTTGATTCAGGGGCCTTCGTATGTGAAAGGTTAGGTAAATCAATCACTATTAATCCCTAAAGGGCCAGTGGTTTCAAAATTGTTTTTGATTCGGGTATCGTTTACTGAAACAATGATTTATTGGCTAATTTCGAGGTCTGTTGAAGCGACTTTGAAATACTCACACCTATACTCCATTCAGGAATTAGAGAGACATAATGTAAACAACGGTAACACCAGTGTAGAAAATACCATCTCGAGACGGAAGAAAACTTATCTCTGGAATATACAACAGTAAATTATCAATTCTACTCTCAAAGGATTGCGACAGATGATATGTTAATTTTGTATGGAAAATAATAATAAAATACGCAAATCATCATATATTTGAGAACAAAAGAAAGCGTGACTGTAAATATTTTATTTCGAGGTCTGGCAACACTCAGATGTATTTGACCTATGGTTCGTTTTAATAAAGTTCTTAAAGAAAAATACTCTTCATTGTACACAGTAACGTAGTTAATATCTTCTTCGGTCTGTACGCTACGCGCGGACGCTACGCATAGCACTAAAAAGTCAAGAAATGGGCTACATTATGTAATTTTAAAATTTCATTAAATTTGTCACGAGTATTGTTCTTATTTATCGATAGACAACAAATTTGTAATATCACTGCAATCTAGTAAGTGCCGTGCCTACATAATATTATTATTAAAAAATGTACCAAAGGTTTCTGACCACGAAACGTCACTTTGACAGTGACGTTTCTTTGTTTACATTTTGTCTTTCTAATTCCTGAATGGAGAAAATATCATCGTTATCTAAATACATTAGACAGTCTTAGAGAGCGTAAAGTAAGAGGTATGGCATAAGTTGCCATACCTCTTACTCATCATGAAGGTCCGACCACATAACTTGTACCAATGAGTTTTTCTAACTTATGTAAATAACTTATGTACGTAATGCCGACTGCTCTCAAACGTTGCAGGAAAACATCGTGAGGAAACCTGCGTACGCTGAAGAAGAAATTCGGATGTGTATGTGAACTCTACCAATCCACATTGAGCACGCGTGGTGGACTCTCTCATGCCAAGCCGGGATCAACGGCTTAACGTGCCATCCGAAGCACGGAATCTTTTTTTTTTCAGTCAATCAGGTGGTTCAGCCTGCAATGTCCTAACCAACTTTCATACATAAAACAAAGGGTCATTGCTCAGTCTATGTTCAGCCAGTATGTTGATTTTGACTGATCTGATTGATTTAATATCAACCTATACTCCATTCCAGATAGGGGCGAAAAGAAGGTAAAAAAGATTCTTTATAGTACACACTTTAAAGAAATTATGAATATTATATCAAACAACAAAATGGCGATGTTGAAAGACCTAAAGAAGCAGTGGTGCGCACATGTGGTTCGCCTTTGTTTCAATGAAGCTTTTTTAAAGACTGTTATGAAAAAAATCCGTCAGGTGGCGCTAGTAGTAGCCATATTGACAATTCGAAAAAAAATTTCTTTAAAAATTCTAAAAAATTGTACTAAAATTATTACGACTTCATTTAAATCGTTATGGTCTTCATCGTATTATTAATGTATGAATAAATTTGTCTCTAAACTTGGAAATCTAGGAAAATACGTTTGGCAAGCATTAGTTTATTACTGTGGCAATTTTTTTTAACCGACTTCAAAAAAAGGAGGAGGTTCTATGTTCGGCTGTATGTATTTTTTTTTTATGTATGTTCACCGATATTTTCGTCAATTGTGAACCAATTTAAAAAAATCTTTTTTTGTTTGAAAGGATATACTCCAAAGGTGGTCCCATTTTAATTTTGTGAAGATCTGATGACGCGCTTCGGAGCTACACAATAGAACTCCTCAAAAGTTGACAGCAAATCGTCTGCGATTGAACCATTTGCCTCGTTTCAATGTACCCTTTGCGTATATAACTGATATCGGAATCGAACTAACATATTTAATCACTGAAAGTTATGAAATAAATTTTTTTTTTACAAAAAAAGTAAAAACCGACTTCAAAAGTAAATTAAAAAGTATAGCATAGCATAGTGACTACCGGCAACGCTCTGCGCGACGCAAGTAATACCAAATAATATTGATGTTACAAGCAGACGGATTAAATTCCAATGATTTCTGCAACATGGACTCTGCAACTGCATTTTTGGAAAAAAAATTGTTACAAATTTGAGTTTGCTTCAGACATTTTAAGTGATATTAGCTGATACCGACTTGATCTATTTTAAGATGTCTTTTAAGGCTTAAGAAGAACTCGTTTAATACGTCTTCAAAATCGATTGCCAGCGCGGTTTATTAATACGGAATAACGGACATTAGTGAGCACCGGTGGCATAGCGTGGGTGTCTATCCCCCGGAGCACAGACCGATTTTGCTGCCTCCTTATCTTTATAAGAAGACCTACGTTAAACATAAAGGAGAGACCGAAGCGACCGAAGCCAGCTCGAAATTTTTTAGCACAACCAGCACTGGTAGCATGCACACCCGCGATAGCCGTGATACGGCTTTATCACGTCTTTTACCTCGTTCTTTCGCGCGCAAAAGAACGAGATAAACGACGTGATAAAGCCGTTTCACGGCTTTCGCGGGTTGCATGCTACCAGCACTGTTCGGGTTGTGGACTTGTGGTCAGACATCTTTAGGTGTTTTGGTTTTGGTTTGGTGGGGTTGGTTATCCATTCAAAAATAGACTTTACTCTGCTCTACGAATTGGTTATACAGGTTGTTTATGGTAAGTAGTTGCATTACTAAAAGGGGTGATTAGTGATTATACTCATGATACTTAACAATTTTACCTAAGAAACCTAAATAAAATTCATAAAATTTTTTTTGGTCAAGCAAGCAGCATGCAGTTGAACCAATATTTGTATGAAAAGTTGAAATTTTCATACAAATTGCTTCCTTATGCATCAATGGCTAAGGTAGACGAAGAGATAGAACGCCTCGTGGCTGCGGGCGTGATTACAAAGGTTGACCACTCCGACTGGGGCACTCCAGTAGTGCCAATCGTAAAACCTAACGGCAGTATCAGATTATGCGCAGACTACAAGGTCACTCTCAACAAAGTGATCAAAGACGAAACATACCCAATACCAATTATAGAAGACATTTTCGCAGAAATGAACGGTGGCCAATTATTTTGCACCCTAGGCACAAGCATACCTAAACATGGAAATGGACGATTAAAGCGCAGCCCTACAAACCCTGAGCACACACAAAGGCACGTACAAAGTAAACCGACTAATGTTTGGGGTTAAAGTGGCCCCAAGCCTTTGGCAGAAATTTATGGACCAACTGCTACAAGGACTGGATGGTGTCAAATGTTTTTTTGATGACATTATTAAACAGGGAGCGACTGAAAACCAACTTTTGATGAGATTGAAGGAAGTACTCCTAAGACTGAAACAGAGCAACTTAAGAGTCAACAAAGAAAAGTGCCACTTCTTTAAAAAGAGCATAAATTACCTGGGACATACCATCGACAAAGACGGCCTGCACAAAAACAAAGAAAAATCAAAAGCCATCGCAGATACAGAACGACTTACGAACATAAATGAACTAAGAACGTTCCTTGGTATGACCAACTACTACAATAAATTCATCCCAAGCCTAGCCTCTCTCACGAACCCCATGAATGAACTACTCAAGAAAAGAACAGAATTCAATTGGTCCGAAAAATGTGAAGACAGCTTTAAAAAAATCAAGAGGGAAATTCTCAGCGAAAAGGTACTAATACATTTCGACCCAAGGAAGCCACTAGTCCTAGCCACAGACGCATCGCCAACAGGACTAGGAGCGGTCCTCTCACATAAGTTACCCGACGGCACAGAGCGACCCATCGCGTTCGCCTCCCGAACCCTATCGAATAGCGAAAAGAAATACAGCCAAATTGACAAAGAAGCTACAGCAATATACTGGGGTGTGAAGAAATTTTTTCACTATTGTTATGGTCGCAAATTTATTCTAGTAACAGATCATAAGCCACTTACCTCGATCATCCACCCGCAACAAACGCTACCCGCGTTAAGCACGATCAGATTGTTCCACTACGCCCATTTCTTATCAGGATTCGACTATGATATAGAATACCGAATGGCTGCCAAACATTCGAACGCAGACTACCTATCAAGATTTCCAGTTGGAAACGCCAAAGAAAACTCTAAAGATCAACACTGTACTTTTCAGACTCAGTTAATACTGAAATTCGACCTTAGCCCCAGATTAATAGCTCAAGAAACGAAGGACGATCCCGAACTACATTCATTGCTAACCGCACTACAAACGGGACGTTCTATAAAACAATTTGGCTACAAAGATAACGAACTCACCCTACAAGATGACTGCATTCTTAAAGGAACCCGTGTTATGATACCTCGCAGGTTACGGGCGCAGATCCTTGACGAACTTCACGCCGGACATATCGGCATCGTAAAAATGAAACTCCTGGCTCGCAGCTACGTATATTGGAAAAACATTGATACAGATATTGAGCACAGAGTTAAATCTTGTAGAGAATGCCGCCTAGAACAGAACGAACCGGCAAAAGTTCCACTCCATCATTGGGAAGAAGCAACTGCCCCGTGGCAGAGAATCCATGTCGACTTCGCCGGGCCAGTTGCCGGGCACCAGCTATGCGTAGTGGTAGATGCATATACAAAATGGATTGAAATCATCCCAACAAAAACGACTACGAGCTCCTGGGTAATACATAAACTGGAAGACTTATTTGTCACCTTTGAAACACCTTTTACACTTGTCTCAGACAACGGCCGCCAATTTACCTCACAAGAGTTCAAAACATTTCTATCGGATCATGGTACAATACACAGAACTCCGCTCCATACCACCCCGCCACAAATGGGTTAGCAGAAAGAAACGTACAAACGATTAAAAGAGCTCTCCGCTCAATGGAGGGGGAGGGCGGGGATCTATTCTCGAAACTACTAGTCGTGAAAGCACGCATGCGACGCACGCCGACCTCCGAAAGACGAACGCCTTACGATCTCATGTTCGGTAGAGACGCCCGAACCCGGCTAGAGGCAATGCTCCATAACCATACCCGTCACGCTGCGCCGCCGAGCTCGTTGGAGCCTGTAAGAGAGTTTGCAACTGGAGCGAGAGTGCAGGCCAGGAGCTACGCAACTTCCCGTCGGATGGAGTTCGGCACAGTGACCCAGTGCCTCGGTCGGCTCCACTATGAGATGCTGACGGACGGTGGGCTCCGCTGGAGGCGCCACGTCGAGCAACTCTTGCCGGCACCCCGGGTGCCTCAGCCAGCGGCGGAGGACTGACATATACGCACTCCTTGCGCTCGGCGCCAGGCCATTAGACTAGACGAAGTATCATAGTTTGTCATTCTTGACGGATGTCTCAATAATAAAATGTTCCTATTGAAATCGTATATTTATCACAAACGTTAGATCAGCTGCCTGAATTTTGCGGATTTCCTATCGGTTTCTTCAGAAACGTATTTCAGTGTCATGGGTACAATCACACCTTAAAGTAATGCAACTGTTTACCCTAATACCCTGTGGTTCAGTCAGAGCTCAATCAATTAATATTTTTGCCACCTCTGGTAAAGTGCCGCCCGGTGCCCGGGGCATTTGCCCCCCCTCGCTATGCTACTAGTTAGCACATACATAACAGACGGTTTCTTATTTTTCCATTAACTCCGATTTCCGATAGTGTGAACTAAAATGTGCCTAAGTATGTGAGTATACCCGGTGACAGCGTTTTAGTTCTAATAAATGCCAGTGCGCTACAGACTATTGGCTGTTTCACTCGTTATCCCTAATTCTTATATTCATCAGTCATCAAACACTGGCATAAGTGTTTCGAATTTTTTATAAAATGATCACGGTCTGAAAAGGTTTCGTAGCCCTGCTTCTGTGATCTTCTTTTTTTCGTCTTTAATAAAAATGGAGTATAAATAGCGTTGCCAGGCGTCCGGATAAAGTCGGACATAGTTAGGCTTTTTGGATGTGTGTCCGGCAAAATTAGACGGTGTCCGGCTTTTGTTAGGCTTTTTACATTAGACCAGTCTACCATATTTTAAAGGAAACTAAGCTTTTCAAGCAGTTTCAGTTACCTACCCTACTATTTAAAGTTTATTCTATAGTATAAACTAACTATAGTTAAGAAGATTTGTTAAGAGGGCTATCACAGTTCAGTGGCGCCCTCATCACATTAAAAAAGATATCTCAATAAAGAAAGCCTAAATTAAAAAAGTGCTCAACATCAAAACTAAAAAAGCCTTCAAGCTATTTTCATAGAATACTTTTATAGGTTTTTTAAAGGTCTAAAGATACAAATTTTGAAAAAAGAAAAAAACGGCCTCTTTTGTTTTTTCGAAATTGTCTAAAAGTGGAATGTTTAGAACCTATAAAAGTATTCTATGAAAATAGCTTGAAGGCTTTTGTAGTTTTGATGTTGAGCACTTTTTTAATTTAGGCTTTCTTTATTGAGAAATCTTTTTTAATGTGATGAGGGCGCCACTGGACTGTGATAGCCCTCTTAACTTTTTTCCTCCATTGCAAATTGCAATTTAAATAAGTAGGGAATTAATGATTAAATAATAAAGAAGACTAATTAATCCAATTTTGAAAATGATCAAGAAAGCCAGGTTTTGCATAAACATTTTTTTATCCTACCAAGATAAAAAATCCTAAATATTTAAGGGAGGCCGGCTTTTTTACCCAAATCTCCGGCTAAACTGGCTAGCATTTCCGGCTATTAGGTTTTAAGACCTGGCAACCCTAAACCCAAAACAATATTTCAAAAGTAAAGCATATATTAGTCTATGTCTATAGTGCGTCCAAGATAGCTTGGTGATTTTGACAGATCGTTTTAGAGCGATTATTTTATTATCTGAAAATGTTTGAGCCGTAAAACCTTTAATTTTATGTTAAATGTATGCAATGCATTGACGGCTGAAACAGCTTCAAAAGGTAAAATTAAATCTCTAAAACCGCCTGTCAAAATCACCAAGCTATCTTGGACGCACTATAGTAATAAATATACATAAACAGCAATATGCTTATACTATACGGATACATCAACAATATATCACAAGTCGTAATTAAGTGTTCTAATTTGTAAATTCTCAGTAATGGAAAGTCCTAAATTATAGGCAATAAAACCTAACGTTAGAAATCATTTAACCAGCAAACTAATAAATAGAACTACATAATTACCGTCTACAGGATGATGTTTAAATATAGGGTCCTTCTTAATATACTGACAAGAAGGGCATTTTTTTTTTATTGAATAATGAAATTTACAAAACACAACAAGGACAAAAACCCGTCCTACGAAAACCTGTAAGGGTTTATCTGGGGAAGGGGCGTTCACATTCGCGGACCAATTAGGTATTTCTACTTTTACATAGGTATGTTATTACATAGGTATGTTTCGTTAATTAATGTTACATTTAGTTATGAATTTTAGGTAAGTCAAATTAACTTTTTAGGTAGGTATGATACACATAAAGGATGACTCGTATGAGCATTGCCACAATCACCATCCTAGCAGTGAGTTGGTAGTTGTGGCAATGCCTGATGATGATGGATGATGCATACACATAACGCTACGCAACGCATGATCGGACCATCAAACTGTAAAACTTTCTCTATGGTGCCAAAACAGAAATCGAGATAAAAAAGAAATCTGCTGTTCCATACGAAACTGCAACTAGACCCAGATGTAGTGGACAAACTGTTTTTTTCGCGATTTCGATGTTGGTCTTGTAAATTTTGGTAGTCGGATCACCACTTTAAAAAACTGTCAGCTCATTAATGGATGGACCCTTGTAAGTATATGGAATTTTGAGGAAGCGAAATAACGCCTTCCAATTGCCGCTTTCAAAAATTCAAAGGACCTTCTAAGTTCGAAATGATATGCATTTATGCCCATACTATTCATGGGAGCTATGGCATTAAGATATACTAAAGGAACACGCAAGCTATATAGCAGCAGCACAGTAGCTGCATAAAGGAAATTTCCTTTATGCGGCTTCTGTACAGCTGCTATACAGGGTCCTTCTTAATATGCTGACACTTTTTTAAGGGGATGATCAGACCATCAAACTGAACAACTTTCTCTATGGGACTAACATCGAAATCGAGAAAAAAAAATCAGCTGTCCCATACATTTTGTTCGAGTAGGTGTGTAGTTTTGTATGGGAGAGACGATTTTTTTTTCGCGATTTCGATATTGATCCCATAGAGAAAGTTGTTCAGTGTGATGGTCTAATCATCCCCTTAAAAAAGTGTCAGCATATTAAGAAGGGCCCTATATAGCTTACGTGTTCCTTGGGTACCTATAGACAATGCCTTTCCCGGCTTTCTACTCATAATACGTGTCAAAAGACAAAGTTTTTTTTTTAAATCGGGCATTGGCCCACCACACTTTCCCACCGCTGTAACTCCTGTAAGACAGGATCAACAGCGGCGACCATTCACAACACTAGACAATGAAGTCCAGCGAGCCCGGGGGATGACTCTAATCTGTCTTGGAACCCGCAATGAATTCATCAAAGAAGATAGAAGAAGGAGTAGGAAAAAAGAAATATCAGATTTTCCTCCATTGCAAACGGGAGACAGCAATAAGAAAAAAGCATATGGCTATTAGAGAGCCAATTCAAGAGATCATTTATGGCAGTGTTGAAGACCCTACCGCAAAAGCACCAAAAATAAAAATAGGTATAGCAATTGGAACCTAACATTGTACTGAAGTTATGACCTATTTTTAAGCGACTTCAAAAAAGGAGGAGGTTTCTCAGTTCGACCGTATATATATATTTTTTTTTTTTTTATGTGTGTTCGCGGATAACTTCGTCGTTTATGAACCGATTTTGATGATTTATTTTTTGTTGGAAAGGAGATGTCCCGAGGGTGGTACCATGATAAGGAAACCAGGATCTGATGATGGCATCCCAGAGAAATCGAGGGGAACCTTCGAAAATCGTACTGCCGACTAGTGCGTTTTTTAATTTAAAGCACTCCTATTAAATCGAACTAATGAATTCACCACTGAAAATTGTGAAATAAACCAAAATTTTAACAAAAAATTAAAACCGCCTTCAAAAAAACTAAAAAGTTAAAAAATAATATTGCAGCCTATGACTTTTTCGTTCGCATCATAAGAACATTAATTTGTTTTATAGAAGTCGGTGTCAAGCCAAGCCAAAAAATGCAAGCCATGTCGCGAATCGTACCGGCTTGACAGCGACTTCAATAAAACAAATTAATGTTCTTATGATGCGAACGAAAAAGTCATAGGCTGCAATATTATTTTTTAACTTTTTAGTTTTTTTGAAGGCGGTTTTAATTTTGCTTCCAAATGGCAATGGTATGTATGTGGCAATGCAATAAATATTTGAAATTGAAATCATAGCTAGCCTATCGTCTCCACAAAAAACACCTATACCTAATATATTAATCGCTCCAATAACTTATTATCGTCTTAATTTTGTTCGAAATTAATTTATATACAACCTCCTGTACACAGGCCAAAATAATAGCCTATCATTAAGGCAATCTGTGGCAGCTAATGGTGCCCTTCGGTGCCCTTCGAGAGACGCACTGAATAATGTTTCCGAACCCTTCCGTTTAGGTACCCTTTTAGCGTTTATGTTGGTTTCATAATGGCTCGAAGATAAAGATAATATAATATATATATATAATATAATATAAAGATCATAATGATGATAATGTTATGGTTTATGTTCAAGTCTAGAAACCGATCTTAAGATAGTTATATCGTTAGTTACTCTGGTAAACAACTTTTCGGTTTTAGTTATACAGGCTGTAACAAAACACCGTAGTACATTTTTGAAAGGGTGGTTTACTAGGTGGTTTACCTTGTATATACAGGGTAAAACAAAACACCAGTGGTTTAGACCATCGAACTGAACAACTTTCACTATGGAGACAAAGTCGAAATTAAAAAAACTGCTGTTCAATATACAGGTAACTTAATATACTTACTTATTTAACTTATTATACTTTAAGAGGATGACCAGACAACGAATCTGAACAACTTTCTTTATAGGACCAACATCTAAATCGCGAAAAAAATGTATCATCCCATATCACAGATTTCTTATACAGGGTGTAACAAAACACCCTAGTAATACTTAAGGGGGTGCTTCAGACCACCAATCTGAACAACTTTCACTATGGAGCCAACGTCGAGAAAAAATAAAAAATATCTGCCATCCCATACATTTGAGTCGAGACCTGCAGTTTTGTATGAAAGAGATGATTTTTTTTTCACGATTTCGATGTTGGCTCCATAGTGAAAGTTGTTCAGTTTGATGGTCTGAAGCACCCCCTTAAGTATTACTAGGGTGTTTTGTTACACACTGTATAAGTTACTGCGTCCCATATTATATTTCGGTCGAGTACTTATTGCAGTTTTCTATCAAACAGCAGACATTTCTTTTGGCGATTTAGATGTTGATCCTATAGAGAAAGTTGTTCAGTTTAATGGCCTGAAAAGGGTTATTACAAGCTCAGTGGCGCCCTCACCACAATAATAAAAAAAAATCTCAATAAAAATAAAGAAAGCCCAAATAAAAAAAGTGCTCAACAGATAAACTACAAAAGCCTTCAAGCCATTGTTATACAATACTTTTATAGGTTCTAAACATTTCACTTTTAGATAATCTACATCTACACTAATATTATAAAGAGGAAAGATTTGTACCTATTTTTGTATGTTTATATGTTTGTAATGAATAGGCTCAAAAAGTACTGGACCGATTTAAAAAATTCTTTCACCATTAGAAAGCTGCATTCACCCTGAGTAACATAGGTTATATTTATTGCTAGAAAAGATTAGACGTCCACCCGTGTGAAGCCGGGACGGGCCGCTAGTTTGGAATAAAAACAAAAGCGGCCGTTTTTTTTTTCTTTTTTCAAAATTTGTATGTTCGTTTAAAAAACCTATAAAAGTATTCTATGAAAATAGCTTGAAGGCTTTTGTAGTTTATCTGTTGGACACTTTTTTAATTTAGGCTTTCTTTATTGAGAAATATTTATTATTGTGGTGAGGGCGCCACTAAGCTTGTAATAGCCCTCTGAATATCCTCTTAAGAAATCGTCAGCATATTAAGAAGGACCCTATATTAGTGCTTCAGACTATCAAACTGAACATCTTTCACTACTGTCGAAATCTCGACGATGGGTAGGTAGGTACTGCTGATTTTTTCGCGATATCGTTTTTGTTTGGCTAGGTATTGGCCTTGTTCCAAACATAGGTCGTTGGGCCTTACGAAGCAAAGGAATAAAGACTTCCAACCGCATTTGTACCTACACAAAACCCGATTTATGTCATCAATAACAATGAATCCTAGACCATGAATTTTGTACAATAACAGTTGATCAATATCTACCATTACAAGCCTTAATGGACTGATGTAATCCATTAATATCCATCAGTTTCAGGTATTAAATGGAAAAGCTTTCATGCTATAAAATCATTTAGTAAATGGACTTTAGCACTAATAATGTAAAACCTTTGTAGTTTTAACAGGATTCCCGTGAGCGCGCTTTATAAACATGAAGCTTGATTTCATTCTATTTTAAATATTAATCAATTCAATGCAAGGAAAGAGCCTCCCCTAGTGCCGAAACCTGAGTTCATCTAGAGCACCCTGGGCAGTCAGCATATCAGCCGATGGACGTCCACTGCTGGACATAGGCCTCCCCCAAAGATCGCCATAACGACAGGTCCTGCGCTGCCCGAATCCAACGGGTTCCCGCCGCCTTCATCAGGTCGTCGGTCCACCGTGTGGGGCCTACCCACGCTGCGCTTTCCGGTCGCCACTCGAGAACTTTTTGGCCCCATCGGCCATCGGTTCTGCGAGCAATGTGCCCTGCCTACTGCCACTTTAGTTTAGCAATTCTTTGGGCTATGTCAGCTACTCTGGTTCTTCTGCGTATCTCTTCATTTCTGATTCGATCTCGTGGGGAAACTCCGAGCAAAGCCCTCTCCATTTCCCTTTGGGTAACATATTTCAGCCTACGACCATTACTGAATGCGATTTCTTTACACTACAGCATGAGGTGATTTTCATACGATATAGCTCATGCTGATACGAAAGAAGAATATTAATCAATTACCTGACACCACAATTTTTTTTAGGAAATCTGCATAACTATATACGCTGAAGAAGAATTTCTCATGCGTATGTGAAGTCTACCAATTAGACGACTGACGCCCATAAACACCCTCCTTGAGGGTAGGCCTGTGCCCAGCAGTGGGACGTTTATAGGCTGATGATGACGATGGTATTTAATGAATATTTTCAAACATAATTTAGTAACCATTATCTGTGTCTGTGATTTTCCATTAAAATTTTTAGTTTCTCTATTAATTTAAGACTTGTACTTATAGAAATGTTTGAGCCAGTACCGCCATCGCCAATATAGAAGTTATGTCTATGGAAGTAACCCCACGACATTTAGACGATAATCGTGTCGTAAAAGGGTCAAAGAAAGGTTTTTATACGCGATCGTTAGCGACTTCCAAATTATATGGGAGAGCCAAAACGACGTTGTTAACAAGAAGTGAGAATCTAGGCTTTTATAGGTTAGACATGTTCTGTCAAAGGGAATGATAAAATAACTTAGACAAGTACTCGTATACTATACATTATATAGGACATGCAAGAGTTGAAAATCTCAGTCGTAGTCCGATCATAAGACTGAAATCTAGATCTACCTGGGCATTTCATGATACGCTTCTATTAAATAGAAAGTCGGGCGGATCGATGAGAGCAATATATTAGTTGATATTCCCCATATATTTATTTATTTGCCATATCATGACATGACAGGGAAATTCCTAAAGTAGTTGCATTTAAGATTATGAACATGAATTTTTTATCTAATTTGATTTTGCTGACCAAGCATGTTCGGGCAATTCGTCAAACGAATAGCTTTGAAAAAAATGCGGGTCTACAATTTAAATATGAACAATTTGAGCAACACGAAGTACCTACTTAACGCTATATATTCTTTTTCCGCTCTTTATCCTTAAACTTTTTAACTATCCGTATAAAAAAGTTTTATCGTAAAAAGAAACTCTAAAGTCTTATAAAACAAAGTAAAAACTCACCTGAGGTAGATGTCTACTTTTACGCAGAGGTTGTTTTTCCTTTCCGCCTTCACCAGATAAGCATTTCCCGTTTGGCACGGCTGCTCCCGGTGTATCTTCCTTTGCAATGTTGCCAGCTCTCTCCATTGCCCTTGAAATAGGTATATTATGCTTCTCGAAGTAACCATTCTGTATCATTTGGTCTAATGAGACCTCCAATTCTCTCACTGGCACGACTTTGCGACCACAAACAGGATCGTCAACCACCATTTTGCGATTGCAGCCGGATACCTCAGAAAATTTAACGTTCTTTTTAGTTTCATCGCCTTTCTTCGGCCGAGATTTTTCCGGGAAATCCGTGGTCCAGTATTTCGCATTTTTCTCCGGTAACCGTAATGGTTTGCAGACTGCGACGTTTTTCGATTGATTCGTATTATGAAGTTTTATTCTAGAATCGTTTGTGATTGGTCTACGTTCGTAAGGTACTTCGTTACGTCTTACGTCAGTTTGTTTTCGTTCATAAGATTCCCGCGTTCTCCTCCTTTCGCTTTCGATTCGAAAGTCGTAATAATCTTTCTTATACCTACGACTGTGTCTCTCATCGTAATAATAGTAGTTTCTTGGAAGCGAATTATATTTGTTTTCATACGTCGTAGGTAGGTTAAGGTATTCAGGCCTTATAGGCTTAAAAAGAGATAATCTACCCTGCGCTTCGTCGAAATCTGAATAAATATCTTCATATACATACCCGTTCTTGCGTTTAGGTCTTTCATATTCGCTTCTCCTATCCCTACGATCGTACCTGTTCCTCTCATATCTATTTGTTTCGCTTCTCGTGTAGTTTGTTGCATATCTCCGTCTCTGTTCGTACTCGTATTCATAGTCCGATCGTCTTTCATAGAGCAATCGTTCGCGAGACCCAGCCATTCTTTCCTTATTAGATTTTTCCCGCCTGCAAAAAGGAAAAATCGCATATTAATGAGGTCTTTGTTGGATTTAAGTCTATTGAGCGGTAGCGGTGAGGCGGATTGTGCAAGTTTTACGACAATGGTTTCTATCCTATACAATAGGTATCGGATGGAACGACCTCTTTTGCATAGATTCTACTCGTGGTATCTTAAGAGGATAGGCGGGCTGAAATGGAAATTTGGAGAACAGGTAATTTTTCTGACTGTATGATAATTTTGTCCGATCCACCCCAACGAGTAGAGTGCGAAAGAGACAACTGCAGCTAGGACCGATTCTATGAACAAAATCAGCATTTCGAATTCCCCTGTTTCCTTCTCCAAAACTAAACGGATTTTATTAATTCTTTGAAGAATAATATGAGAAAGACTTTCGCTATGTCTGTATGTTTTGCTTTTTTTGTTTATATTCGTCTTGCTGGATGTCTGAAAACGGGCGGTAAAATTGGAAATTTTCGATGGTCCCTATAACTTTTACAGTACTTAATTAATGCAAAAAAGCAAAACATAGCGACATAGCACTGGTAACACAAATTGTATAGTACAAATTGTTTTACTCTAGTGTCATTATCCAGGCAGGAAATAGGGGAATACGTTTGTATGGAAAAAACGGTACCCGTCTACGTGTATCCTCTTAAGATACCTTTTCCTCTTTCAATGACTGAACTTAACATCTGTATAAATAGTGTATATCGTATTTTAACTTAAAGGTGGACTTCCGATGCCAGCGGCCGATGCGACTAACGCGCGCGTCTGACGCGAGGTTCTGTCATATATGACAGAACCTCGCGTCAGACGCGCGCGGCCGACGACAGACCTCACTTCCGAGGTCAGCGACTGACGCGTGCCTATTGTGCAGAGTGTTATCACTATAGGGTATTTTCCCCGAAATTTAGAGTATGTTTTTATGTTTCGGTGCTTAAACAAAAACATAAAAACACAAAAAAAAAACCAATACATATTTTAATAAAGAATATTTGATTGATTGACAGATTGATAGGTTTAGAGAATATATGAATGCATTTTTTTTTACATAGGGTTTATGATAAAATACATTTTTGGGAGTAATTAGACCCTTGGCTTTTTAACCTGTACATGGATCGCTGTCTAGCTAATAATTATGTAGGCAAGAGAGATTTTCCGAAAAAAGAAAAAGTACCTACTTTCAAGTGGCTCGATAGATGGTGTTATCGCAACGTGGATGAGCGACCTTGCAGATAATAAAATACAAATAAAATGGTAAAAATTAAGCAAATTTTCGGTAAAAACTTCGTAATATTTCTGGCGAACATTCTTGTTCTGCGTGACGTCAGAGCATAGCCGCGCGCGGCCGCGGCTGATGCGATAGACATCGGCCGCGCGCGTCTGACGCGCGCGTCAGTCGCTGGCATCGGAAGCGGCGCCATACGTTTTCATAGTAACTAGTATGGCCGCATCGGCCGTCGGCCGCGAGCCGCGCGCGTCAGACGCGTCGGCCGCTAGCATCGGAAGTCCACCTTTAGGCTTTACAAATTTACTGTCCACATTTACATGCGTTGGTGGTGTAATGGTCAGCATAGTTGCCTTCCAAGCAGTTGATCCGAGTTCGATTCTCGGCCAACGCATTGATTTTAGTTCTTTCTCTATTTTAATTAGCTATCTACTGAAATCATTTTCATGCGGGTTTTTATTTCATCTTGAATCGTTAATGGGTAATCTGTTTGCTGAGCGACATTGAATTGATAGGCTAGTCCCAAGGTCCATGGTTAAATGAATTTCCTGTCTTACTACTGGTAGTACGACTTGGTAGTAACACGGGTAAAAAACGCATGTATTTGTACCATTACTTGTGTAGAATTTTCAACTCAGTTTAATTAAAACACTTGTGTAAACATTGTGTAATGGAAAATGAAATAAAGACTTTCATTACACCAGTTATATGCGTTGGTGGTGTAATGGTCAGCATAGTTGCCTTCCAAGCAGTTGATCCGAGTTCGATTCTCGGCCGACGCATCGATTTTATCCCTGTCTCAATTATAATTAGCCATCTACTCGATATTACAATGTGATTATTTGTGTTACATCCAGTTTGATCTTAAATTAACAAACTGCAATTAACCATCCCTAAACTTGACATCAATTTATACCTTACGCGGCGGCAGATTCACAAAAATTTCTTCAGATTTCTTCTACTTACTACGAAACAGAATCAAATTTTAAAATCCTCAATCACATGCGTTGGTGGTGTAATGGTCAGCATAGTTGCCTTCCAAGCAGTTGATCCGAGTTCGATTCTCGGCCAACGCATTGATTTTATCCCTGTCTCAATTATAATTAGCCATCTACTCGATATTACAATGTGATTATTTGTGTTACATCCAGTCTGATCTTAAATTAACAAACTGCAATTAACCATCCCTAAACTTGACATCAATTTATACCTTACGCGGCGGCAGATTCACAAAAATTTCTTCAGATTTCTTCTACTTACTACGAAACAGAATCAAATTTTAAAATCCTCAATCACATGCGTTGGTGGTGTAATGGTCAGCATAGTTGCCTTCCAAGCAGTTGATCCGAGTTCGATTCTCGGCCAACGCATTCGTTTTAATTCTTTCTCAATTATAATTAGCTATCTAGGTAATCGAAGCATTTCAATGTGATTATGCAAATCTTAAACCTTATTAAACTTATATTAACCACTGGATTATTTAATACGTAAAATCAGTTTAAGTAAATTCGAAAAGGGAACAAGACAGAGTCACATTTTAAACTCTTCTGTCACATGCGTTGGTGGTGTAATGGTCAGCATAGTTGCCTTCCAAGCAGTTGATCCGAGTTCGATTCTCGGCCAACGCATTGATTTTAGTTCTTTCTGAATTATAATTAGCATAGTCTTCGTATGACGGCTTTTACTATGCAGTACTAGATACTCTTTCTTAAACTGTACTTTAAGAGTAGTATTTAGCTGTTTTTTTTTACAAAAGTTACAGTACAATTGTAGCTGTAATTTAATATGCTGAAGAAGAAATTCTAACGCGTATGTGAAGTTCTATAAATAAACATTCACTAAAGCTGTGCCCTGCATAAATAAGGTGCCATCGCATTTTTGAAGCTGGCAACCCTAGAGTTGCGGCAGACTGAGAGGTGGCAACCCTTGTTTTTCCAGTTCTTTAGATCAGTCTCCTTCCGATGGCACCTCATTTACTTCCCAAACATATAGGTGGAAAAAGTTATATCAAAAATCATAATGGAAAAGGTACTCGCGGAATGATTTTTCTAGGCCACCTAGCGGCGTTTTATGAACCCCTGTGTAAACATATTCAAAAAAAGAAATAGATGCATAATTTTCGGTCGAATCGCAGTTTAATAAGTTGATGATGAGGATCTGAAGTTTGACCACGCATCAAAAAATCATCACATTGAATATCAGACTATCAGGAGATTCTGATAACCAATTTCATATTCCGTTTTATTGTTTGCATCTAGCATCCATTAGTTTCCTTCGACCTTCTCAATAGTTATCATCATCATCATTTCAGCTGATGCACGTCCACTGCTGGACATAGGCCTCCCCCAAGGATTGCCATAACGACCGGTCCTGCGCTGCCCTCATCCAACGTTTTCGCGCCGCCTCCACCAGGTCGTCGGTCCACCGTGTGAGGGGCCTACCCACGCTGCGCTTTCCGGTACGCGGTCGCCACTCGAGAACTCTTCGGCCCCACCGGCCATCGGTTCTGCGAGCAATATGCCCCGCCCACTACCACTTAACTTTAGCAATTCTTTGGGCTATGTCAGTTACTCTGGTTCTTTTGCGGATCTCTTCATTTATGATTCAATCTCGCAGGGAAACTCCGAGCATATCCGTCCATTGCCCTTCAAACAACTGGATTGCATAGAAATGCATTAGCAAATCGAACATTTTAATCTAAGCGGATATAGTACAGAAGCTTGAACCAATGCATATATTTGAATGTATAATTTAATCAAATGTAAAGCACAGGGTCTACATATGTGGAGGTTACATAATTCTTGGCACAGTTGGCGGTGGTAGGCTTATGTATTCATAGGTTACTATGGTAACCGTGGAATTCATTGTTGTGCAAGATAGGCCAGTTATTTTACGGTTTGACCTGGGACTGATTAAGAATTGTTTTTTTTTCGGTATTTCATTTAAGAGCCAATTTGAGCCTAGAAATATACCAAAATTTAAAAAAATCACGTCTTCAACAACACCAAATACCTATCTCGTTCTAAAAAACCTGACGGTAACTTTTTTCTCATTTTTAAGGCTTTATTGCCATTACACACACTTCATACATGGAGTAGGTACTTAAATATTTTTATCTACTTTAGCTTTGATTATAAAAATGGGTTATTCCGATTCGACCAAACTTGGATTTATAGAAGAGTATCTCATTATTTTATTTTCCGATGGCTATTTTATTGCTCAAAAGTCATTTGTGTTGTATCATCAAATTAAAATGCATTCCTATTAAAATTACAATTTTGATTTCTATGATACTTAGCAAATTTTTTAAAATAGTATATGACAACAAACAAACAAACACAAACGAAACAAAACTGTAAACATGTATGTTTTTCAGATAGTCTGTTTGTCACTCGTGCCGGTTACAGTATAAAAGTCCCATTCATAATAATTACTTTCCACCCCTCCTAACAAAACTCCGTAAAATGACTGGGCTAAGATCTTTGCAAGTCTAGCTACCTATTCCCCCTGTTCCACTAATCCTATTAGCTGTGTGCAGAATATTAGCGCCATCTAGCTTCATTATGGACCTGTGTATTAGTTATACATATATGTTAGGTTTTATAATATTAGCTTTTGCCCGCGACAAATAAAGTGTTATAATAATAACTTTCTCAATCAGACCAACATCGAAAAAAATTGAACACATTTGTGTCGAGCGAGTACGCTTGCAGTTTGGACAGACCTTTTTTTTTTGTTATTAAGGTATTAAGACCTTGGTCCTATACAGACAATTGTTCAGTGTGATGATCTGATCATCCCTTGAAAAACCGTCAGCATATTAAGAAGGACCCTGTATATTCCAAAGGAAAACGTCCAATCCCGTTTCGCTTCAAAACTGGTAAATTTGAATTTACGCAGTTACTATGGTAGGTACAAAACTTTAACATAATAGGTGGAACATAATTTGAATTTTATAAGAAATGCCACTATAGAAAAGGATAATTTCCATTTCATTGGGAAACACGATATTCCTCCTATCCTATGTATAATTTCAGCTATCATACGATTTGTATTTGTTCTTTGATCATACACTTCCTACAATAGGTACACTTCGTCACGTGGGCAATATCTTTAAAAAAATTCTAGCTGTTTAGGCTAAGCGTTCTATGTCAGTCAGTCAGTCACGGAACTGGTTGGTCTGATGATCCCCTTAAATAGTTTCACCTAATTTTGTAAGAAATTATACAGGGTGTAAGGAAAAGTATCATTAACCTTTAAACCACATACTCTACTCATCATACTGAACAACTTTTACTATGGGAGCAAACCGATCGGAGCAAAAAAAAAATCTGCTTTTGCATACATTTGAGTCGAGAAGATATTGAATTTTTTTTTTCCTCCGATCTGTTTGCTTCCATAGTAAAAGTAGTTCAGTTTGATGGGTAGTGTGGTTCAAATGTTAATGATACTTTTCTTAACACCCTGCATACATCGATAAAAGATAAATGTATACGTCACTAAAGAGGAGGTTGACAATAAACCTAGTGACGTGCCAAGTCTCGTAAAACGTCAAGCGGCGGTGATACTACTTGACGAGCCTAAAATGTGTCGAGTTTACGACGATATTGCAGTCCGCGTCCACGGCAGGAATAGAGGCGGGCGAATATTTACTATCGATATCGATTTGTGATTAGATGCTTACGTTTTTTAACCCCAGATGCAAAAAGAGGGGTGTTGTCGGTCTATCTGCCTGTCTGTCTGCCTATCCGTCTGTCTGTCTGTGGCATCGGAGCTCCCAAATGGGTGGACTGATTTCATTGCGGTTTTTTTCTATAGAAAACTAATTTTTGCGAGAGTGTTCTTAGTCTTGTTTCATGAAAATCGGTTGGCCAAAAACAAAAATTCAAAAAGCGAAAATAATTCGGTCACCTATTATTTTTGATGTTTATAGTTTGATTTGAACCTGAAATAATCGAATTATTTATTGAATAAATTCAATTCTAATTTACATTTAGCTAACAGCTAGGTAACAAAAAAAACATGTGTGCAGTTCACACGAAGTAGAAACCTTCGGAAACTATTTAGTGTCGCTTTTTCGTTTCATCGAGTTTCAAAATCACAACGTTACGGTGCTAAAGAAGTTTTCTTTCACTTCCAAAAGTCATTAAATTTATGGTGGGCTGATACAATAATAGTAACGTTACGTATAATGTAAAAACAATAAAAAATCGATAAATATTAAGATCGCATCTCTATCCCCGTCTGACGCAGTGCGGTACTACATTGTGTTATACATCGATAAATCTAATCTAAATCGTTTTAGCTGACATTATTAAATCATGAAATCTGTCGCGGCTTACCAGTGGCTTTGTCGCTTCCATGTTTTTGATTGGCTTGGAAAAGGAGAGTTCAAGACTGTGAGGCAAAAATTTGTAGGTGCCGGAAGTGTCCCTAAAATAGTAGTATTTCGACGATACCTAGCGAGAAATAGCTATTGCCTGCGACTTCGTTCATGTGAAGTTTTATTTTGACTGTTTTCAAACCGGTTTTCGATAACCAAATTATTACATTTAATATACAGGGTGTAACAAAACACCCTAGTAATACTTAAGGGGATGACAATTTTACACTATGTAATGCAATATTGTATTTTAATTGTACTTTGTACATTTTGTTTTGTTTAAAAGATGTGTGTTGTAGAGTTTCTGGCCGCATCTTCTCTCAACGGAACACCTTCCGACGCGGTGGTAGAGTCAAAAAATGACGTCAAAAAGCTATCTATATGATATTATTTTGAATAAAAAATTTTTGAATTTTGAATTTTGAATTTTTTGAATTTTGATGCTTCAGACCATCAATCTTAAAAACTTTTACAACTCCGAAAATCCAGTGCCATGACACCCATCTAGGTTGGTGCTATTCGAAGTCTAACACCACACGGCAAATGGTACCTGATGTGCGGTAAACAGATAATATTTAAAGTAGCTATATATTATTATTATTTGGGGGTTTTGGGCCTTGACAGGCTTGCTAAGCCTGTACCACGTGGACCATTGCTGGTCCTTTGTGATCGCCCTTTTTAAAGTTCCTAACCAATCCCCACTGCAGCCAGAAATCGCAGTAGATTCTTGATCGGGACAGTTTGTATCTCATCTGGTGTTAGCACCTGCCTTCCTAGATGAGTACTGCGTTTGTACATTAGGGGGCCACAGTCACATAGGACATGCAGAGGAGTTTCCATCTCCTCCATGCAGACTCTGCTACCGGTCGTGTCACTTAAATTCAGAGTATGCATGTGCTTATTTAATTTGCAGTGGCCTGTGAGTGACCTTATTGTTAGTTACCTGTAGTTGACCTATTGTACAAAAGCCTATGCCTAATAATAAAAAATGGCGCCATTTTTCTTTTTTTAGCGCGGCCAGTAACCAAACTTGAATATTATAGTTCAGAATAAAGTTAAAAATAACACTTGTTATTACAAATATCTCCGAACTCAGTCCGAACTGAGATTTAAAGGCTTGAAGTGCACGTAATGGTAATATTTCCAACTTCAAGCCTTTATATCTCCGTCCGGACTGAGTTTAGGGATATATATGTTAATAAGTTTTGTTTGTTACTTTATTCTGACATAAAATATTCATGTTTGGTTGCTGGCCGCGCCAAAAACAACGGCTAAAAATAAGGCGCCAACCTTACATACAAAACCCGCATTGTCTTTTGATCCTTGCTGAGGGCAAGGAGACCGTTCGCAAGTTTGCGATTGTAGCCTATGATAAGTGCATTGTGAAGTAGCTATGTAACAGTATCGAATGAAGAACAATGCAATATTTGGCGCAATGCGGGTCAGGGCGCGCCAGCGACGTTTGCCAACTTGCTCTTTATTAATTGAGTACCAACCCTACAGCGGTTACACTTGCATGGCAATATAAAATAATGTTGTCACAGCTGATAGCAATAATGCTTTGTTATGTTGGTACCAGGTTGGTAGGTACACAGCAAAACAAAATCGGCGGGTCGAGCCAGACTAAAAGAAGGTGACGGGGGGGACGAAATCGATGGATTTTTCTTGCCATGGCCTTTGCCTGACAGTGGGACAGTAAACAGATAGTAGGTAGTAACGTCTAATATAATGTAATAATAATTATGCAATACTAGCTGTTGCCCGCAACTTCGTCTGCGTTACCCGGATAAAAAGTACCCGATGTGTAATCCAGGCCATGTTTTATATGTATGCCAAATTTCATCAAAATCCTTTCTGCAGTTTTGGCGTGAAAGCGGAACAAACATCCATCCATCCATCCATCCATACTTACAAACTTTCTCGTTTATAATATTGGTAGGATAATAAAAATGTTTATGATTATGATAATATGTTGTATGTACAAGTTATTTAACAGCCTCGTTCTTGGTTAAAGAAAAAACTATACAAAAAGCTATATCTGGGTGATTTTCTAATCACTTTCAAAATTTTCATGGGTTGGATCAGGTGATTAAACTGATCATCTTTTATTTTATTTATACAAGGTGTAACAAAACACCCTGGTAATACAATTTAAAGGGATGGGGGACTTTCAAACTGAACGACTTTCACTATGGAGCCAAAATAGGGAAAAAGAACAATGGCAGATTTGGACCCATCCATTTTTACGAAAACTAAAAGCCATTCAGGACGGCGGTCATAATAATTAAAAACAGAAAAAATTAAGGCATTTTTTAAAAAAACTTCCACAGAAGTCCGGATTCAAAAGTAGAAATTTCTTGTAAAATAGACAAATCGTCAAAAAAGCAGTAGCAAAACGCAACCACGACAGCTATTTTCATCTAATGTTATCACTGAGGTATTTTTGATCGTTACGGAACGTATTTGGGTTGGTTGAACTGATAGTGTGTGTGATTTCGTTTTCTTCCATTATCATAATATGGTACGGTTATCGTGAATTTTCATTAAAATAAACACAATGAATGCGTAAAAGATTGAGTGCACTATCTAATAAGAAAGATTATGAGTTTCACACACTTGATACAAAAGGTATCATAAGGAGAAATAACTTTCTCCCAACTTCTACAGATTACAACCAATTTACATTTTTGATAGTTTTGATTCACTCCTACACGTACTAAGTTACATAGTTAGTTAGTTAGTATTACTAAGTTTCATTCATGTCTTAGAGACAGATTTAGAGGTCCCAACTCTAAGTCTGGGTCTCACATTACATGTCCTTCGGGCAAACTTCTTTTAAAAAATCTGTTGTGACATTCATTTGAGTCGAGCAGCCGGTTGGTACTGGCCTCGATTCGGAGTGTACCACGACTAAACTAAACTAAATGTATTCCTGTCACTTTCTAAAATAAGATTAAGAAAAGAGACAGAAAACCAACAGCTGACTTTAGTGCTGTCAAAGTGACGTTAAATGCGCAAAATAAGATGCCACCATAATGTACGCCGTCTTATTTAAGTCGTTTTTGGGCGTTTAACGTCACTTTGACAGCACTAAAGTCAGCTGTTGGTTTTCTGTCTCTTTTCTTAATCTTATTTTAGAAAGTGACAGGAATACATTTAGTTTAGTTTAGTCGTGGTACACTCCGAATCGAGGCCACTGTTGGTTATATGGAGTAATATAATATGCTGTGGGTAAATGTGTATAAACTAACAATAGGCTAAGTGTGCTACTAAAAAAAATGGTGATCTAAGTTGGTCGAAAATAAGTAGGTTTTCTATTCCACTGCAGTTTTGTATGCAACAGCATATTTTTTTATTTGGCTCCGTAGGTAGTGAAAGTTGTTCAGTTTAATGGTGATGTTTTGTTATATACCTATTTCTTTTTTAGGATTCCGTACCCAAAGGTTGAAAACGGGACCCTATTACTAAGCCTACGTTGTCCGTCCGTCCGTCTATCTGTCCGTCTGTCCTACCTATTTAGGGCTGTAACTTTTGAACCGTAATACCTAGATAGTTGAAATTACGGCGGAGTTGTTAACAAAAAAAACTTCTAAAAGTTAAAAATTAAGGGGGTTCTCAACAAGAAACTAGATTTATCAACGTTTTTTCTTCACGCTTTATGGTAAAAACGGTAATACATACAAGCGTCAAACTTAGTATGATTATAGAGCAAACTCCACAGAATAACAACAAATACTAAAAACCGGCCAAGTGTGAGTCGGTCTCGCGCTAATGGTCCCGGACAAAACAAAGTTTTTTTTCTAAGTTAATAATGCTGTCTTCTCTGGTGGTGTGGTACGGAACCCTCGGTGCGCCAGTAGCCCGACTCGCACTTGACCGGTTTTATTATTTATTTTTTTCATTCATAATGGGTTTGCACTTGGCTTCAGCTCACCTGATGGAAAGTGTAGATGAAGCCGAGGATGTAGCGCGCTCGCCCAGAAAAAGCCGATTTACTCTTCTTTTAAAAATATCCTGATTATTTTGCTTGGGAAAACAGACGCAGGGAGAGAGTTCCAAACCTTACCGGTTCTCATTATAAGTTATATAGCTATAGCTATAGCAATGGCCTCGATTCGGACTGTGACACGACTTAACTAAAGTAAATGTATTCCTGTCACTTTCTAAAATAAGATTCAGAAAAGAGACAGAAAACCAAAAGCGGACTTTAGTGCTGTCAAAGTGACGTTAAATGCGCAAAATAAGATGCCATCATAATGTACGCCATCTTATTTAAGTCGTTTTTGGGCGTTTACGTGTCACTTTGACAGCACTAAAGTCAGCTGTTGGTTTTCTGTCTCTTTTCTTAATCTTATTTTAGAAAGTGACAGGAATACATTTAGTTAAGTCGTGGCACAGTTCGAATCGACACCATTGTATCTTTAACTAAAATTTCCACGTAACTTACCTACACTAATTCCTGTAATAGAGGGTGAATTGATCATGTTATTTCAATTTCCCGTTCCGTGAACGGAAATTGGTTAGTTTTCCTGCCATCGACCTAATTCCAGGGGGCATGAGCCATGTTGCTAGTACACTTAGCTTTTATTGCGACTCTGTCTATATTTAGGAGAGATAGACGGAGCTATCTGGTCCAGGTGAAAGAAATATTCCAACAATCCGCACTGATAGGTTCGCATCCTCTTTTATAATGAGAACCGGTAAAGTTTGGAACTCTCTCCCTGCGTCTGTTTTCCCAAGCAAATACAATCAGGATATTTTAAAAAGAAGAGTAAATAGGCTTTTTCTGGGCGAGCGCGCTACATCCTCGGCTTCATCTACACTGTCCATCAGGTGAGCTGAAGCCAAGCTCAAACCCATTATGAATAAAATAATAATAATAAAAAAAATAATGGTTGATGTCGTGTCGTATCAAGAACTTAAGGGTATTCTACTTACGGCACGCGCGGCCGCGTTAGGTATTTGATATTATTGTTGCTGTCTCTATCGAGCGCGGGAGCCGGCTCGAGCCCCGCCCCGCGCGCCCGCGTCTGATTCTGGGTGCCGGTATTCAGAGTAATGAAAACAATAATGTTTTCGAACCTTTAGTTTAGACTTTAGTTTGTGTGTTTTGATGGTCAGATGACAGATACATTCACATATTTTCACACAGTTTATATTTCAGGGTGAAATTAAAATCATTGGTATACATTAAAATTAAGGTCGATAGCGTTTTTGAGCGTGAGTCGAGTTTGAGTCTACGTTTAAATGAAATTAATGGATTTTATCATAGGTATGGGAGTAGGTCCGAACTAAAACACTTTAAAATTATTATTTTAGCTTATATAATACCTAGAGATCGGATAATCGGATGCATATTTACCTAAAGTTGAGGTGTTGGTGTTGGTGTTGTGTTGTGTTTTGGTGTTGTTATAGAGTGCACTTTTGTATCGAAAACTAATGTTTTTTTGTTTAATTTAATAATTTTAAGACGTTACTTTTATACTATGCATCCGATTAGTTATGCATTCCCGGACTTCCTGATAACCCGGGTTTATTTTAGCGAAAAACATTTTTTTTTTTACTTTTTAATGTATACACCACTAGTTTTTAATTACTAACATACCTTTAAGGTTGTATTCAGACCATGAATCTAAACAACTTTCTCAAAGAAACATGGGTCGAAAAATGAGAAAATTTTTTGGACCTCCCATAGAAAATCGATCGGCCGATCCGCACTTTTGTATGGAAGGCCCCAAAAATTTTCTCATTTTTCGACCCATGTTTCTTTGGGAAAGTTGTTCAGATTCATGGTCTGAATACACCCTTAAAGTTATGTTAGTAATTAAAAACTAGTGGTGTATAGTTTTAAGAAAGTTGCTTCCATACTATGCAACAGATTAGTTAGGTATGCATTCCCGGATTTTCTGGCGTTTCGAAAAACATTTAAAAAAGAGAATTTTAAGAAGCCGCTTCCATAATTTCATACCCAAAAATGAAGTTTAGGTAAATAATATATGCATCCGAATATCCGATCTCTAATAATAACGGCATACCTTAAAAACTGTATTAAAAAACGTATCTTTATCTTCTCAAACACTGCGACACATCAGACTGAACAACTTTTACTATACAGATAGAGTTTGATGGTCTGAAGCACCCCCTTAAGTTTCACTATGGTGTTTTGTTACAGTCTGTAGAATACCTGTTCTAGGTAATGAGTAATGACTGTTTGGGGAAAGAATAATGGAAAACGGAAGTTTGAAATTATGCCCGTTCGGGGAAATGGCCGTTCGGGTAAATGGCCGTCGGGGAAATGGCCGTTTGGGGAAATGGGCGTTCGGGGCTAAAGTGGACGTTCGGGGAAAAGGACGTAATCGACCTGGTAGATAGATAGACAAAGAGACAAAGGTAGCAGGTAAGACTATGGGAGCAAACGAGAAATATTTTGTATGGAACAACTGATTTTATTGGCGGACATTTTTGCCATGTCTATTTAAGTTAATCCAAATGTGGTGAAAAATATTATTTTTTGCGAATACAGTTTTCTTTGGTTCATACATCTTACAATTACAACAATAAAGGAGAATGGGCAAATTATTTCAATTCACCGATACACATTGTCATGTCATTACTTTGTGAGATAGTTCTTACCATAAAATTCCTGAAACTAAATTGTCCGTCCGGTTATTAGTATAGTCGCACTCAAAAGTTTGTCATTAGGAGTAGTATTTAAATATAAAAATTCAATAACTACATTGAAATTTAGTAGTTTGTATTTTTTGTAGTTTTTTAGTTTTTTTTATTTAAACACTTTGACATCACGTGAGAGTGCAATACGCGAGTTTTGGTAATCAACTGGATATAGGTTCAACGATCAACCAAAGGAGGAATATTGACCAACAAGAGGAATATTGTGTACCCGTACTCCTAAATCTCCTAATACCAATATCCAGAAACAAAGATCATAAGAATCCACGAATAACTTTCACTATATCGAAAAAAATAGAATTGAAACAACCAAATAAGAAAAATATTTATAATTTATTTAATTATTATCAGTCGTGTAAGTCACATAAAATTACCAAAATAGTTAGTTAAAGGAAAATGTAAAATTTGCAATTTGGCAGCCAGTCACGTAATTTTTGGGTATTTTAGGGTTATTATTACGGCACGCTGCGATCGTTATTTTAGTTTTAAAAACTTTACGTTTTTATTCGATTCTGTTCAATGTATTTTGTATTTCAATTCACCCCTGTCATGTTACAGGGGCAGATCACCGGCCAAGTGCGCCTCTCTTTCATCCAGTACTGTCATCCAAAATCATGAGAAGATAAATATAGGTAACCGAGCTTTGATCTAGATCGCATGCCGTAACAAGTAAGAATCAGCGTAGAAACTCATGTTAACTCAAAAGAACAACCGTAAACTAGTCCGTGATTGCGGTCCGTTCTTGTACAAAACATGTGCGATGATGATGATATCACCAATAGTTAGAACGACTAATTCAGTAAACTAATTCAAGAAAAAACAAATAATTTAGTAAAGAACTAAAACGACTGACTTAAAATAAGCTTCGCCGGGAAATTTTTAATGTTTTTTAAACATTGAAATTCAATATCGCATAAACGTTACAATGCAAAACAATACTGTTGGCCTATTAATGTAAAGTAATAATATTAGCTCTAAAATATCCACAACATTTTGTGACTGGCAGCCAAAAAAAAAGACGCCATCCTCGGTAAAAAATTACCCATATGCCTTTAGGTTTAGACCATACATTGCAGTAGAGTCAGTAGTCGGTAGGTAGCTACAAATATTACTACCCTCATTCTCTACACAGTTACACTATACAGGGTGAAAGGAAACGGTATCATTAACCTTTAAACCACATTCTCTACCCATCAAACTGAACAACTTTTACTATAGGAGCAAACCGATCGGAGCAAAAAAAATCGGCTGTTGCATACATTTGAGTCGAGTAGGTAGGACTGGAGTTTAGTATGGGACAGCTGGCTTTTTTTCTCCGATCGGTTTGCGCCCATAGTAAAAGTTGTTCAGTTTGATGGGTTATGGACATAGACATAGACATAGACATAATTTATTGATAACAGGTGTTACAAGTCATACTTACAAACACTATTATTATATAGTATAACATCGTTTGCCATTGTTTTATACATCAGTTTGTATATTAAATTACAAATTTATCACATGTCATAGGTTGTTACAATATGTCGTTAAATTAAATAGGTACATTTGATTATAATAAAAAATTATATTATATCTATTACATTATTGTTCATCATAGGCATCTATATATTCTTCAACCGTGTAGAACGCCTGCTCCACCAACCATTTTTTGAGTTTGTACTTAAATGTGGAAGTCGTGAGGGCGCCTGCAATATCTCCCGGTAGTTTGTTATAAACGGTGACCGCAGTGATATGAGTTAGTTTATTGGATTTCTCCAGTCGACGGGTTATAGCTACTAGTTTGTTGGCTCCACGTGTATTGTACCGATGGCAATCTCCGCGCCGTCTGAATGAGTTCAAGTTCTCTCTAGCGTACACTGCTATCGAGTATATGACGAGACATGGTAGTGTCATGATTCTGTGTGTCCTGAAGTGAGGCTGTGCGGACTGGTCACTCGCCACTCGCGCTATTATCCTTACAGCACGCTTCTGCATGACAAAGGCGCGTCGCCAGTCGGCAGCGCGTCCCTACAGCTCCACTCCGTACTTTAACAGTGAATGAACCGTGGCAAAGTAACAAGTGCGCACCGCCTCACTCGGTAGTACCGATGATATTCGCCCTAGAGCGAAGCAGGCTTGTCCCAACCTACTGCACAACTTGTCTATATGTGTACACCAAGTTAGACCGCTATCCAATTGGAACCCTAGGAATGAAGTGACTCTTACCTGCTGAATGTGCACACCCTCCACACTAACTTTTAAATTTGCCTGATAATGGGGATGTGGGAGAGTATTAGGGTGGGGGAACACCACCTCTGGTGAACCTTGAACAAGAAATGGAGGGTTTAATTAAAGGGAACGTTTTTGGGTAGACTGGGTAAATAGTAGCAATTCTGTTCTGGCGCCGCGGCACGCTCGCTCCGCTCGCTCGGCTCGTGCGCTGTGGGTCGCAAGATACCTAACATGCTCGTCGCTTCGCTCCTCGCTAACCTAACCGAGTAATGAAGTGGGATGCTCTATTTCGGTTCTGGTACAAGGTCAATGACCTGACCTTGATTAAAATTAAATAAATTCGTTAAATTATAAAAAAAACATAATTTATAAAATATCTAGATAACGGTGCATCCTAGCGAAAAAATAGCAAATTTTTCGAACCCCTGGGGTATCCATAAACCCACCCTACCGCATGCAAAAATAAAAAATAACTCATTATTGAAAATTTTACGCCCCCATACGAATCGATGGCTCATACGAAACCGTTCAAAATTTTTCTACCCTTCTGTCGGTTACGTTCTTTTGCCTGAACGTCCATCGCCCGAATTGACTACATAGACGACAAGTTTTGAAAATTTTACAAGTGTAGCCCCCATACTAATTTCGGATTACTCGCATAATTACATATCGCATATCGACTCACATTATAAATTTAACGAGACACGCAAATTGACCTACTTGTAAACTCATTTCACCCGAAAATTCGACTAAGTCGATGGTGCATACAATTTCGATCAAATTTTTTTTAAGTCCGAGCTCCATATAAAATTTGCGTAAAATTTTTCTAATTGTCCTCTTTGCAACACCCTAACCCATACACATACAAAAAAAGGATCAGGTCGGTTACGTCCTTTTCCCCGAACGTCCACTCTTCACCCGAACGTCCTTTTCCCGGATTCGTCCTTTTCCCCGAACGGCCATTTCCTCGAACGGCCATTTCCCCGAACGACCATTTCCCAGAACGGGCATATTCCCGAACTTTTCCCCGTACGGCCATTTCTTCAAACGGATATTCTACGTGGTGTAACAAAACACCGTAGTAATACGTAAGGTGGTGCTTCAGACCATCAAACTGAACAACTTTCACCATGGAGCCAACTTTGAAATCGTAAAAAAAATAGGCTCTAATTAAACTGTTTTTTTTTGCGATTTAGAAGTTGGCTCCATAGTGGAAGTTGTTCACTTTGATGATCTGCAGCACGATACAAAACAGGTAGGTAATTAGGTAGTAGGTATTAGGGTAGTGTAGGTAGACACGTGCTAGCCTAGGTACGTACGTACACTAGGCTACCTACGAAGTCCGTACCTACCTACGAAACTTTTTGTAGGTAGTTAGGTAGGTACTATCGCGGACTTTTCCTTGCATACTAAAAAATAAAAGCGATGTCTTACCCCGCCCTATCGATGAATAGACCAATTAATAATAGTTTCCAAACAATACATTTTGAGCGAAATTATGCGATTTTTTTCTTAAGTGGTCAGGCGGAAAAGTCCCCGATAGTACGTTACTAAGAATAGTTTCGTACGTAGTTCGCAGATAGCCTAGTGTACATTTTGTCATTAAATACAATAAAACCATACAATATACTGTTAAAATTTCAACTGGCTACCTATTACGATTCAGAAGATACAGCCCTCTGCAGGTAGGACGGACGGACGGACGGAACGGACGGACGGACAGACTGACAGCGTTTGCTTATAAATAGGGTCCTGTAATACTGTTTTCACCCTATGGGTACGGAAAACAAAAATTAGGCCTAGCAGGAATCTAAGAAAATTATAGGTACCTACTTATACATAGTAAAATACTTACCCATACGGATCAGCCCAGATCAGGTCAGTTACGACCTTTTCCCCGAACGTCCATCGCCCGAATTCCTTGTAAGACCTTTTCCCCGAACGGACATTTCCCCGAACGGACATTGCCTAGTACGTCCATTTACTTGTACGGACATTTCCCCTTACGTCCCTTTCCTTTTATGGACATTTCCCCTTAGTACATTTTTTGTACTAAAATATACAACGTGTTAATTAATGAATTAACGCAAAACTAGAAAGTAGTTTGTTTAGAATCGAGAGCAGAATCGAATTAAAAAACGAAAACGAAATTGTCTAGATTTTTATATGCACTTTACTATCTAAGGAGAAGCACAAACTTTGAAACGGCATTATCAGCATATTACGCTTATGCAGACTCCTGGTTGCGTTATGGAATTATCTTATGGGGAAATAGCACAAACGCACATGATTTGTTCGTTATGCAAAAAAAATGCATTCGAATACTATTGGGCCTAAATTGTCGAGAAAGTTGCAAACCTCATTTCGTGAAATATAAAGTTCTCACACTCCCCTCACTATATGTACTTCAAATGGCGTTACTTGTCAGAAAAAACTTCAACTTGTTTAGAAAACAAAAAAAAGATCACCTTATTCATACAAATTTAAGATCCAAAAACGAATTAAACATAGTAGCCACAACCATGGAAATGATGAGAACTAGCCCATATAATACAGCAATAAAAATCTTTAACAAAGTACCTGACTTAATAAAGGCGGAGACCAAAGACCATATATTTGCAAAACGTTTACAACAATTACTTATCGAAAAGGCTTACTATGACTTTGACGAATTCCTAACTGACAAAATCTGATGACTATTTATAATTTAAAACTGATTTGACATGGACTTATACTAACCTACTAATTATAAATTGACATTGTAAAATTGTGTGATTAATTAATACATAGCTATAATTTTTATTGACTTCATAACTTATTATTAATTGTAAACTTATTTTATTATTAATTCGCAACTACTTAATTATAAACTGTAAACAAATGGTGAATGCATAAAATTTAAAATTTGTACTGCATGCTATATAATTGTATATCTATATTCGAGAAATTGGACTGTACTCTCAAATTGCAATGCCTTTAACTTATAAGGTTCACAGATGTAACTTATTAACCTATTGATACCACCTATCATGTACTCTGTGTGAGCAATAAACGATTATGAATTATGAATTATGAATTATCATGGTTTCAACATAGTTAATTGTTTTTGCAAAATATAAAATTTACTAAACCCGATGACAACCCACCGCACGGGCACACTCACCATACTTACTACCAAAACAAGATTATAAAAATGTATCCATGAGTACGTTAGCGCTTTCTTTCAGTGCTGTAATGATAACAAATCATTTTTGCCTCAAAACTTAAAATGCGAATAACTTTAAATTTTAGCTATCAAAATAATGAAATTATTGTTACAATCTAATTATTTTGTTATAAATCAGTTGGGGTGTATGAGGTTTTGCGCTAATTCATTAACACGTTGTAGAGTCCTTCTAAATATGCTGACAATTTTTAAGGGGATGATCAGACCGTCACACTGAACAACTTTCTCTATGGCACCAACATCGAAATCGCGAAAAAAAAAACAGATCGTCCGTACAAAACTGCAGTCCTACTCGAGCCAAATGTATGGGACAGCAGATTTTTTTCCCGATTTCGATGTTGGTCCCATAGAGGAAGTTGTTCAGTTTGATGGCCTGATCATCCCCTTAAAAAGTGTCAGCATATTAAGAAGGACCCTGTATTTCGATTTTCAGCCCTGGAAAAATTACTGTTTAAAAAATAAATACACGGTGTAAGGAAAGTAAAATTAACCTTTAAACAGGTGGTCACCCATCAAACTGTCTTTTACTATGGTAGCAAACGTTTCAGCACAAAAAAAATCTGCTGTTCCATACTAAACCGCAATGCTTACTCGACCCAAACGTATGAAACAGACGTTTTTTTTGTTCTCGCAGGTTTGGTCCCATAGTAAAACGATTCAGTTTCATGGGTAGAGTATGTGGGTTAAAGGTTAATGATTCTTTTCCTTTCACCCTGCATAAATGGTACGCCATTTTGACGATTCGTTCAGTTGTTGTTTTCATACAATAACTGTAGTTTATATAGGGTGTAACAAAACAAACTAATAATACATAAGGAGGTGCTTCGGAAAATCAAATCTGCTGTCCCATACATTTGAGTCGAGCCAGTATTGCAGTTTTAATGAAAGAGCTGGTTTTTATTTCGCGATTTCGAAGTTGGTTCCATAGTGAAAGTTGTTCAGTTTGATGTTCTGAAGCACCCCCTCTACCCCCTTTTCCCTTACTACGTCAGGGGAAAAGTTCGGGAATATTATGCCCGTTCGGGGAAATGGCCGTTCGGGTAAATGTCCGTTCGGGGAAAAGGCCGATCGGGGAAATGGACGAAACCGGGAAGTGGACGTTCGGGTCCATAGTGGACGTTCGGGGAAAAGGTCGTAACTGACCTGATCCATTAGCCCCCTTACCCGCACTTTCGATCTTCACTATATCGCCACTGATTCGGTCCGCACTTCATTGTAATAGAGTTGAAATTGGAACGAAAACATTCACGCAAAAGTTCGAATCGAATGTGCGGGTAGACCCTCTGGTCAGTTACGTCCTTTTCCCCGAACGTCCATCGCCCGAATTCTTTGTACGACCTTTTCCCCGATCGGACATTGCCTAGTACGTCCATTTCCTTGTACGGACATTCCCCCGTACGTCCCTTTCCTTGTATAGACATTTCCTCTTAGTACATAGTACTCAGAAAATTTTTCAACAAAAAACAATCGCCAAATGTAACATTCGGGATCCGGGGGATGTGGGAGTATTATTGTGGGGGAACACCACCTCTGGTGACCTTCAAGGTCAAAGACCTTGACCTTGAACATGAAATGGAAGGTTTAATTAAAGGGAAAGTTTTTGGGTAGACTGGGTAAATAGTAGTAATTCGGTTCTGGCACTCGCCGACCGCTGCCACGGCACGCTCGCTCCGCTCGCTCGGCTCGTGCGCTGTGGATCACAAGATACCTAACATGCTCGTCGCTTCGCTCCTCGCTAACCTAACCGAGTAATAAAACATAATTTATAAAATATCTAGATAACGGTGAATCCTAGCGAAAAAATAGCAAATTTTCCGAACCCCTGGGGCACGAATAAACCCACCCTTGCGCATGCAAAAATAATAAAAAATCATTTTTGAAAATTTTACAAGTCCAGCCCCCATACTTTCACCTGAAAATTCGTCTAAGTACCTACTACGTACGGGGAAAAGTTCGGGAATATGCCTGTTCGGGGAAATGGTCGTTCGGGTAAATGTCCGTTCGGGGAAAAGGCCGTTCGGGGAAATGGACGAAACCGGGAAGTGGACGTTCGGGGAAAAGGACGTAACTGACCTGATCCACCCATACTCATGTTTCTATCAGTTCTAGTATATCTAAGTAACTTGAAAAAGTACCACCAATGGCCTCAATTCGGACTGTGCCACGACTTAACATAACAAAATGTATTCCTGTCACTTTCTAAAATAAGATTAAGAAAAGAGACAGAAAACCAACAGTTGACTTCAGTGCTGTCAAAGTGACGTTACACGCCCAAAAACGTACATTATGATGGCATCTTATTTTGGGCGTGTAACGTCACTTTGACAGCACTAAAGTCAGCTGTTGGTTTTCTGACTCTTTTCTTAATCTTATTTTAGAAAGTGACAGGAATAAATTTAGTTAAGTTAAGTCGTGGCACAGTCCGAATCGGTACCAATACCTGTTTTTATAATACTTTAAACAACATTTTAATATTCGCTTACGTTCGGTACGGTAAAAAGTAGGAAACTTTAATCGCCGGCCGTGCGCTGCGCCGCGGCAGCCGGGCCCCCCGAGGTGAAACTCACCCCGCGCGCACCGCACCCCGCCCGCATACCGTCGAAACAACACTCAATTCACAACGAATCCGATAGTAATTTTTACATTTTGTAGTCGGGTGATTATTCGAATAAGATGCTAGATATGTGGATAATTTTTTTTGTTCTGAATATTCATTATATTTGCGATGTCTCTATGGTATCCAAATTTTTCTAAAATGTATGCATTGTCCTAAAAAACAAGGACGAAGTTGGGCCTTTTTTGATCAAAAATTACGAATCTTTGAGCCAACATAGCTTAAGAACTAAATATTTAAATAAAAATCTGAATTCATAGAGACACAGATATTTGTTTCTAGATTATGTTAAAAGCATTTGTTTTTACTTTAATTACGATATGTTTAAACTAGGACCCGACTACGTTTTGTATGGAGCGCGCTCCGAGTAGAATTCTCTTAAGACACTAGCGGAAAAGAGACAGGATTGGCGAATACTGCACCGACAAGAGCGTAGCTCTTAAATAAGATGACGATGATGATGAGACGGAGCTATAATAATACTGGGTGTAAGGAAAAGTATCTCTACCCATAAAACTGAACAACTTTTACTATGGGAAAAAACCGAATATGTAGCTTTCTACTGCTGATTAGAATTTCAAAAATCGCACTCCTGGAGTATGATTTTTGATAGTCAAATCAGCAGTAGAAAGATGCATATCTCTATAGTAATTGTGACATTTTCAACTGCTGAGGTCAACGTGTGACTTTAAAAAATCGCACTCCTGGAGTATGATTTTTGATACTGAAATCAGAAGTAGAATGATGCATATCTCCATATAGTCATTGTGACATTTTCAACTGCTGTGTTCAACGTGTGATTTTAAAAAATAGCACTTCGAGGCAAAAAAAAATCAGCAGTTAGAAAAAAATCTGCGGATAGAGCGTGCAAAAATGGGATTCCGTCCTGCCAGATGAGGCTCAACCCCAAAACAGCACTGGTAAAATTATCTTACAAGGCCATTGATACACACAACGATTGTGATTGGTACCTGAATACTACCAGTAATGAAACACTGTGACATAAGACTATGCACGTCCAGAAAAGCTAAGCACATAATCTCCGAATGGTTGATGAAGCTTAATTATGAGGAAACAGAGACCATTACCGACTATCTCACTAAGGCCTGGTTTTGAGAGCTGATAATTATCATGTATTTTAGTTACCTAACTTATATCATTATTATCATTTTATAATATAACTCATATAAACATAATATATTAGTTCTATTCACATCATATACACATACTTATATACATAATTTATTAATTTTATTCTCACATACATCATACCTTTATTGAGCTCACTAGGTACTCTTCACACTTCCACATCCACACCAAATCACAATTTTACATACTAGGGTTACAATCACACACCACCTATAAACAGTAACTAACTTTAATCAACTAGAAACTGGTTTCCCTAGAAACAAGCAGGCTTTCGATTGCCTACGATGGGAACCCCTGGTAAATGAATTCGGTATACATACAATTTTTTTCTGCATTCACCCCAAGTGTACTTTAGTTAATATTACCTTAAGATTTTTATGTAACCATTTTTTATACCTTTATTTAAATAAATTATTTTCATTTTCATTTTTCACCTACCATAAAGTTATTATACCTTACAGGAATAGAGGAACAGCTGACAGAGCGAGATGTACCTAGCGGCATCACTGTATAATAGAAAGAGATACGTGACGCGAGGCAATAGAACCGTTTTTGGTATCATATCGCAGATAAAATTCGGTTTTCTGTGAATATAATATAGGCGAATCGAAAGTGAAATCGTAGATAATTTTATGAAATATACCTACTAACACTATTTAGTTAAATTATCCACGATTACACGTTAGACCTAGAATTATAGACAGTGATCGAGTTTTTTCCTGCAAATAATCTCCTGAAAATAGCCTGAAAACGGTTTCATTTGACAACTCAAGTCAGTTCCTCTACTACTGTAAGTTCTCAGAAGAATGATCTCTTTATTCTAAAGCATAGAGGCCACATCAATTTACGATTGTAGTTAGTCTCTTTTGTCTTATGACGTACCTTTAATAGTAGAAGGAGACGGAACTATTAGATATTTGTTTATGCGGCTGTCCACTTTTTTTCCTGCTAGTGTGTGTGAAAAATGACCGTAAACATTAGGGCAAATGTGACTTTGTTCTAATTGGTCTCTTTTTTCCATACTACTTGACACCAGACTCTCAAACACAAACGTCAAAAAAGTGGACATTCTTCCAATGGTATGGCTCACTCTATGCCTTTAGGTATAATCTCTTTGTGAAAGGTATAATAACTTTATTGTACCTGTAACCTACATAGAACAAGGCGCAAGGTTCTAAGGTGGTCCATATACCTTCTTTATTCAAGTTGGTTAACTATACATAATTTACGTAACAGCACACATTGTAAGCATATCAAAATGTACGGCAGTTTCATAAAAAATATTTCAAGACCAACAAAAAATAAGCTGAAAAAACAGTGTTCTTTTTTAATTTCCTCGTGTTTTGTGCTGGAGTTGAACGCAATGAAATGTAACGCGAAAATTGTACGTCCCATTCGTGAAATAAGTACGGCTTTTTACAGGGTCCCTTTGCATAGAAAAATTTAATTTAAATTAAAATAAAACGAATATTTCAGGGGGGCTGTTGTATGGGAACAACATACATGATTGTGTTACCGTTTTTATAGATAACGAGGTTTTACTCGCGACTTTGTTCGCATAAATTATATACCAGATTTTAAGTCAGATGATAAGCTACCAAACAAAAATAGTTTCATCAAAATCGGTTCAGTAGTTTACTCGAAGAAACAAACACCCAAACAAACAAACAGACAAACAAACAAACAAATAAACAAACAAACAAACAAACAGACAGACAAAAAATCTAAAAATTTGTGATTTGGAATCAGGGACATCTAAAAACCATGTCTTAATCTTTTTTTTTGTAAATATTTTCAATGTACAGTCACACTTCTGTTACAGTTTTATTATAGTTTAGATGGTACGGATACGGAACCATACCTGCGCGAGTCCGACTCACACTTGATCGGTTTTTTTCGTAATAAAACTCCCCTTTTTTATGGTTTGTAATGCACACCAATTAATTATATATTTTTTTTCGCGATTGCTATGTTGGCTCCATAGTGAAAGTTGTTCAGTTCAATGGTCTGAAATGTTCCTGAAATGACCCTGTTCGTTACACCCTGTATAAGAATGGCCATTAGGGAGTGGGCTGATAAAACACACAAGCTGGAGTGGTCTAGCCTTACAAGTCTACAACACTCCAAGAAATTTATCAGCAATGCGACAGCTCGTGTCTCAAAGTTCATACTGAACAACAGCAGGAGCAAGGCTCGTGCCATCGTCGGAGCCCTCACTGGTCACTACGCCACAGGCACGATGATGCACAAGATGAAACTCACCCTGGATCCCAGCTGCCGAGCGTGCGGAGAGGATGAGGAGACCATGGAGCATATCTTATGTGACTGTGATGTCTTGGCGGCAAAGCGCATGTGCCTCCTCGGTGATGGATATCCAAACCCGGGAGATCTTAGGCTTCTTCCCCTCAATGGTATTGTCTCCTTCATTGACCATGTATTTGAAGGGTGAAGTAAGCAAAAAGTAATGGGGCTAACACAAAAGATCCCACTGGGTCGAAGTGTTGCTGGCTTGCCAGCCCCCACAACAACAAGATAAGATACACCCTATATTGTTTTTGATTCGATACATAAACATAAATAATTTATTTTCAAAACGCATGCATGTACAGAGATATAACTTAAACTGTTTGTTTCAGCTACGAAACAGCTAAAAATCAACTCTTGAAAATACGATTCGATAATAAAAACGTAACAAAATTGGGATTCCCATTTTGCAAGTCACGGAACCTAAAAACTACGAACTAATGAAACCCCATTTTTGCGGCATAGTTTAGAAAAAAAAACCATTGAATAAGTATCAACGGTAAAAGTACGGAACTCTCAATAACTAAAAAGCTTTTACTCTTTTCCTAACGGTTTTCCTCAACGCAGAAATTGAGTATTTTTATCTGTTTCCCGAATTGAGATTTGTCGGATTTCTCTGGGAAATTAATTTAAATGACCGCTTCTTTCCTGCGTAGGGAACCCTTATCAATTTTGGCACGACACTGTCCTGTCACTCTTTTTGTACTTTTTTGAAGTGGGTATAATATGTACTGTAAAATAATAATAATAATAAATAATCTTGGACATTGTCACACAAATTATGTAGTTACATTTAAAGTACCAGAATCTAGCCTGGACTTGTATTATGATGACTAGACAACGATATACAGGGTCCTTCTTAATATGCTGACACTTTTTTAAGGGCATGATTAGACCATGAAACTGAACAACTTTCTCTATGGCACCAACATCGAAATCGCGAAAAAAAAATCAACTCGTCCATACAAAACTGCAAACCTGCTCGAGCCAAATGTATGGGACAGCTGATTTTTTTTTCGCGATTTCGATGTTGGTCCCACAGAGAAAGTTGTTCAGTTTCATGGTCTAATCATGAGCTTAAAAAAGTGTCAGCATATTAAGAAGGACCCTGTATAGAATACCTACATAGATACATGTATACAGGGTGATTTTTAGCATCCTTTTAAACTAAGAGTCTACCCATCAAACTGAACAACTTAGGAGCAAACCGATCGGAGCAAAAAAAAAAATCAGCTGTCCCATACTATACTGCAATGCCTACTCGACTCAAATGTATGCAACAGCAGATTTTTTTTTTGCTCCGGTCGGTTTGCTCCCATAGTAAAAGTTGTTCAGTTTGATGGGTAGACTCTTAGTTTAAAAGGATGCCAATCATCCATGACTCGGGTAGAAATACACTGAACCGATTTTGATGAAACTTTTTTTGTTTGATAGCTTATGATTTGACTTAAAATCTGGTATATAATTTGAGTGGACGTAAAGTCACAGGTAAACTGGTGTTATACAGGGTTATACAGGGTGTTATTTTAGAAAGTTGCATTACTTCCTGCCTGATACTGAACAAATTTCCCATAGTTGCCTAAAGGAATTCAAGAAAAAAGTTTTTTTTTCCTACAAACGTCTGATCAGGAGATTGCATTTAGAATAACAAGTACTTTTTTTAATTTCCTATGGATTTCTTTAGGAAAGTTGTCCCTTTTAAGTTAATTCACTTGTCTACACTAAAACCCTGTACCTATAGTAGACCTAGATCCGACCGTAAAATTATGCACCTATTTCTAAGGCGAAAAAATAAAAAATGACTTCTTTGAACCTGGCAACCCTATAGTTGCGGCAGATTGAGAGGTGCCAACTCTAGTTTTTCCAGTACTTTAGATCAGTCTCCTTCCGATGGCAACTCATTTACTTCCCAAACAGACAGGTGGAAAAAGTTATACCAAAAATCATAATGGAAAAGGTACTTGCGGCAAGATTTTAGGCAACATGGTGGTGTTAAATTAACCCCTGTGTAAAAATACACTAGAATCACATAACGTTCGCCAAAGAAATAGGTGCATAATTTTAGGGTCGGATCTCGGACTATAGGTACAATAACATAACTTTAACCTCCTAATTTCCCATTACACTACCGTGTTTTGTTTTACACTTTGACAATGAAATGGACAGTAATTAGCGACATAGTGTGAAGTATCTAACATGCCCTTTTAGTTGCGTGACGGAGTAGTGGCAACCCTTAATTGTTTCAGTCAATAAATAAAAGAAAGCTTTGTTTTGTTTTCTGTTTAATATTAATGTTAGAAACAGGAACAAAATTTACTTAGTAGAGTAAATAAGTATTTGTTATGAAACGTTTAAGAGGAAAGTCGGGTTTCGTTTAGTCCATACAAACCTTTGATTAAATAAAAATAGCGGAAGATAGGTGACGTTCTTGCATTACGCACTCGAAAAATGGACCTGTTTTTCATGTACTGACGATTGAAAACTAATGTGTAATTTATGACCTGATTTAATGAAATGAATCTTTGGTAATAAAAATTATTCTGACTTTTTTACCAATGATTCATTTCAGCACAATTTTCGACCTTTTTGCTGTTTTTTTTTTTATTTTACATAAGGATTGACAAGTTTCCACTTCGTCAAATAATTATTTGTTTTACACAATAACATTATTATAAAGTAATAATACAAACTGATAATAATGTCAAAAATATGCGTTGGCCGAGAATCGAACTCGGATCAACTGCTTGGAAGGCAACTATGCTGACCATTACACCACCAACGCATGTTATGGAAGAGTTTAAAATTGAACCTCTGTTTTGTAATCTTATAGACATCTTTAAACTGATAATAATTACCTAATTATAATCATTATCAAGTCTGATGGTTAATAATTATTTAATAATAGAAATACAATACAGTTGTGAGTTCAGAAGAAGCTAATTATAATGTAGAAAGAATTAAAATCGATGCGTTGGCCGAGAATCGAACTCGGATCAACTGCTTGGAAGGCAACTATGCTGACCATTACACCACCAACGCATGTACTGGTTTGCGTGAATTCACAGAGTAGGTACTACGTGAATTATATTTTATTATTATAATATGTACAGATAAATGAGCATATTATTGTAGGTAAGTAAGTACTGTAAATTAATTTCACAGGTTCATATTTTGTAAGAACACAAGACGCTTACGACGATGTTATTATAATGAGGTAATTTTTTTCATACATCTAATGAGATTCACATTATCATGTAGCTAATGTGGTAGGTAGGTTTCTGTTTCTCGCACCGAAATTACATTTTAAAAATGTTTGGGAATGTTTTTTTTTCGCGATTTCGATGGTCCCTTAGAGAAAATTGTTCAGTATGATGGTCTGATCATCCCCTTAAAAAACTGTCCGCATATTAAGTAGGATCCTGTATACTGGAGAAACATACAGAGCAAATTACATGGCCATAGGCCATATTCTTTAAAAATATAAAAAAAAAATGGGTGAAATGTCCATTTATATCTTATCTTATATCTAAACTATTATAAAACTGTAATCGAAGTGTGTCTGTACATTGAAGATATTTACAAAAAAAAATTACGACATGGTTTTTACCTGTCCCTGATTCCAAATCACCAATTTTTGGATTTTTTGTCTGTCTGTTTGTTTGTTTGTTTGTTTGTGTGTTTGTTTGTTTATTTGTTTGGGTGTTTGTTTGTTCGAGTATGACGCAAAAACTACTGAACCGATATTGATGAAACTTTTTTGTTTGATAGCTTATTATCTGACTTAAAATCTGGTATATAATTTATGCGGACGAAGTCGCGGGTAAAAGCTCGTACTATTATAAAACTGTAACAGAAGTATGTCTGTACATTGAAGATATTAACAAAAAAAAAGTTATGATGTGGTTTTTAGGTGTCCCTGATTCCAAATCACCAATTTTTGGATTTTTTGTCTGTCTGTTTGTTTGTGTGTTTGTTTGTTTGTTTGAACGAGCATCACGCAAAAACTTCTGAACCGATTTTGATGAAACTTTTTTTGTTTGATAGCTTTGGGTTCATCTGACTAAAAATCTGGTACATAATTTCTGCGGACGAAGTCGCGGGTAAAAGCTCGTCTCATATAATTATAATGGAAATGGCAGAATTGGGTATTTGACTACATACAATACCTATATTTTATTTTTACCTTCTCAATAAAAGAAAAGGATAGAAAATAACGCTAAACTCCCATTTTCATTGGGTTTTTAGCTTGAATACTATTTCTAATAGCAAGATAAACATAAAAAGTAATGAAATGTTGATGACGTCACAAATCATTATTTAGTACAAATTTTCATACAAAGCGCACGTTTTGACGTTAAATAAAGAGTACTGATTTGACTAGTTGTCAAATAGCCTATTATACAGGTTGATGTAGGATGTAGACAGTCGCGTGGCTGGAGGGCTTTCGAGTGGACGTCTGTCGTTGGCTCGCGATTTAAGTAGCCACGCGGCTCCGCCATTTTATGGCGGTTTCGAGTGTGTGTTTTTGTATAAAAACAGGGCTTTGAGATCGCCATATCCAATTACCGTACAACGTCAAGCACTAATTGCTCTTTTTAAACTAGATACTGGCAAAATCCACCAAGGAAACGCCATTAAACAAAAATAGAATAGAATAGAATAGGATGTAGACGCAGCTTAACTAAACCTAAGGCTAGCGTAGCCCTTATAATAGCAAACTAAGTAACAAGTTTAACCAAGTTTCCCGTGATAGGGGTTGATTTAAGGCGAACTTCATACTTGCTATTCTCGTCTGTAATTGTTTCCAAGAATCCCAAACTCGGCAGTTTAGTACCTATCCTTGTTTTTACCCGACTGCGCCAGAAGGAAGGTTATGTTTTTCGAGCGTATGTATGTATGTTTGTATGTATATTTCTTTGGCACGGCCTACAGCCTAAACGGCTTCATGGATTTCGACGTATGAGGTGTCGTTAGATTTGTAAAAATCGTGAGAGTAATAGGCTATATTATTTTAATAAGGCGGTTGCGAATTAAAAAAAAAGAGGGGGAATAATTTTTTTTTTGTAAAAAATTATTTTAATATGTAATAGTTCCACATCGAAACGTCATCATCATCATCCACAAGAGCTTTAACTACATAAAACTGTAACAGGAGTGCGATTTTTGAAAGTCAAACGTCCAAATCAGTCCAATCCTGTCTGTGTCTGTACATTGAAGATTATTTACAATAAACGTCACGATAATAATTATTGTGCCATCACCGATTTATGTGGTATGATGATTATTTACTAGACCGGACCGGATTATGGTCGTGAGTTTATAATTATAATTATGTATTAGTACCTCATTGACGTAGAATACTATGGACGCCCCGGGTCTATTACAAAATTCTTGAAAAAAGTGTCCGAGACTAAACTACACAAACCTAAGTACGTGCAGTAATATAAACCAACTGAAAACATTGAAAATGCTGAAATTCTTTTCCATCCCACTCCCCCATCATCGCTCATCATCATCCCTCATTAGTCGGCCGATCAAACGAAGACTGGGGCATAATTGGTTCTCTTTTAAAGTTTTGGTGCTCTTTTTGTTCCGACACTTTTGAGCGTGGACCCGCGTCCAGTAGTTGGCAAGTCGATGATGTATACCTCACGGACCTGAAAAAAAGACGGACGGAATCTCGTCTAATCAAAAGTGAAGCACCCATTTATATGAGTGTGCGTGCTGTGTCGCCCTGTTGCGCGGGACAAAATGGCGGCGGGTTGTCGCACCTGCGCCTAGAACTGGTGCGTCAGTGTGAGTGTAGGTGCTTTGTAGAACAAAAGAAATTTGTAGCACCTTGCTGCTTCACCTCTTTTTAATGTGACATTACGTCCGTCTTTTTTTTAGGTCCGTGGTATACCTATGAAATTTCAAAACCAATTTTTTAATAGGAGCGCAAATATCTCGAGAAAAACATCCGTTGGGACTACCCAAAGGACTGTTTGTTCCATTTCACAAAACCTATCTAACGACACCTCACTCAGTCACGTTATTCTATGGTCTCAGGCAAAATCATGACGTCAGTTGAACCTTGTTTTATTCAACCATGAATCGAACAAATAATAAACAAACCGAATTATTGTTACATAACGAGTGAAACAATAATTCAAACCACACTCACAGAGCCATAGGTACAATAAGCAGATTAACTCTGGATCTGAACTGATCAGTTACTGTTGACACAGGTGACACAATAACGAATCTATTGTTTAAAACCACATATGAGACAGAAAAGACAAGACCGTGTTTTCCTTGCTCGTGAACACTGAAAAAATCGAGCCAACTAAGAAGTATTTTCTCTTAATTAGCACCAAAATAATTGAAATGACGTTATTATTGTTTACTAAACATCCGGTTCCATGATGTATTAATACATTGTATTAACCGAAATAAAATATTTCATTAGATCGATATATAATTAAATAAAAACGTATTCCTGTAAGTAAAAGTTGAGATTTATTAGTAAGAAATTATACTTAGTTATCGGTATTTAACCTTTAGTTGTTGTATCTTGTACTTACGATTATGAAATAAACGCTTATGAAAATAAAAACAAAAGATGGTAGTTGTAACAACAAGCCAAATTCGTTTAACAAAGTTCTCTTAGAGAAGTCATGATGTTGACAGGCTTATATGGATTCATGGCTCATTGTATGATTATCATAAACAAGATCTTGGTTGAAGTAAACAATTTTTTTTTCCAGTGAAGGACTTTTTTTTTGACTAATAGATTACCATAGTAATCGCTTTAGTCAAATAAGCACAAGATACCAACCAGGCCTTTTGTTCTGCAATCTGAGGTACCAGGCTAGGACCCTTACAAGAAGGTGACCAAAATCTTGAAGTCTCAAAAATTTTGAACCCTAGAAGATGATCAGATCATCATACTGAAAAGTTCTATTAAAATCTCTCTATTAAAATACCGAAAAAATCTGCTGTTTCATACAAAACTGCAATACCTACCCGACTCAAAATTTGATTAAAAAAATGTTTTCATTTTGAAAGTTGTTCAGTATGATGGTCTACCTCAATGATGTTTTACAAAACATATAAGACCTACCTATCTATCTATCTATAACGTCACGCCTCTTTTCCAGTGGGGTAGGCAGAGACCAGGGCGCGCCACTTACTACGATCTTTACATACCTCTTTTGCCTCATGCACATCCATACATCTCTTCATACATGCCCGTCGGTTTCGAGTACTCCGCACCTCCCCTTTTTGTAGGACGCAACTGATTTGATCAGCATACGTCCTACGAGGGCGCCCTCTGCCGACACTTCCACTCACATTAGCAACATATATCTCTTTCGTACATCTGCTATCACTCATCCTTTCCACATGACCAAACCAACGAAGCATACCTTTCTCTATTCTTGTCACAACATCTTCTTTCAATTTACATCGATCTCTTATTACACAATTTCTCACTCTATCTCTCATCGTGACACCACACATACTTCGCAAGGAAAGCATTTCAACAGCATTAATTTTACTTGCATGCTTCTTCTGCCATACCCAGCACTCACTGCCATACATAAGTGTAGGCACCAACACACCACTGTGTATAGCAAGTCGTGCCTTTTTGGACACTACTTGGCTAGCCACAATAGTATGCAGAGCACCGTTTACTTTGTTTCCCGCTGTTACTCGCCTATGCATATCACCCTCACATTTCCCATCTCTAGTAAACATGCATCCTAAATATACAAACTCATTCACTTGTTGCACTTTTTCGTTCCCAATCATTAAACAACAATCAGTCACACATTCATCCCTCTCCATTACCATTACTTTAGTTTTATTCACATTCACTTTCATTCCTTTCTTCTTTAATGCTGTATTCATGAGAGTTACCATGTCTTGTAGCTCTCCCGCTGACGATGCAAGTATCACTTGATCATCAGCGTACAGGAGGCACTTGACTAGTAAAAGACCTACCTACCCCTTTAAATAGGGTGTTTTGTTCACCTTGTATTATCGCTTTAAACGCACCGCACAAAAAAAAGCTTACGTAAAAAATTACAGCGTACCAAAGATTCTTAGATTATAAATAAATAAAAACATGCCCCATTTCACCTCGCACGGGTACATCGAACAAATCGATATTTTTACTCTCTACAGACACCTGATAAGAATATAAAGTAGCAAAAAATCTTCTATAGGATCTTCAATTGTTGATTTGGTTGGACTCACTTTCAAACTCACGACATATTCAGCTCACGACTTCACGACCATAAAATTCAAGAGGATAACCCTTATTCATCATCATCGTCATATCAGTCGATAGACATCCACTGTTGGACATAGGCCTCCCCCAAAATGGGCGGATTTGCCATAATCGCCACGCTTGGCAGGCGGGTTTGTGATCGCAGTTGGATTGAATGTGTGTACTCAGAGGATGCTGCTGCCCATCCTCCGGTAGATTACTGCTTTTACGACATCCACGGGAGGAAATGGGGTGGTACGAACCACCACCACTTTATTATCAAGGAAAAAAGAATCTGGAAGGAAAACCTGGCTTCCCATAGAAGTACCATACAGGTGCAACCCGTGTACCATTGATTATGGTCGATATGAAAAATCTGTTCATAGATTTCGTTCACCGCCTACTTTCAGACTTGCAGCGCGACTCCTTATTTTCTACATTTTCTATGTATCCTGATTGACAACTTGAAACGTCTGAGCGATCTGTTACACGGCTGTCATTAGCTGTCAAATTACTAGCGCGATACCGAATGTGTAAATCATTGACGTACCTATCAACTAAAGACCGGCAATATCAGTTACACAAATGGCACCACTTTTTATGCAAATTCAAGCAAAAGCGTAAGGAAGTAGCGTAGTCCTCCAGCTGGAGGTGACAAAATGTTTCAAGACGGTATCTGTTGTAAAGTCCAAAGTGTCAAGCTTGACGTGCTCTTGACTATACTATTGACGTCTCGCTTATTCTAATGGGCGGTCGTCATAAGTGTGAATGGATTGTCAAGTAGCGTTTTTATTATTATTATTGTACACACTGACATAAAAATACAGAAAATTTAGAAAACATGTACAAAGGGCGAGCTTAACTTTTATGTCTTGCTTTATAATATTTATCTACCCCTGTACTATATATCTATGGTGTAAATGTATCAATGACGTTTCAGTGGAGATTTATTTAATGCGATCGGCCTCGTCTACCCCCTTTAGTATAAGTTTTCACAAAATTCATCCAAACGTTAAAGCGAAATACAGCAGCAGATTCTGTGAAACCATCCCGCTAGGGATCAACATTAACACGCAACGTAACCGGATTAACCGGACGAGATCCGCTCTGATCCGGTTTAAACCGAACGCCGGATAATAAAACTACCTTCTGCTATCGGTCCATCAAATTTAAATGGTGCGACTGTTTCGTTGATTGGATTATCTTTGTTTAAAAAAAATTACAGCAAGTGGTGCGTTTTGCCATTCTTTTAGGCAGGCAAATTAAACTACTTACTTACCTATTAAACCTAATAGGAAGGATATCTTTATTCTAAGGGAGCCATACCATTGCAAGAATGCCCACTTTTTTGACGTTTGTGTTTGAGTGTGTAGTGTCAAGTAGTATGGACAAAAGAGTCCAACTAGACCAAAGTGCCCTAACAACAACTGACAACTGCCCTAATGTTTACGGTCACTTTTCACACACACTAAAAAAGTGACAAGTGAAAAGTGGACAGCCGCATAAACAAAGATCTATAGTTCCGTCTCCTTCTACTATTAAAGCTACGTCATAAGACAAAAGAGACTAACTGCAATCGTAAATTGATGCGGTCCATAGAGATGTAATGCGGTCTCTAATGCTTTAGAATAAAGGAGATCCTAGCTCTTAGTATTAAACCTTCTAAAAAAAACAACACTTTTCTCCCGTGGGTGTGTCGTGACAAACTATGTGATGCGACTAAGGGATCTGATTTCTTTGGAAGTGTTTTTGTGGATGCATGGATCAAATTGATTAGCCAATTTTCTCCTTTAGACATTTCATCCTGAAAACTATACAGTTTAGACATTTTTGTTACATTAATGGTTGATTGTACTCATGATACTGAACCAACTACCCCTAGAAAAACTGAGGGAAATTCGCAAAAAAGTATCTTTTCGTTATATCCACAACTAATAGATTTCTGACAATTTTGATAAGACGACCATGCACCTATTAAAATAGTGCACCTACATTATTAACTAAGTATTACAATTTTTTTTTTTTTATATCTTGGACAATGTCACACAAATAAATGTATAAAAAAAAAATATATACATATATATATATATAATAAATAAATAAATATTATAATGAAGATTAATTTTGGTGTTTTTATTATATGCGTTGGTGGTGTAATGGTCAGCATAGTTGCCTTCCAAGCAGTTGATCCGAGTTCGATTCTCGGCCAACGCATCGATTTTAGTTCTATCTCAATTATAATTAGCTTCTTCTGAACTCACAACTGTATTGTATTTCTATTATTAACTAATTATTAACCATCAGACTTGATAATGATTATAATTAATTATTATTAGTTTAAAGATATCTACAAGATACCAAACACAAGTTCAATTTTAAACTCTTCAATCACAAATGCTTTGGTTATCTAGTAATAGATACTCTTTCTTATACTGTGCTTTGGTGGTGTAATGATCAGCATACATAGTTGCCTTCCTAGCAGTTGATCCGAGTTCGATTCTCGGCCAACGCATTGATTTTAATTCAACTTCGATTGAAATTAGCTATCTACTCAAATAACTCTTCAATACTGGAAATACTTGAATACTGGTATTTCTTCTTCTTGGCTATCAATTAAAATAAAATACTTCAATAAGATCACGAAACGGAGTCGAATTTCATTCGATCCCGTCACATGCGTTGGTGGAGTAATGGTCAGCATAGTTGCCTTCCAAGCAGTTGATCCGAGTTCGATTCTCGGCCAACGCATTGTTTTTAACAATTTCTAAATTATAATTAGCTATCTACTAAAAGAATTTCAATGTCAACTAGCAAAAACACCAGGTCGATTTTATACCAATTGAACTGGGTAGTCTAGTCACACAATAAGGCCCCTGGATTGGTATAATTATGGTAAATTGAATGAATAAAAGAACGGTAAATGAAAAACTCATTGGTCCAAAGTCTGCCTGGACAAAGAGAATATGAGCTCACAAATGTAACATCCTTCTTGCATCCTTCAGATCGTCGAAGTTTTTATATGAGTTTGACACATGACATAACCTTTCTTCTTATCGTGTGGGCAGAGCCCTGGTGTCAGATTTTTTTCAGACCGCCTTACGGCCTCTGACGTTGTTTTTATGTAACGACTACCACCAGAGATAGTAGCCGGGACCAACGGCTTAACGTGCCATCCGAAGCACGGAATCATTTTTCTTTTCAGACAATCAGGTGATTCAGCCTGCAATGTCCTAACCAACTGGGGAACGCACAAAGTGAGATATCCCCGTGGGAATCGAACCCACGACCTCCGTGTCGAGAGCCAATGCTCTTAACCATTAGACCACGGAGGCAGATGACATAACCTTAGCGAACACCGAATTGACAGCGCACCGATGATGTTTCAACGACGAATTTTAGGTTGTGACGATGTTTGCGCTTAGAGAATTGCATTACTGCATTTGAAATGAGGGAACTATTAGTTAAAGTTTATATTTTTACTAACAACAGAAAAGATACTAAGTAATATACTGGGGTTATACTTGGTTTATTGACATAATAAACAAGATATTCTACACAATTATAAATAACTAAATTATTAACTAAACTATTAACTAAACTAAATGTAACAGTATTAGATTATAATTAAAAAAGTATATACAAATATACTAGGCGTTCACTTCGATTTGGCCGCTCCCTCCCTTCCCGCTTCCCCGCACCTCACCCCTAAGAGGGAGGTTACACGGTCAGTATTTCATCAGTCTGGTCCATCAGTTTGGTCATGTATATTTGATTTGAAGGGAAACTGACTCGAGATTGACCCGACTAACATGGTGCTTCAGTATATCAGTTTCCCTTCAAATCAAATAAACATGACCAGACTGATGGACCAGAATGACGAAATACTGAACGTGTAACCTCCCTCTAAGAGACCCTATTAAACGCAATTTTATAAACTTTAGAAACGCAACCACGTACGGCACGGCACGTCCATCTCGGTCGCTAATATCGCTTTTAATTTTAAATTTTTATTTGCTTGTTATATTATTTTTTGTCGATGGGACCAGTCACTGTGCCTGTGACGAAATTTTGTAACGGTCATCGACGGGCAACTCAAAGTGAACGGGCAGTACATCTATTCTATTACCTATTCAATATTTTTTTCTTCTTCCTCGTATTATGAACTCAAAAATGAAATTTTATTGTAGACCACAAACAGTTGCAAGGACTACGCACATCTAAAGTGAAAAGTACATCCACTTTTATATAAGAAAAGTTTGGCAGAAATTCTACCCTTACTCTATTAGCCAACATAAAAGTTTTGGGCCAATATTAACTTCGTCTAAAATGGCCGAGGATTTTTGGGCTAACGAACTAAAGTTAGCGACTATTCGACAAGTTTTTCCAAGATGGATAACCCGAGGTTCTTGCACCCTATAGGTAGGTAAATAATAAATATACTGGGTGTAAAAAAACACCCTAAAGTGCGATTGTTGAAAATCATACGAGCGACTTGGCAGTAGAAAATGTCAAAATTACTATGGAGATTACTGGGAGATTATGTATCTTTCTTCTACTGCCAATTCGCTCGTATGATTTTCAAAAATCGCACTTCTGGTAATACTTAAGGGGGTGCTGCAGACCATCAAACTGAACAACTTTCACTATGGAGCCAACATCGAAATCTCGAAAAAAAATCAGCTCTTTCATACAAAACTGCAGTACCGTCTCGACTGAAATGTATGGGACGACAGATTTTTTTATTTTTTCTCGACGTTGGCTCCATAGTGAAAGTTGTTCAAATTGATGGTCTGAAGCACCCCCTTAAGTATTACTAGGGTGTTTTGTTACACCCTGTACACTACTACATTTCATTTACCAAAAAATATATTATTTTAATGCTCGCTCGACTAACCAACAAGACTCGAATATAATGTCTATAATTATTTATAGCTTGACTTGGTGTGGACTTGACAAGCACTTATCAAAGGCAGGCAAAAAACAGCTCCAATCGCTGGGCCGGGTCATATTTTCGAATTTGATTTCTTTGCATTAGAAGGCTCCACAGTGACATAATGAAGAACAAGCCAGTCAAAAATAGGTATACCTACTAAAATGATGTTGCTTCGTAGAGCTGAGACGGCTCTAAAAGGGTCAAGGTCGTTCGGTAGTAGAGAGATCACTCACAGGACATTGCAAACTAACTAAATAAATACCTACCTTCAAATTAATCGCCTCGAGAGGAAATGGAAACTCTCCTGTATACTATGTTTGAATATGGTCCACTAATATACAAAAGAAGTATTTAACTTGGCAGAAAGGTACTGACTCCAGATGAGAGACAAAACCTAGATGTTAAAAGTACTGCGATTGAAGGGGCGGTCACAAAAGGTCACCGATGGTCACAGTGACATGGGCGCAACTCTGCCAAGGTTTTTTTAGATTCTTTTAAGTCTCACACAATAATAATAAACGTGTTTGAAACATGAACTAAAATATAGGCAGCCAAATCTAATACAGCAAAAAATCTAACATACTCCGATATACCTATTCATTTCGAATCGAGCCTCCGATAAATTTATGTCTCTATGTCTCCAGGGAAACCTATTACGTTGGCTTATTTTGATTTATAACATCGCAATATCGTATCGGTAAGATATTTTGTGACTTAGATCTAAAATGTTTAGGTAACAACTTGATTTAAGATAAACTTATTATTATAAGACTAATCATTATCCATTGAATGTGTCTCAAAACCGTATAATATTTGTCCTTTTCGAGGTGATAAGTTACATTTCGTGCTTGGAGAGGTTTCAAGGTAAAATGATAGTTGTAAAGTTTTAGCTAAACATTCGGGCTGAAAATGACATAACCGACCGACATACAACGGGAAAACCACAAACGAGAACGAAAACAAAAATATGCGTTGGCCGAGAATCGAACTCGGATCAACTGCTTGGAAGGCAACTATGCTGACCATTACACCACCAACACATGTGAAAATCATTCCGTAATTCAAGAACAGAACGCTAGAATTTGAAGAGGCAGAAAATAGTATACGCATTATGACAGTTATTGCGGCATAAAGCTTATCAGATTTTTTAATTATCTGCCTTTTATCCTCGCTGCTTAAATAATTAAAAAGCGTGAAGATACTCTGCACAAACATTTTAAATTACAATGAATGGATGTACCTACTTGTGAGTTTGTGTACTAAATAACATCCTTCATTTCATTCCCTATGAGGCCAAGTTTCCCTCTACCAAATCTTCCATTTCGATCATAATTATAAACCTCTTACGTACATCTTCTGTTTTTTATAATATACAAATACAGGGTGACTTAATAATTGGTTCCAAATACAGGAAGAGTGAACAAGAGTGGAGAAACTTCAAATTGAAGATTCTGAATCTCACGCAGCATTCAATTAGGCCTATATACGGTTTGGAACCTCTAGGTAGCCTTAGTATACTTTACATGAAGTTTACTAGCCATTTAGTACATACACATTACTCAATTAGTACCTACCTACGTCTAATTAGTAATTGCAACCCATTGGTTGCAATAAACGATTTGTTAATTCCTCAGTAGTTTAAAAATCAAAACAATTTTCACCTGGTAAGCTAAGTTTAACGTAACAGGCAATCTCGGAAACTGAGAACTTTGCACAAAAATTTTCATATTACATTTTGCGAAAACTTATTTTAAACTTTAAGTAGGTCATTAAAAACATTATCCCCAATAGCAATTTTCCTTTTGAAAATATCTCAAATCGTAAAGTGTAAACTTTATCAACTAACGTTATTTTTACTGGTCTCAGCTGGCAATGAGTTTGCACCTGCGTTCAAGAGAAGTTGGTTTTAAGCAAGTTTTAAGAACTGTCATATTCACTTAGTATTTTACATTAAATCTGAAATCTCTTTTTGCAGTTTACTTTTATAGGGACATGGCAATTTAATTGATCGATAGACCTATCCTTCTTAATATGCTGACACTTAAGGGGATGATCAGACCGTCAAACTGAGCAGCTTTCTCTATGGCACCAACATTGAAATCGCAAAAAAAAAAACAGAGCTGTTCCATAAAACTACAAACCTAGTTCAAGCCAAGTATTTTATTCGCGATTTCTATGTTCGTCCCGATAGTCGTCGATACAGAAAGTTGTTCAGTTTGTTGGTCTGGTAATCCCCTTGAAAAAGTGTCAGCATATTAAGAAGGACCCTGTATAATCTTATAACTATTATAAAACTGTTACAGAAGTGTGTCTCACAAAAAAAAGTTACGATATGGTTTTTAGGTGTCCCTGATTCCAAATCACACATTTTTGGATTTTTGTCTGTCGGTTTGTTTGTTCGTTTATTTTTGTGTGTGTGTTTGTTTGGTTGATACTGAACCGATTTTGACGAAAGTTTTGGAAAAAAAATTGTTAGCTTATGATCTGACTTAAAATCAGAAATTATAAAACTGACTCCGACCAAAATATTGAGGTTGAACCATAAATTTTACGTCCCCTAATTGTATTTCCATAGAACTGTAGCAAAAGATGAATGAACGTTTGTAATTACTTGTATTATTGACAATGGAATTTCGTACCAGCAGACCTATTGTGTTAGTTTAATTTCATTGCTTCTGGCCGGCGCCATAGAATGCGTATTGTTCTTGTAATCTGTTTGTATTGCCTACGTACTGTTATGTAATTAAACTGTAGTAGGTAAGTATTTGTTTCGAAACGTCTCAAAAACTATCAAATAATTACGAAAAAATTTTACCACCTGTTTTTAGTGAAATATATAAAAATAGGTTAAAAAATAAGACATACGTAATTTTTCCGATTTAATTTTTGACCAATATTTCTATTTTTAATTTACTTTTGAATTTTCCGAACGTAGCATTTATGGCTATAATACCTTGGCCGCAATAAAATTAAAAATAAAAACTGTCAAGTACAATAGAAAAGCCAAGCAGGCAAAGGAATCTCATTCAACCTCTATTTTATTTTTCAGTATTTTTCAAATAACTCGAGAAATAATGGATAGAAAAATCTGATAATTTTGATATAAGCTTTGAATCACATAATCTCCAAACGGTTTTCTAATTTTGGTAAGTACCTTTCTTAAAATGAAATGTTGTCAATTGGTTCCAAATACAAGCAGAGTGAACAAGAGGTGAGAAACTTCAAACTCAATTACACCTGGCCTAATTCGCAGTATTCGACGCCGAGACCATCTTCACTACTTAGCCAAACGCCACCCAAACGACGAGGTGCTAAAACTGTCATACCGAAGGCATAGAAATTTTTGCAATGGCTTATTGAGGAAGGTTAAGACTAGGTTCGAAAACAAGCAACTGGAAGGCAGCAAGGGAAACCCAAAAAAGTTATGGCATGCCATAAAGTCTATCTGTCAATTTAAAAATAAAAATAACAACGCTAGCGATCTCTTAACAACAGCTAACAACCCCGCGGAATCCCTGAAAATGTGCAATGATTACCTCTCTACAATCGGTCAAAGACTTGCTGACGAAATACTGTTAAAAACCAATGAAACGGAACTGAACCTGGCCTCTAAGATAAAAACAGCAGATGGGCCTTCACTTTCTTTCTTTTTGACTCCTACTAATGCACATGAAGTCGAGGCCCTCGTTATGAAGCTGAAGAATGATAGTGCTCCAGGTCTTGATGGTCTTAATAACGTCCTAATAAAAAATATTCTACCCCAAATTCTGGAACCTCTCACCCTTATATTTAATCTTAGCCTTAGCACTGGTTGTTTCCCTCAAGTCTGGAAAGTTGCAGCAGTGTGCCCCATTCACAAGGACGGACCCAAAGACCAACCATGTAATTATAGGCCAATTTCCCTTCTCAGCGTTTTTTCCAAACTATTGGAAAAGATAGTGAACAAGCGTCTCGTTGATTTTTTGGAGAAGCACAGTCTGTTGTCGGGCAGGCAATTCGGTTTTAGGTGCAAAAAATCTACCGAGGACGCTGTCATGTTATTGTCTGATCTAACCTCAACTTATCTAGACAATGGGCTCCGCTGCATTGGAGTGTTTCTTGATCTGGCCAAGGCGTTCGATACGGTTTCGGTTCCTATACTCTTGCGCAAGCTGGAACGGATGGGAATCCGAGGCGTCGCCCTGGATTGGTTTCAAAGCTATCTCTCCGAAAGAACGCAACTGGTCAGAATAGATTCGCTGAGGAGCCTCACAAACCCTGTAAGGTTTGGGGTCCCTCAGGGAAGCATTCTGGGCCCCACCTTGTTTATTGTCTATATGAATGATATCCACAGTATTGCGCTGCCATCGGCAGAGGTCATCTGCTATGCCGATGACACAGTAATTCTTTTCAATGGGAGGAACTGGGAAGCTACTCTCCGCGCTGCTGAGGTCGGTATGGCTGCAGTATCTAGATGGTTACAGTGTAATCTCCTAACATTAAACACGAAGAAAACAAAATATATCTGTTTCCATAAGACAGCAGCCACAAATCTTCCTGATCGGAGCGGTATTAGAGTTCATCACTGTGACACATTACACTACTCCTCTCAGGCCGTTTGTGGCTGTGATATCATTCATCGTACAGAAGAGATTAAGTACCTTGGGGTCACGCTGGATGAACGCTTGAATTTTCGCTCTCACATAGCTTGCCTCACAAATAGAACTCGCAGGATTGTAGGCTTAATAAATTAATTAAGAGGCTGCGTGGCTCTGCCAATCTCAGCGTACTCAAACAGGTTTACTTTGCTATCTGCCAATCAGTTCTCACTTACTGTATTGGGGTTTGGGGAAACGCAGCCAAGACCTTTATGATCGATGTAGAGAGGGCTCAACGCGCCGTGTTGAAGGTTTTGCTTAAGAAACCCTTCAGATTTCCCACAAATGATCTGTACAGAGAGGCTACGGTAAACGGCGGTAACGGCTAAGGTACTTCGAGTTCGCCAACTGTATATTCTGAGGGCTAGCCTCAGTACGCATAACTCGGTCCTCCTCTCTGAAGAGTACAAATCTATGTTGCAAAAACGAAACTTTCGCTTGCCTGTACCTTTTACTAAATCTTGTTTCGCTAAACGGTTCGGTCGTATTGCTCACTGCTATATCTATAACAACGTAATGAAACACTGTGACATAAGACTATGCACGTCCAGAAAAGCTAAGCACATAATCACCGAATGGTTGATGAAGCTTAATTATGAGGAAACAGAGACCATTACCGACTATCTCACTAAGGCCTGGTTTTGAGAGCTTATAATTATCATGTATCTTAGTTACCTAACTTATATCATTATTATCATTTTATAATATAACTCATATAAACATAATATATTAGTTCTATTCACATCATATACACATACTTATATACATAATTTATTAATTTTATTCTCACATACATCATACCTTTATTGAGCTCACTAGGTACTCTTCACACTTCCACATCCACACCAAATCATAATTTTACATACTAGGGTTACAATCACACACCACCTATAAACAGTAACTAACTTTAATCAACTAGAAACTGGTTTCCCTAGAAACAAGCAGGCTTTCGCTTGCCTACGATGGGAACCCCTGGTAAATGAATTCGGTATACATAAAAAATTTTTCTGCATTCACCCCGAGTGTACTTTAGATAATATTACTTTAAGATTTTTATGTAACCATTTTTTTATACCTTTATTTAAATAAATTATTTTCATTTTCATTTTCATTTTTTTCAATGTTCAGCTTTGCAATTCTCTAAGCGCAAACATCGTCGCAACCAAGGTCGCAACCAAGTCGCAACCTTACTCGTCGTTGACACATCGGCGAGCTGACAATTCGGTATTCGCTATGGTTATGTCATGTGTCAAACTCATATAAAAACTTCGACGCTCTGAAGGATGCAAGAAGGATGTTACATTTGTGAGCTCGTCGATGTTTTTGACAGCGATGTGACGCTTAGTGAATTGCACTCCTGAAACGGTTCGTGTCCTAGGGTGTACCTAACTGTAAGCTATCATCATCAGCATATCATCATCCACTGCTGAACATATGCCTCTCCCAAGGCGCGCCACAAAACTCTGTCCTCGGCCTTCCTCATCCAGTCGCTCCCCGCTACTTTTTTTAGGTCGTCTGTCCAACGGGTAGCAGGGCGTCCCACACTACGCCTACCAGTTCGCGGTCTCCACTCTAGAACTCTGACACCCCACCGGTTGTCAGTTCTTCGGCAGATATGACCAGCCCATTGCCACTTCAGCTTGCTAATTTTCTAAGAAAACAAAGTCAGGGCACAGGCCTACCCTCGGTAACTTATACTCGAATGGTAAAATGTTCTCAAAATGTTCGCAAATTAAGACATATTCGTCCTCTACGAATGATTAACGTGAAAACGTCTTGAGTCGTATTACCTGAAATACTTCGGGTCACTTTTTGTAATGGTTGACGTGCGATTTATCAGCTGTCACCGCCACCATAACGGCCATTTTATAAATCGCTGAATACTTTGATGTCATAATGAGATCTTTTTTGCTGAAAAATACTTTGTGAAGTTTGTGAATAAAATATATCTTTTCAAGCGTTTAGATTATCTTTTTATTTCTCCAAACTTTCTTTTTTTTAGTTTTGTCCCCGTAATTGGCGCTGTATGATTTAAATGTTGTTGTATTAGAAATTAAGTAATTTGCTGTTTGATATCCAATAAAGATAAATTAAATTAAGTTCTCAAGTAGGTACCTAATTGTGTGAAAATTCTAATGAATCGAGCGCCGTAATTTCCAAAAGCAAAATAATTGTAATAATTCACGTGTTAATTACTTTAATATAATAACATAAAAGTAATTATTGTAATAAATATATTACAATATATAATATGAAACATAAACGCACGTGGATATTTATTCAAGACATTCACATGCGTTGGTGGTGTAATGCTGGTCAGCATAGTTGCCTTCCAAGCAGTTGATCCGAGTTCGATTCTCGGCCAACGCATCGATTTTATTCCCATCTCTATTATAATTAGCTATCTACTCAAGTAGATGATGATCATAATTATCTACTCAAAGTATTCCATTGTAATTATAATTATTAAACATACGTCAACGTGAAATCGTAAAAAACGAGAGAGAATCACGTTGGCGCGCTCTTTACAAATGCAGTTTGGTTATATTTTTAATACTAACCAATTAAGAGGGCTATCGCAGTCCAGTGGCGCCCTCATCACATTAAAAAGATTTCTCAATAAAGAAAGCCTAAATTAAAAAAGTGCTCAACACGAACACTACAAAAGCCTTCAAGCTATTTTCATATAATACTTTTATAGGTTTTTTAAAGGTCTAAACATACAAATTTTGAAAAAAGAAAAAAAACTGCCGCTTTTGTTTTTATTCGAAACTATCTAAAAGTGGAATGTTTAGAACCTATAAAAGTATTGTGTAACAATGGCTTGAAGGCTTTTGTAGTTTATCTGTTGAGCACTTTTTTAATTTAGGCTTTCTTTATTCAGAAATCTTTTTTAATGTGATGAGGGCGCCACTGGACTGCGATAGCTCTCTTAAAGTCAATACATTTTTTCAGAAGAAACTAATCTCTATGCTTGCTAGTCAGATTTTCGTGCTTCAAAGATTTCCATACAAATCTTAAATTAATCATAGCATTGAAACTGTATATTTCAACGAAAATCTGGCTGATTACAAGCATTTAGATTAGTTTCTACATTATTTCTGGGAAATTTCATTGGTTAGTAGGTACTGAAAATAAACCAAACTTCGTTTGTATGGAGCGCGACAATGGTAATATAACCTTCTAGATCATGCGTTGGTGGTGTAATGGTAAGTATAGTAAAGTTTCCTTCCAAGCAGTTGATCCGAGATCGATTAAACAAAAGGACAGAATAAAAATCCAAAAATTTGTGATTTGCAATCAGGGACATCTAAGCGCTCTCACAGACGAGCGACACTTATTGCTGTCGCCGGGTGTCGCGCGACCGTAAAATGTTTGAGCGCGACGCTCTGCGATCCACCGCGACAACAAAGTGTCGCTCGTCTGTAAGAGCCCTAAAAACCATATTATAGTAACTTTTTTTTTTATTTCTTCAATGTAAAGACACACTTCTAGATAACCCACATACATTCTCCGCAATATTAAACAAAAAGAACAAACTATAATCCAAAACTAGCAAAATATTTTAAACGGCCGGACTAACCTTGACCTGGGCCTCGATTGCGCTGTTTTATACGGTTTTACCGTTCGGACGGAACGTTTATGGCTTTGGTTTAGTTTTGGTTTAGATTTGGTTTAGCTGATGTAAAAATGCTATCGCGCTATTTTTTTCTGAACGGTTGAATCGTTGACATCACCAAAGCAAAACCAAAACGATCGATTGTGCGTGCACCTCCATACACCTCCATACACCTCTCCATAGCTCCATACACCTCTCCATACACCTCCATAAACCTCTCCATAGCTCCATACACCTCTCCATACACCTCCATACACCTCTCCATACACCTCCATACACCTCTCCATACACCTCTCCATACACCTCCATACACCTCTCCATACACCTCTCCATACACCTCTCCATACACCTCTCCTTACACCTCTCCATACAACTCCATACACCTCTCCATACACCTCCATACACCTCCATACACCTCCATACACTTCTCCATACACCTCCATACACCTCTCCATACACCTCTCCATACACCTCTCCATACACCTCTCCATACACCCCTCCATACACCTCTCCATACACCTCCATACACCTCTCCATACACCTCAATACACCTCTCCATACACCTCCATACACCTCCATACAACTCCATACACCTCTCCATACACCTCCATACACCTCCATACACCTCCATACACCTCCAAACACCTCCATACACCTCCATACACCTCCATACACCTCCATACACCTCCATACACCTCCATACACCTCCATACACCTCTCCATACACCTCCATACACCTCTCCATACACCTCCATACACCTCCATACATCTCCATACACCTCCATACACCTCCATACATCTCCATACACCTCTCCATACACCTCTCCATACACCTCCATACACCTCCATACACCTCTCCATACACCTCCATACACCTCTCCATACACCTCCATACACCTCTCCATACACCTCCATACACCTCCATACACCTCTCCATACACCTCCATACACCTCTCCATACACCTCTACATACACCTCTCCATACACCTCCATACACCTCTCCATACACCCCTCCATACACCTCTCCATACACCTCCATACACCTCTCCATACACCTCAATACACCTCTCCATACACCTCCATACACCTCCATACAACTCCATACACCTCTCCATACACCTCCATACACCTCCATACACCTCCATACACCTCCAAACACCTCCATACACCTCCATACACCTCCATACACCTCCATACACCTCCATACACCTCTCCATACACCTCCATACACCTCTCCATACACCTCCATACACCTCCATACATCTCCATACACCTCTCCATACACCTCCATACACCTCCATACACCTCTCCATACACCTCCATACACCTCTCCATACACCTCCATACACCTCTCCATACACCTCCATACACCTCCATACACCTCTCCATACACCTCCATACACCTCCATACACCTCTCCATACACCTCTACATACACCTCTCCATACACCTCCATACACCTCTCCATACACCTCTCCCGACACCAACTAAATCAAAAACGTTCGTTGGACAGCGGTCGAACGTTACGCCAACGTATCTTCCGAAAAAAAGCTAAATCGTTACCGTTAATATAATTTGCGCGATACGAATTGTGCATAACGTAACGTTTTTGGTTGTGGTTTTGTTTTGGTAGTATCGTTGAAACTTAGGACGATTGAGGCCCGGGTCAAGCTTGCGCCGTTCGCCCAAATATACAATGTTACGTATTTTAACCGTGAAAAGGGACCACAAATTTTTCTTGACGGCCGCATCCCCCCCCCCCCCTCATCCCTTGGAACGAGCCAGCCCCTCTTTATCGCTCGTGAAAGATTCCAGCCTGTAACACTGTTAAGATAATTTTGAAAGGATGAAGAAAATGTGGAAAACTTGTGTCCTCGGATGCTTAATTGTATAATTCGATGTCTGGGACATAAATACTTAATATCTTTGTCCAGACAGGTTATCTAGTTCCATTTGAAGTACTAAGAATCTAAAGAAAAAAAAAGAAATGAAAAAACAAAAAAAAAGTAAGTATAATTGATTCATTGATCTAGCCCAGACTTTTAGCAGACATACCACTAGTTTTTATGGTTCCGAAGTCAACAAGGAACCCTTATAGTTTCGCCATGTCTGTCCGTCTGTCCGTCCGTCTGTCTGTCCGTCTGTCCGCGGCTTAGCTCAGAGACGCTTAGTACTAGAAAGCTATAATTTGGCATGGGTATGCATATTAATCAAGTCGACAAAGTGGTAAAATAAATGTGTGGGGTATCGTTGGATAGGTAATTTAAAAATATTATAGGTAATTTAATAAAATCAAAATAAAATAAAAATAAATTTTTTTGTTAGAGTCAAGTGTCCCCCCCCCCCTGCCAGCTAAACGGTTGTTTCTGGATATGTGAAATTCATGGCAGGAGCATATATACCGAAATTAAACTACCTATTACCTAATTAAACTAACTAACTACTATCACCGATAAGTAGGCTTTACAAGTTTACGAGTAATAGTCGATCAACTTATAAAAATGTTCTTTTTAGACTTTATTAGCCGTTAAACCGTAGTATAAAACAAAAAGCCTCCTCTAAGTCATTATTATATTGTGATGGGCAACTACGGAACCCTATGCGTGTGGTCCGACACGCACTGACAATGAAACCAAATAACTTTCCCTGAAGAACATGGGTCAAAAAACGAAAAAAAGAAATGTTGGACCGCCCATAAAAAAGTGCGGATCAGCTGATCGATTTTCTATGGGAGGTCCAAATATTTTTCTCGTATTTCGGCCCTTATTCCTTAGGGAAAGTTGTTTAGTTTCACTGTCTGAATATAACCTTACACTGGTACAAATATACGTGGTATAAAATGTTATACCGGAATAAAGTAAGAATAAGCAAAATGTCTACTAACAAACCCAGAATAACTTAAACCTAGTATAACGTCGCGTCGGCGTACCTAACTGCTAACTGTTATGTTCTGTATCATAGACAAATTTCTGCTTTTTTCCTAAGTTTGTCTATGAACCGCGATGTTGCCTCCAACGTAGTTAAGTTACGAGTTTATAAGTAAGAAATTATGATCTCCTTATTCTTAGCTAATTCTAATCTTTTTTTTTTTTTTTTTTTTTATTAACTATGGGTTTGCTCTTGACCTCAATCCAGTCCTCAGGACGAAGATGGGGTCGTAGATGTAGCGAGCTTACCCAGAAGATGCCTATTCACTCGTACTTTAAAGGAATCCGGGTTGTAAGTACTCGGAAATACTGACGCAGGTAAGGCATTCCACTCCTTGGCTGTGCGCATTATAAAAGATTCAGAAAGGCGCTTGGTGCGGATATGTGGGATGTCAACCAAGAAGGGGTGATATCCCGCGGTGCGTCTGGAAGTCCGATAGTAGAAAGGGGAAGGTGGGATGAGCTCATGCAGCTCTAGGGCACACTCACCGAAGTACAATCTGTAGAAGACCGACAAGCAGGCCACTCTGCGGCGGTGGGCTAGGCTATGAAGCTTGGCCTCCACCAGCTTACTATCGCCAATGAGCCTCCTGGCTCTGCGTTCAACCGAGTCGAGTGCGGCAAGTTGATACTTGGCTGAGCCATCCCACAGGTGGCAGCAGTACTCCATACATGATCGGACCTGAGCTTTATACAATACTAAGAGCTGTCCAGGAGTGAAGTACCGCTTCACCTTGTTTAAGATGCCCAGCTTTTTGGCCGCAGTTTGAGCCTTAGACTCGATGTCAGCGCCGAAGTTGAGTTTTGTGGTCAAGCTTATACCCAGAAGCCCAAGACTGTCGGAAACAGGGACAGATGTACCCCGGAAAGTAGGAGTCAGATTAAACGGACTCCTTTTTGCGGTGAACAGACAAGCCTGTGTTTTGGTGGCGTTGAAGTTGACTAAATTATTGTCACCCCACTGGGAGACAACACTTAAAGTCAAGTTTGTCCGCTCAACCATGGCCTCCCTCTGCGAGCGTATTTTATCCCCGCTGGCCCCTGCGCCAGATACATATCTCTCCATGACAGTACTGTCATCTGCATACCCAACAATACCTGACACAAGGAGGTCATTGATGTGCAGCAGGAAAAGTGTCGCGGAGAGAACAGACCCTTGAGGAACTCCAGCATCAATTGCCATAAGGTCAGAAGAGCAGCTGTCAATGACAACTCTAATCGACCGTTCTCTCAAGAAATCAGATATCCAGCTGCAAAGATCAGTGGGGATGCCATAAGCGGGAAGCTTGCTCAGCAAACTAGCGTGCCATACCCTGTCAAAGGCCTTCGAGATGTCAAGTGATACAGCCAGTGCTTCACCGTGCTTCTCGATGGCCTCGCCCCAGCAGTGCGTCACATACACAAGAAGATCCCCAGTCGATCGCCCCCGGCGGAAGCCATATTGGCGATCACTGAGTAGATCATTGTCTTCTAGGTATGACAGCAACTTACTGTTAAGTACTCTTTCCATGACTTTACAGAGAATGGAAGTAATGGCGATAGGGCGGTAGTTGCAGGGGTCGGCACGACTGCCCTTCTTGGGTACCGGTTGCACATTCGCAAGCTTCCAGGATTTAGGCACCGTTCTTGTTCTGAGAGAGAGGCGATACAGGCGTGTTAGAACAGGAGACAACTCAGGCGCACAATATCTCAACACTCTTGCAGGTATACCATCAGGACCACTGGCCTTATTCACATCCAGACTACGCAATGCTCTGCGGACCTCTTTTGTATGTATTGTGACCTCCGGCATCGAAGAATCACAACGAGGGATGGTTGGCGGCTGTTTGGCACCAGCGTCCAGACGTGAATTGCTCGCAAACAGAGAAGCAAATAAATTAGCTTTCTCAGTTGCGGAGTGAGCCAGCGACCCATCAGGCTTCTGCATGGGAGGCAAAGTGGGACGGCAGAAGTTGGATTCGACCGATTTTGAAAGGGACCAGAACTGTTTACTACCAGAAGGGTAGGATGCCAGTTTGGCTCCAATGCGGCTGACATGGTCGAATCGAGCCCTCCGGATCACCCGTTTGCAGGACTTGGCGGCAGAATTAAAGGCCCTCTTCTTCGCGCGAACCCTACGAGCTCTAACTTTGCGGTCGCGAGCTTGGACCCATGCTTGGTAGGCGGCTTCTTTTTTAGCCTCAGCGCGAGCACAATCCGCATTGTACCAAGGTTGGGCTTTGTGACCGAGTGAGATGTCGGAGAAAGGAATATAATATTCCATTCCCTGTCGTATCACGTCCGCAACCGCATCAGCCGAACTAGCAGGGTCACTCGAAGAAAAACACACTTGCCGCCACGGGTAAGACGCAAAGAAATGCCGCATCTCATCCCAATCTGCCGACCCGTATCGCCAGACTCGCCTCGTGCCCTTAGGGCTGTCATCGGGAGGAGAGCAGATCGACACGGATTTCACCAGACAGTGATCGGACGTTCCCAGCGGGGCAGAGACCGATACTGAGTGCCTGTCTGGATCTGAAGTCAGCAGAAGGTCCAAACAATTGGGCGTATGACCATCAACATCCGGTACCCGCGTTGCTTGATTCACCAGCTGGGTGAGATCTAGCGATAATGCAAACTTGCGCGCCTCTCTCCCAGCATGGTCAGTTAACTGGAACGGGAACAGCCACTCGCTATGGTGGGCATTGAAGTCCCCCAGAAAAACAAGCTCCGCCGTTGGATACCTTCGTTGGGCTGTCTCTGCCGTCTCAGTGAGATACTCCATGAGCCTGGTTGTCTCCTGGTCACCGTCGTGCGATCGATAGACACCGACGTAGAGAGATTTCTCCATTCCGGTGTCTACAAAAAGCCATAATACGGAGAACCCGGAAACCTCAAAGCAACGGAGACGCCGACAGCAAATGTCGTCGCGAACATACACACAGACCCCAGCTCGCCTCTTGAACTTATGTTCCAACGAGTATCCTGGGTAGTTGAGGTACGCCGTATCAGACGGGGTTGCTATCTGCGTCTCCGTTAAAAAGAATAGGTGTGGCTTCTCGGTCTCGAGGTGGTGGTGGACCGGATCGAGATTTGAGTGCAGACCTCGTATGTTACTGAGGTGCACTTTGAGTGGGAGGAAGTGCAGCCGTTGTCTAACCATTTTCTTTTTTGTGACTTTGTTTTTCATAGTTTGTCGAGTGGTGGAGAGGTGGAAAAAAAGTCGAGATGCCACTCAGGTACCCTAGAAGACCTCATGAGCTCGACTGACTGGTGGGAAACTCATTTGGAGACTGCGGGGACGCCCGAACCCCCCCGCAATGGCCACCGGGTCCTCCCTTCCAGTCGCCAACTGGCACGGTGGAGCATTGCGGGATTTTTCGCAAGTTGTGTGGGGCAGCCTTTCACACGTGGCTAGCGCACTACTTGGGCCCCCTACTAACTGCGGTCGGCCAACGACTGTCACCGTGCTTCGGATCCCGCTACCCTCCAAAATGAGTTTCCCGGTACAGTGTTGCTCAGAGGTCAAGACCGGTTCCGAGTAGCGCAACTGACTTTTTCCCATTCCCCAATGGCGCTGGGACTCCTGCACACCGACGGAACGCAGCAAGCTGCTTGGCGCCGGACTCCGGCAGGAGGGTGGTCGCGAGCCAGGCGGCTCCTTGCGGAGCCTACCACCGCTGTGGGGGATCGTTCAGCCGACACCACGAACTTGTTGTAGTCTGTGGCGGCGTTGCCCAGGGTGGACCACTAGGAGGTAGATCCCCAACCACCCCAAATTCATAATCATAACTATTCTAAATCTAAGTATCGAATAAAGCAAGTTTTTATTTGTACCTACCACAAATAAAGAATCTATAACGTCATACACCTAGGTACGTAATTTAGGTTACCTAGCTTAGATGGCTAATTATAATGAGACAGTATTAAAATCAATGCGTTGGCCGAGAATCGAACTCGGATCAACTGCTTGGAAGGCAACTATGTATGCTGACCATTACACCACCAAAGCATTTGTGATTGAAGAGTTTAAAATTGAACCTCTGTTTGGTATCTTGTAGATATCTTTAAACTAATAATAATTAATTATAAACACTATCAAGTCTGATGGTTAATAATTAGTTAATAGAAATACAATACAGTTGTGAGTTCAGAAGAAGCTAATTATAATTGAGATAGAACTAAAATCGATGCGTTGGCCGAGAATCGAACTCGGATCAACTGCTTGGAAGGCAACTATGCTGACCATTACACCACCAACGCATATAAAGAATCTACTAAAAATAAAGTGTACTTCAAAACTAACCAGTATGGTAACCAACTAAGGTAACAAAGCATAGCACTATCTTTTATTTATTCAATTGTTCTAATCCGATTGAACGAATTGATCGTAAATCGTTACAATAAAGTCTTAATTGAATTAGAGAAAGCCTCTACAAAAGACCTTCCCACACTTTAACATGTTAAATCACATGCGTTGGTGGTGTAATGGTCAGCATAGTTGCCTTCCAAGCAGTTGATCCGAGTTCGATTCTCGGCCAACGCATATTTTTGTTTGATAAAATATCCACCTCTACTTCTATATAAGAGTATTTCTTTGTATTATTGTTATTGAATTGTAAAAAAAATGTATATTCGTTTTCTGTTTTTCAGATAAAATATTGGGTTTACATAGTAACTATGTTAAAGTTTAACTGTTTTGAACATTTTTAAATGAGATCTTTATATGGGTATTTGGCCCTAAATATTTTTATTTAGATTTAATCAATTATTCCATGAATTTCATTAGCTTCTTCTTATCGTGTGGGCAGAGCCCTGGTGTCAGAGTTTTTTCAGACCGCCTTACGGCCTCTGACGTGGTTTTTATGTAACGACTACTACCACCAGAGATAGTAGCCGAGACCAACGGCTTAACGTGCCATCCGAAGCACGGAATCATTTTTCTTTTCAGACAATCAGGTGATTCAGCCTGCAATGTCCTAACCAACTGGGGAAAAACGCACAAAGTGACATATCACTAGGTGTCCCCCGTGGGAATCGAACCCACGACCTCCGTGTCGAGAGCCCAATGCTCTTAACCATTAGACCACGGAGGCTATTAGCTACTTTGTGTTTAGTTAAACTTTGACTTTACCAAGTAACGTTTTGAACTTGTGACTGTAAACAATGATAATGACAATCACTTTAAAGTTCCAAGTAGGCTTGAATCAAAGTAAACAGTAACAAGTATGAACCGGGCGCTCAGAGGGTTTGAACTCTCTCATATTCAGGGCGTAATTTGAATAGCTGAGGGGCTAGGGGGTAATGAGAGACTACCGAAAAAGTATCTGAGAAGCTTCAGATAGGAGCCCCGTGCACACGGGGGCTTTTCAGACAAATTTTTACAACGAAAATTTGCAAAACAAATACCTGATGTCTAGCGCCAATGATTTTCATATTGATTTGCGTATGGGGCTTGACGCTCAAAGAAATTAAGGGGCTATGTGAAAAAAAAAGGATTCTTCAAAGCTTCATATATCATGAACTACTAACAGTAGGAGTATGATTTTCGGATATGTGTAAATTGACAATATAATTGAAGTTTTGATTAGAGCCAAAACACGATTAAGACACATTTTCTCGATAGAAAAATAGGGGGAGTGCGGGATGGTTGAACCACCTTTTGCTTAAACTCGCACCACTTTCTATTGCAAAGATGCAGTGATGTCACTTTAGAGGCATTCGATAACACAGTTATTTGGCTACAAATGGTATGTACTAATATCTTTGTGAGTATAATATTTATTGGGCTAGACAGATTTTTACAAAAAATGAGATTTGGCTCAACCATCCCCAGTGGGTGGGATGGTTGAACAGGGGGGTAGGGATGGTTGAACATACCCTTCTATTTAAAGAAATTAAACAAGACAGCGTTCAAAATTTATTGTAATTATAATAAAATCTCATATTAATTAAAAACCTAAACAAGCGCAGTGATATACACGCATCAGCTTTGAGCTGCTAGTGTATCATATATATATAATAATATAATAATAATAATTATATGGGAACAATCTAAAGTTGTTAAGATTGAAAATGGAACAAAAAATAACGGCATGTGAACATTGCACACTTTGACTACCTGTTTTCTTGATTAGTATGAAGAAAATTGCGAAAAAAGAAAACATTTTAATGTCTAATTTAGCATTATGAACACTATTATTTAATAAAATGAGCACATTAAGATAACTTTAATAAGAGAAACAAATTTTTGAACTAAAACATGGCAAAAAAAACAAAAAGTTGGTATATGGCCTTAGAAGCTTCGGAAGTTCGAATCACAAATTTCTTCTTTTTTATTTCCTTTCTTGGGGCTGAAGCCTTTATTCTACTTAGTTTTGGATTTGAACGGCATTTGAAGCTGCAAGATAAATAAAATCTGAATCAAGAGAAGAAAAATATTATTATTGACTATGGTCATCCATCCCTCTGCGGGTGGCTCAACCATCCCCTATCGTCCCGTTCCAACCTTTGTTTAGATTTCCGAAAAACTCTTAATCACAGGTTAAATAGGCTTTGCATTTAACAAACTATACTAGTTTGATAATATAACAATAGTTTAATATAATACGTATCTTTTAATATAACGCAGAAACGAACAAATAAAGCAAAATTTTTTTTTTTTTCACTTTTTACTATCAAAAACACATAAACTCAGCTCGAACTCAAACTACTCTGCTGGCAGCCTAGATGGCGCTTGTGGTGGTAGATGTGGTTCGCGGGCATGCAATGACCTATGAACCGAATCGATAGCACGAAATTTGCAACCGAAAAATTGAGGTGGCTCATCCATCCCACCTGTTCAAGCATCCCGGTTTACCCCTAAGCCAAAGTAGCCTCCGTTTTTATCTATAAACGCTTGGAACTGCTAAAAGGTGAATAATATAAACACAAGACTTGATTTAAAAAAAGAAATTGATATTTTCAAAATTTTGATTAGAGCAGAATTGAACTTACATAATACAATCACAATTAAATAATGTTTGATTTGGCGCTCGATTCGTTTCAGGCGCGCGCGCTGCCCCATCTCTTTCTCTGGCATCAGGCCGCAATATAAGCTATCCCACGCCTGTTTCGCTTAAATTATTTTTCGACATAGGCCCTTAAGATGCAAAACTGACCAACAAATTGTCGACTTTAACACGTTAAACGCCATGCAAATTTTGTCATCTTTCTATTGAGGCCATGGGGGACACCATTTGGCCGACACAGTAAGATTCCATTGGGGCCGTGGGGGACACCATGTGACCGCGGGCTAGAGCTGATTTTAAACATCTTTTCTGAGCCGCCGGGCATATCTATCGAGCAAATTTGTATCGAAATTGACCCCCGTGGCCCTGTAGACAAGTGTAGTCTGATTGGTTTTAAAAAAAATTGTAAACTAAGAAAAATACGGCCCATTTTTTAGGAACTTCACCTTAGAGGTTATTGTGTGTGTGTTTAATGTCTATGATTGAGTATGTTTGTTACTAGTTTTCTCGGAAACGGTTCAACCAATTTTGGTGCAGTTTTTAGAATATAACAGTCCAAAATAAATCTTTATTTAAAAAAGGAAAAATAAATACAATTATTTCAAAAAATTACATATTTAAATTCTATGTTTTCTATTTGTGATAAAGTCTTCTTGACTTATTATATAAATCGTCGTCCATTCTGAATGATATTCACATTCCACACCACCACGTAACGATTTGAGATGCGGTGCGACGACTATCCGATATTATCCTGCGATATTATCCTACGGTCAACAGGCAAACTGCCACTGACCGAGAAAGCGCGCGTAGGGACTTTGCGCGGGAGTTTGGTTGGTGGGCAGGGGTGCTCGACAGCAGCGTGATCCCCGCGGCCCTGTGCGGAACTGTGGTTTTTCCCAGCAGAGGCCATGGGGGACACCTGATGAGCGACAGAAGTTTTTCATGCTAACCAAGTCAAAAAATAGTAATTATTGAATTGTTTTATACGTTTCAACATATTTCCTGGCAGATTAAGCAAGAAAACCCAGTTCAAAAATTTTACAAAATTTAGATTTTTACCAGGCTCCCACTACTATTTGACTGTGGTTCATATGGTGTCCCCCATGGCGTTCAACGTGTCTAAAATTAATAAGTCCAAAAACGTCCTATCTGAAACATCTCAGATATTTTTTCGGTAATCTCTCATGGCCCCCTAGCCCCTCAGCTATTCAATGTACGCCCTGAACATGAGAGCGTTCAAACCCTCTGAGCACCCGGTCCAATAGGTATAATCTGCTAAGCATAGAAAAGTCTGATAAAATGACTCGATGGAGCGCAGTGATCATTTATCTCAGCTTCTAAAAAAAAGCTAATTATATTTGAGACAGGAATAAAATCAATGCGTTGGCCGAGAATCGAACTCGGATCAACTGCTTGGAAGGCAACTATGCTGACCATTACACCACCAACGCATATAATTGATCTGCTAAATACATAGGATAATTCAAAATTAATATGGTAACAAATAGCACTGCCGTTTTATTTATTCAATTGTTCTAATCGGATTGAATCAATTGATCGTCAATTGTTACAATAAAGTCTTAATTGAATTAGGGAAAGCCTCTACAAAAGACCTTCCCACACATGTGTGTGTACACAAGTACGAAATAGAGCACTTATGTAGGTGAAACTTTAACATGATATACCACATGCGTTGGTGGTGTAATGGTCAGCATAGTTGCCTTCCAAGCAGTTGATCCGAGTTCGATTCTCGGCCAACGCATATTTTTTTGACTTTTGGGCTATTATTAAGTACCATTATGTTTTCTCATTTTTGCACGCATTGAAATTGTCATTTGTTTCAATAGGTGCAAAAATGAAAAAATAATTGAGATGGGGATGGGGCACAAAGATAAACCTACAGACAAACAGAATGGATTAAACTATACTCCTTTGTTTGACTACGAATTAAAACAAACACAAAAATTTGTTTTTTGGGCCACAGCAAAGAGATTATACCTAAAGGCATAGAGGGAGCCATACCATTGCAAGGTTGTCCACTTTTTTTAACGTTTGTGTTTGAATGTGTGACGTTAAATAGTATGGGCAAAAGATGACCAAGTGACATGTGCCCTAATGTTTACGACATAGATATAGTAACTAGATGAAACCATACCGTGGCCGCACATGAAACAGCAATAGTGTGACTTTTGCATACAAAAAGACGATTTGTTTGCCAGGATGTCATCAACATTCCATGGGTTTGACAATGGTTTGACATCTTGCCAGACAAAAAAACCGGCCACGGTGACCGAAACAAAAAATAATATTTCAGTCTTTTTTGTGACACAAGTTTTCATAACTGGCTATCTCGCTCTCTCATTTCTTGGCTCCATCTTTCAGCGTAAGCGAAAAGTTTTTAATCTAAGGTTTACGATCACTTTTCACACACACAAATAAAAGTGGACAGCCGCATAAACAAAGATCTCTAGTTTCGTCTCCTTCTACTATTAAAGGTACGTCATAAGAAAAAAGAGACTAACTACAATCGTGAATTGATGCGGCCTCTATGCTTTAGAATAGAGAGATCCTTCCTCTGAGGGCCATATGCGATTTTTATCAGTCGGAATAAATCTTCTTCTTATCGTGTCTTGACGCTGCCATTATGTATCCTTCCTACTAATATTATAAACGCGAAAGTTTGTAAGTATGGATGGATGGATGTTTGTTCCGCTTTCACGCAAAAACTGCTGAACGGATTTTAATGAAATTTGGCAAACAGATAGACCATGGCCAGGATTAACACATAGGGTACTTTTTATCCGGGTAACGCAGACGGAGTCGCGGGCAACAGCCAGCTAGCCAATAAGTAAAACGCGTAGTACTTATAAATAGATGAAAAACCGACCAAGTGAGAGTCGGGCTACTCGCGCACCGAGGGTTCCGGACCAAAAGTTTTCTCCGGGACCTTTAGCGCGGGACAGACTCATACTTGGCCGTTTTTTAGGGTTTCGTACTCAAAGGGTGAAAACAGGACCCTATTACTAAGCCTACGTTGTCCGTCCGTCCGTCCGTCCGTCCGTCTGTCCATCCATCCGTCTGTCCTACCTATTTAGGGCTGTAACTTTTGAACCGTAATAGCTAGATAGTTGAAATTTTCTCAGATTATGCGTTATTATGGCGGATTCGTTAACAAATAATAAAAATGTCAAAAAAATACAAATTAAGGGGGGTTCTCAACAAGAAACTAGTTTTTATCAACATTTTTTTCTTCACGCTCTATCGTAAAAACGGTAAATATAGATGATTACGATGATAAGATATGATTAGATAACGGATAATATGTGTGATTATAGAGCAAACTCTACAGAATAACAACAAATACTAAAAACCGGCGAAGTGTGAGTCGGTCTTGCGCTAAAGGTCCCGGACAAAAAAGTTTATTTTTCTAAGTTAATAATGTTGTGTTCTGTGGTGGTGTGGTACGGAACCCTCGGTGCGCGAGTAGCCCGACTCGCACTTGACCGGTTTTATTTATTATTTGTTGTTTTATAATTTTTTTTTGCTCTATAATCACACCAAGTTTGATGCCTGTTTACAACTTGTGGACAAGGTGTAAAAATGTATGTACCTATACTAAAATAAGTGGTTCAGAGACCATCAAACTGAACAACTTTCTGTGTGGGATCAGATCAACAATAAAATCCTGAATAAAAACCCGCTGTTCCTTTTTTTTTGGCTCTAGTAGAGTACCTATAATTGGCTACTTGACAACTAGTCACATCAGCTACTCTTTGTCGGACGTCAAAACATGCGCTTTGTATGAAGATTTGTACTAAATATTGAGTTGTGACGTCATCAACATTTTCATTACTTTTTATAGTTTATCTTGTTATTAAAAATAGTATTCAAGCTAAAAACTCAATGAAAATGGGAGTTTAGCGTTATTTTCTAACCGTTTTTTATTGAGTAGATAAAAATAAAATATATTGAATGTAGTCAAATACCCAATTTTCTATGGACCCACAATTTTTTTTGACGCGATTTCATTACTTGATCCCATAGTAATTGTTTGGTTGTTTGTGGCACCCCCGTATGTAAGTAAAGTTTTAAAACACAATCTTTTGTTTGCGAGACAACATTTTCTAAAACCACTTTTCGGTAGACTAGGTAAGACTACGTAATCAATAAAGATACTACTATAACTTACTTGAACAAAATCAGTCATAATCCACAAGGCATTCCGAATTGACAAATTATTACTTCATTATTTCTAAAACAAACACTTATTAAAAACTTTTATTAAAACAAACATTTTATAAAAACTTTGAAAGAATTAAAAAAACGTAATATAAAAAGGAAAATTGAGAGAAGGAAGTATTTGGGCAAAGGAATTTTTGTTGGAAGCCAAATGAAAATAGGCGACGCTTAAATCCAACCGCAATGCGTTTTGGATTTCGAACGCCACACCGTTCTCTATTCAAACATTAAAAATAAAATAACTGAAAGAAACTAAAATGATTCGTAATTGGCTGAATGTAAATTGCCAGTATTTGTTGGGTTTTATTTTTAAATGGCGTCCGTAGCGCCCTCTAGCGACCGTCTTGCGGCGCGGTGCCGCGTTGACTGCCTGAAAACCACCCCTAGGGGGGGATGGAATACCTCTCTATACTTATGTGTTTACATCTTAAATGGGGGTGCGCATAGAGTAGACCGATGAACCTAGAGAATGCTGTTTTTCAACATATACAGGGTGAAATTGATATCATTAGCATCCTTTTAAACTAAGAGTCTACCCATCAAACTGAACAACTTTTACTATGGGAGCAAACCGATCGGAGCAAATAAAAAATCTTGTGTTCCATACTAAACTGCAATGTCGACGCGCGAGTTCGCGACTCAAAAGTATGCAACAGCAGATTTTTTATTTACTCCGATCGGTTTGCTGCCATAGCAAAAGTTGTTCAGTTTGATGGGTAGATATTAGTTTAAAAGGATGCTAATGATATCAATTTCACCCTGTATATGACAGGGCTTGTAAAGATAATCCCACTAAAAACATTTTATTGGCAAATTGGCTGTCACTGTCAAAAAGATGTACGATCTTATCTAAAGCCCTAAATCTACAATCCCTAATTTCACAAACTCTATACCTTAGTCAAAATAATATGTGGCTTGGCTATTTCGCTACATTCACAATTTATATTGTTATTGAATGAATAAATTAAATGAAATGAAATTCACATGGGCGTTAGGTGAAAAATTTATTCACTGTTCATTACTTTTCTGTTATACTTATAGTAGCTCTTGTTAGACCGAGAGCCGACCGTAATGTTATGCATCTATTTCTTAGGCGAACGAAATCTGATTCTAGTGTACGTTTACACATACAAATTCTACGCCGCAAGTCCGGTAGATGAAATGGAAAAATCCCGAAAAAAATTGTTTTCTTGGTAACCGACCCTATGGATTTTTTAAAAAACAATTTAAATTAGTTTTAGGTAATTAGGTAAGCTATCTTCCCCTTAACGTCGGACCATTATTTACGGGACACCCTGTATAATAAAATAACAATGGAAAAATAACCAAATCGATATTTTAATCCTATCTGTTTATTTACATTACTCTATAAAAAGGCAGTGTGTTTCAACCGCGATCTGTATCTACGTGACATAATTTATTCCTGAAAATCATAAGAAAAACTCAGCATAATAATCAAATTATTCTAACTTTACACAATGGAGAAGAAGAAACATAAATAATTTTATTTTTTAGCCGTGTCGTTCGGGAATCATGTGCTACCTCATTTCTACACTTTTGAGAGTGTGATGTGACCAAGGGAAACGGTTTCTTAAGGGCCTATGTCGAAAAATAATTTAAGCGAAACGGGCGTGTGATAGCTTATATTACTGCCAGATGCGAGAGAAAGAGATGGGGCGGCGCGCGCGCCTGGAATGAATCAAGCGAAAAAACAAACTTTATTTAATTGTGATTGTACTATTTATGGAAGTTCAATTCTGCTCTAATCAAAACTTAGATAATAGCAATCTCTTTTTTTTAAATCAAGTCTCATGTTTCTATTATTCACAGTTTAGCAGTTACAAGCGTTTATAGACAAAAACGGAGGCTACTTTGGCTTGTTTTTCTATCGAGAAAATTTGTCTTAATCGTGTTTTGGCTCTAATCAAAACTTCAATTATATGTTCAATTTACACATATCCGCAAATCATTTTCCTACTGTTAGTACTTCATGATATATGGAGCTTTGAAGAATCCTATTTTTTTTACATAGCCCCTTAAGCATTATTTTAGTATACAAAAGGCTCACCTATCACCTAACATAAAAAAAAAAAAATAATCATCATAAATATTTTTTCATTTTAATATTTTTTTCACTATTCAACTGTGCTGAAATCCGTATCGCGCTAAACTAGACTTATTTACTATGTGATTGACAGCAGCTTTTAACGTCTGAGCGATCTGTCAAAATTGCTCTAATGGTTGTCAAATGATAAGCGCGATACCGAATGTGTAAAAAGTTCGCACGCGGTCCAATCACGGTTCCGTGGAGATTTTTTACCACGATCGTTCTCCATTGACGGACCTGACGACCCGATTGGTGTAATGGTCACCACACTGGACTGCCAAACCAGGTCTTGTGTTCGAATCCCGGTTCGGTCATAGATGTTATAATGTTTGTACCGTTGTTGTACGGTTTCCATAAGAAAAGCCTAGTACCTAGCTTACTTGGAATCACTATAACGTGCCATAAAGCTTGCTAAAATTGTGCTAATTAGTACAACCTCTAAGGCTTAGAAAAATAATATATCTAGAATGAGCCTCACGCTTCTACCATATAAAACAAAAGGGGCCAACTTTCTTATGTTAGTCTGCGTGACGCGTCATACAAATTATGTATGTGTGAGTGTATATGGATAGGGTTTAGAGGCCAGTGCTGGATGCAATTTTTTTCTACGCGTTTGTTACAAGGGTAGGTTAGTTGGTATTTTTAGGAAAATTTCAATTATAACCCCAAAAGATTATAGTCGAGAGATTAAATTTGTTGGAGGTCCTTAAACTTTCTGATACAATTATTATCTTCGTTAACTAAAGAAAAGTTAAATTAAATCAAAAGTTCTCTCATCGATTGAGTTATTTCCACGTCGCTTCGAATTGAGTTCGACTTATTGTAAGATAATCTTCTGGCATTGTTTCCAAGATTTTCAAATAAAGAGTTTCTCTTGTAGTCAAACATACAAACGAGCCAATTTAAAAGCAATGCTTTGGTCAAAAAGCCATGGTGGTACAGTGGCGAGTAACCTTGCGTGCCGTGCAGGAAGCGATGGATCGATCCCCGTCCAGGAGTGCAATTTTTGAATCTCATACGATGAACTAAGCAGTTGAAAAAGTATGGAGATACGCATCTTTCTACTGCTGATTTGACTTTCAAAAATCATACTCCAGCAGTGCGATTATTGAAAGTAAAATTAGCAGTAGAAAGATGCGTATCTCTACCATAGACATTATTATTCTACTACCGTGAGTAGACCTAGTAAGTGTGTGAATGAGATTCCGATCATAATGAAAAAAGCTACGTGTGCGAAAGAGATTATAATATAATTGCCGTAAAACCATTTTGAAACAAATCGGAGTCTTTTGGAGCCCTGTCAAAAAATTATTTCTCGTTATTTTAGTGATTTAATTTAAATTCATTTTGTGTTTCATAAGAGAAATATAAAAAATCATAATGGTGTCGTGTTCCGTGTTGGAATGTAGTGTAACTTACACCAACAACCCAAATAAAGAAACGTTTCACAGGTAAATACGATCAGTACAATACCACTTTCATGAGGCTTGTTTTCACATATGTTTTTATTAAAATGATTTAGTAATACATTCATTAAATGCAGTAAACATCCTATTTTCTAAATAATGTGTAATTTTAAATAATTATGTGTAAGATAAAAAAATATTGTGTACGTGAAAAAGGAACCGTTTCGCATAGATATTGCACAAAATCTATCGATATGTCGATATACCTAGCTCCCTCCGTTCATGTCTCGTCAGATTCTGGTATTGTTTTTAAACGTAGGTATTGAAAGGCTGATTTATAGCCCAGTCATTTTACGGTTGGAGCCGGGACTAATTGATAATTGAATTTTTTTTTTGCTATAATATTGAAGAGCTAATTTGAGCTTGGAAATGTACCAAAATTAAAAAAATATCACGACAGCAACAGTTCCAATTTTAAAATTTAGATATTACGAGCTTTAACCCGTGACTTCGTCCGCATAAATTATATACCAGATTTTGAGACTCGAGAGTTTCGTTTTTCAATGTGTGTACGGTTATTGATTTTAAGTCAGATGATAAGCTATCAAACAAATAAAGTTTCATCAAAATCGGTTCAGTAGTTTAGCGAGATAAAATACATACCAGTTTTTAGGTCTAATTATTAGATTTTAAACTCACTCAAGTCCAATTTTTTTTCTTCAAAATAATGTATTTTTGTTCAAAATAATATCAAATAGCTTTCTGAAGTCATGTTTTTGACTCTACCACCGCGTCGGGAGTGTTTCGCTGTAGAGAAGATGCGGCCTGAAACTGAACAACACATTGGTTTCACACAATAAGTTTCATCATAATCGGATGTAACATCCCCGTCATATTGATTTTGTTCGTATAAAATGTATCCTCTATGTCACCCAGACCATAAATAATAACGAATCGATTGCCACCTCATTCATCAACATCGGCTCAGTAGTTTAGGTGCTACGGCGGAACATATACGTAAATGCATGGAATCAAAATCAGCATAATTTATCATACTTAATCATGATGAACCGTGGTTCTTTTCTCTTTGAAACGCTGCTAGTTTCAATTATGTATCGCAAAATTCTTCGAAATTATATTGCACCTGTACATTCTGTGAAAAAACAGGATAGGTTTTTAAGTCCTGGCTACTACAGCAGGTTTTTATTATTTTCATAAATTCGATTCCATATCAAAAATTAAGAAATCTTTGATTCAGGGACCCCTAAACACTATAGTCATATGCTTTTATTACAAAATATTTTCAATGCTCAGACACACATTTCAGTTTTATAATAAGTAGTGTATGTAGACAAATTATAACCCAGCAGATTAAAACCTTATAGAAGTCGGTGTGATTATGATATCAATAATGCGGATACGTCAATGTCACATCACAAAAACTCACACACATACCAATTTCGCACATACTGACATTTCGGTTTCGGTGATGCGATAATGAGGAGTCACTTGAGCCTCTACCCGCACTTTCGAACTTCGCAATTCCGGGAACATTTTCATTCCAAATTCAACTCTATTACAATGAAGCGCGGACCGAAACAGTGGCGATATAGCGAACATCGAAAGTGCGGGTACAGGGCTTGGTCTACTCGGTAGTATCTTTTAAATCGAAAAAACGGCACACGCACGTGATGCACGCACTTTTCGTGGGGCTGGGCAATTGCGTTTTTCATAGAAAATATTCGTCGACCTATGGCCTATGACCTAAGTAACAGTTTTAAAGCAGTGTAGGTAGATGGATTGTAAGCCTAGCCGATTTAGACTTCGTAATATTAAAATATAATAGTAGTAGTGACTACTATAAATTAGTGATGTAACATTGACATATTCGCTATTATCGGTATCAAAATCACATCGACTACTAAGTAGTCGATAATCTGATATCGATGATTTTGATATCGATAATCGCGAATACGTCAATGTCACATCACTAGAACTCACACACGTATCAATTTCGCACATATTGACATTTCGGTTTCGGTGATGCGATATTGAGGAGTTCCTCAGTCTACTCGGAAGTATAATATGTTTATGATCTCTACAGTAATTTTGACATTTTCAACTGCTGAACTCAGCGAATGAGATTCAAAAATCGCACTCCAGGTTGACTCGTACCAATGAGTGTTTCGGAATTTATGTACGATTTAAACACCACTGGCTTCACCTAAGGTGAAGGAAAACATCGTGAGGAAACCGGCATGCTTCCATTTCGAGGCCTGTATTGTACCTACTGTCCATTACAAGTGGCAACGGGCCACTCCTCATCACACTGGATAGAGTTTCGGTACTACTAGTGAAACTTGGATGTTCTGAAGTTTCAGAATAACTGACTACCCCCTAGGGGAAAATAGTCGTGTGCATATGCTATGCTTTGGTCAATGCAAGACTTTTGAGACTTTTCCCACGTAGCGCTTTCAGCTTCTCGTTGGCAACGTGGCCCAGCGTTGCTGAAAGCGCTTCGTGACACAAAATAACACGAGGTGGTTTTGACATCATACCTTCCTTATTTCACATATCTGGTTATTACAGAAGCGTTGGTTTCATCACTTGTGTAAACAAATTGAACAATGCTAACTATATGATACTTGAATTAATATCAATAATTTGTACTGATATTTACATGCGTTGGTGGTGTAATGGTCAGCATAGTTGCCTTCCAAGCAGTTGATCCGAGTTCGATTCTCGGCCAACGCATTGATTTTAATTCTAATTCGATTAAAATTAGCTATCAACTTAAACAAATCTTCAATATTTACTGGTCATACTTAAATATGTACTGGTATTTCTCCTTTTTAAACTTGATCAAAATCAACATACGGGTCGAATTGAGAACCTCCTCCTTTTTGTTTTGTTGAAGTCGGTTAAAAAACATGTATACTTCAATAAGATCACGAAACGGAGTCGAATTTCATTCGATTCTGTCACATGCGTTGGTGGTGTAATGGTCAGCATAGTTGCCTTCCAAGCAGTTGATCCGAGTTCGATTCTCGGCCAACGCATATTTTTTGTATCATTCATTCCTTGTACCCTATAGAGTATAGAATATAGGCAACATTCTAAAGTCATATTTTGTGATTTTTACCACAGCGTCAGTAGGTTTAAGTGTAGAGTAGATGCGTCCGAAAACTCTACATTACATCATCTTTTAGTGGATTGAATTATTTTTTATTTTTGTTTACTTCATTCCACTGCTCGGCAAAGGCTTCCCCCTTGCTCTTCCACTCCTTCCTGTTTTGGGCAACCTCTGGCCATTGGTCGTAAAATTTATCCAGGTCATACCGCCACCTCTTCCTGGGTCGACCTGGACGCCACCGACTGTTTTCGGGGATCCAGGGCATGATTTGCCCATCTCTCAGGATGCATCCGACAGAGATGACCGGCCCACTCCCATTTAAGTATGGCGCTTTTCTCTGGAATGAAATGTATAACGCAGCGATGACTCATTCCGAAGATGCCAGGCGGATGTACCCGTCAATTTAATTAAATTTAATTTAATTTATGTATTCCTACTAACATAGAATAAGAACATACTAACTTTGAGTCCTGGTTACTTGGATAAATAAATATTTTATTATTATTGTATGTCTTACGTTCCGTAATCACGGGCAATTAAGTCCCGGACCTTTGGAAGGCGTGCATGGGGCCGAAGCCAACATGTAGAGGCCCGTTCAAAAGACAAGTTAATCTAAATGTAAGGGATACACAAATGGCGGATACCATCTCCGAGCGTACAACATGATACCCACGGGGATGGTCCCCGCCATTTGTGTAAAGACTATTGGAGTACGGCGCTATGGCCGCGATGGAAAAATAAGGTCTTGGGCTATGGAGGTGAAAGTTGGATGGTTGGATACTGGGCTATGGGAGGAGACTAACGGACGCCTGCCATGACAACTAGTCTCAAAATTGTAAATAGGGCAGGCGGTGACTCGCCGACTCGTCGAGTGGGCCCCATAAAACGGCCGCACGCACAAAGTGCGACAATGGGGCAACATCTCATTGAGCGGCTGAAGGTTGTCGAGAGGTGCGGCTCCGGTTTCACCATCGCGGGGTTTACCCCCGTGAGCGGGTTTCCCCGTTATTACGCCATTACGTGCAATACACTTCCAACCTGGAGCATAGGTTCTGCTCTTGCGATTCCACTCTGGACGGCCAATTAAGGCAAGCCAGAGGTAGGGGGGTGCGTTACTGTGTGTGTGGGTGTGGGGGTGTGTGTGTAGGTGTGTGCGTGTGTGAGCGCATGTCTGTATGGTCCCCCTGGATAGGGGTCCGCGGTGTCGCCACTCACCGTCAGCTCGCCACAAGCTGCCCCCGCGGGGTTATTATTATTATTGTATCTCATGTTGGTATTTCTCGGGCCGAAGCCCGGACCTTTGGAAGGCTTGCGTGGGGACACGGGTCCAACACGTAGAGGCCCCTTTGAGACACTTTTATCTAAATGTGATGGGATGCACCAACCGTGGTCTATCTCTGAATGCATTATGCAAATGCACCAGAAGACATATCACGTTCGGTGCAGAGACTATTGTAGGAAGGACAAAATAAAACTACTCGGGTTATGGGGGTGAACTTGGTGGGCCGGGAAATCTGGGTTATTGCGGAGAGACTCGGGACGCCTGCCGTAACAAATGTCTCTAAGTTTGTCAAAAATGGCAGACGGTGACTTGCCAACTCATTTGATGGGCCCCCCGAAATGGCCGCTCGCAAGGAGCGACAAGGCGGCAACATCTAGTGAGCGGCTAAGGTTGTAGAGAGGTGAGTCTGCGGGCGCCAGTTTCCGGTGCTAAGCGCACCAGTCAGCAGGCCCCCGGCGTTATGACATTTTACACTTCCAACCTGGAGCATAGGTTCCGCTCTTGCGACTCCACTCCTGGCCGGCCGGTTAAGGCAAGACAGGAGGTGAGGGCCAAATCAATCCGGGCCCTCTGGAGAATCGGGTCCGTGGTGTCGCCAATCACCAACAGCTCGCCACAAGCTGCCCTGCGGGCTTATTATTATTATTAATTATAACCTTAGATCAAAGTAAAATTATTATAACAACGAAAATTGAAAAAAACAAAAGAAATTGAACAAAATCCCCCTTTTCACTTAAAAGTAACTTGCGTAAGCCTTGCCAAGATGATCTAAGTAGGCGAGCGTGTACTAGGGTGGCATAATGTTGGAGTAGCAGATACAGAATGACTCGGCGGGACGTGTCTCGAGCATTATGAGACCACGGACGCGCCTCTGACGTCACAACGATTACTACAGGTCGTTCAAAACTCCACAAAATGACATTGTTTAAGAACCAATATTAAATACATTTGTAAAACAAAAGAAATTGAAATAAATCCCCCATTTCAGACAAAGTAACTTGCGTAATCCTTGGCAAGATGAGCTAAGTAGGCGAGCGTGTACTAGGGTAGCATAATGTTGGAATAGCAGATATACAGGGTGAAATTGATATCATTAGCATCCTTTTAAACTAACAGTCTACCCATAAAACTGAACAACTTTTGCTATGGGAGCAAACAGATCGGAGCAACTAAAAAACCAGCTGTCCCATACTAAACTGCAACGCCTACTCGACTCAAATATTATATGCAACAGCAGATTTTTTTTGCTCCGATTGGTTTGCTCCCATGGTGAAAGTTGTTCAGTATGATGGGTAGACTCTTAGTTAAAAAGGATGCCAATGATATCAATTTCACCCTGTAGAATGATTTGGCGGGACGTGTCTCGAGCATTATGAGACCACGGACGTGCCTCTGACGTCACAACGATGACTACAGGTCGCTCATATTTTTGAAACAATTTAATGAGACTTATACAGGGTAAAACACCCTAGTAATACTTAAGGGAGTGCTGCAGACCATCAAACTGAACAACTTTCACTATGGAGCCAACATCGAAATTGAGAAAAAAAAATCAGCTCTTTCATAAAAAACTGCAGTACCGAGTACCGTCTCGACTCAAATGTATGGGACGGCAGATTTTTTTTATTTTTTCTCGACGTTGGCTCCATAGTGAAAGTTGTTCAGATTGATGGTCTGAAGAACCCCCTTAAGTATTACTAGGGTGTTTTGTTACGCCCTGTATATTCCACTAGCTGTTGCCGACAATTTTGTCTGTGTTATTATAGGTATTTTTGCTAAAATGTCTGTTCCCTTCAGCTATGATGTTCTCCTCATGAGTATGAATTCAGGAAAGTAATGGCTTTCTCTCTGGTATATTTGCTAAAATACATGTCATACTTACACTTCAGCTATGATGTTTTTAAGACCAATGTTGCTAACATGGCGACACGACGGCTTCAGCACCATTGTCGACGTAGATCGAAATGTTCAAATGAATTTAAATATTGATTTTATTCGACTCTTAGATAGGTACTGTACACTTCAGCTATGATGATTTCCTGATTGAATATTATTATGCTGGCATATGCCACTTCTTGAACTCCGTTGTCAAATGTACTCGTACCAAAATGTACAAACGAAATAATTTTTTTGTGGTTTTTTGTGTGGTTAAATTGTGTGGTGTCACGATGAGAGATAAGTGAGAAATTGTGTAATAAAATAAGAGATCGATGTAAATTGAAAGAGGATGTTGTGACAAGAATAAAGAAAGGTGTGCTTCGTTGGTTTGGTCTTGTGGAGAGGATGAGTGACAGCAGATGTACGAAAGAGATATATGTTGCTAATGTGAGTGGAAGTGTCGGCAGAGGGCGCCCTCGTAGGACTTATGCTGATCAAATCAGTTGCGTCCTACAAAAAGGGGAGGTGCGGAGTACTCGAAACCGACGGGCATGTATGAAGAGATGTATGGATGTGCATGAGGAAAAAGAGGTATGTAAGGATCGTAGAAAGTGGCGCGCCCTGGTCTCTACCTACCCCACTGGGAAAGAGGCGTGACGTTATAGATAGATAGATAGATAGAATTAATTTTTATTTAATTCAACACTCTTTTCGGAGCATCCTGTAAGCAACCATAATATCTTCCCCCGAAGTAATTCCGCGGACGTAGCGGTTTGTGTACTGTGTTTGTTTATTTAACTTCTGTACAATGTTATATTACATGAAGTTACATTGTCATCTCATAGTGAATGCTGGTTAAAGTTTCATCATAATCATCATCAACTCGTATCCTTCCGTTGCAGTATACCTAAAGTTTTCGAGTTTCTTTAAAAGGATTTGATATTTGCCTGAATCTTTCATAATAATTCATCTCTATAGCGAAAATTTCAGGATTTCCCGTTAAAATGTTTACATCTTATACGTACGCACGGCGACACATCAAGCTATACAAAACCAAAACAAGCTGGCCGCGCGTAGGTCGAGTAATGTATAACGTCGCGCGGCCAGCTTATGTTGGTTTTGTATAGCTTAATGTGCCGCCGTATGTAAATTATTTTCACAGACCCATATTTTTTTTAAACCCGTCGCTTACGATGATGGTATTAGAATGAGGGTTTTTTTTTCATGCATCTTTTACATTAAATTCTAAAAAAAGTCTAATTAGATTTGAATTAGGTAGGTATAATACTTATATCCCTGTACATGATTAACTTAATACATCTTGGAAGAGGACTATCGCTTAACACTCGCACTCACTCACTTGACATGTAAATTATTTTACAAAATAAATGACTATGACTATGACTATTAATAAGTCAGGCATTCTTTGCCTAATTAAGCTTTAGTTGGTAATTTCTTGCAAATTTGCACTGTCTCATTATCATTAAGTATTCAAGTATTGTAGCCTATAAAATTGTGATGTAGATGCTTAATGTTAATAAAATAAACGTTTGAGTTTGAGTTTTGAGTTTGACTTTTGAATAATGATACCTAGATACACCACCAACGCATTGTAAATAGAAAACGAAAATAATTAATGGGTACCTATTTAATTAAACTTCAACTTCAATCTGTGTTACTTGTTTCATTTATTTAAACAAGTGAAATGTCAAGCACTGAAGCCGCTCGTCGAGTCCGTAATGAATCCAGTCAGACTATTACTTGTTATAGAAATTTCCAGTATATTAAATAACTTTCATTTATGAAGACTAAGTAAATGCTCGGTGTTTCTCTGAGAGATCACATTAGAAATGAAGTGATACCTACGTCAGAGAACTAAAGTGGTTGACATAGCTCAGAAAATTAGCAAGCTGAAGTGGCAATGTGTACATAATTCATGCACAGTTCTTACATTACTGATACTCTTTCTTATACTGTGCCTACATGCTCATTTGTACATAATAATATATTGTATTAATTCAAGTAAACCATCACATGCGTTGGTGGTGTAATGGTCAGCATAGTTGCCTTCCAAGCAGTTGATCCGAGTTCGATTCTCGGCCAACGCATCGATTTTAATTCTTTCTCAATTATAATTAGCCATCTAGTCAAAGCATTTCATAAACATTAATTTGAGTTAGATATTTACCATCAATGGGTCAGAAGAGAACTATGCTACGCCTTAATTCTTTATAAAAATACAGTTGTAGAAATGTTACAGTCCACCCCGAAAGTACATGGTGAGTGTATCTGTGAATGCAAGTATTTAACATCCGTTAACGTCAAATCAAAGGGGTTTATGTAATTTTATATGGACCAATGGCGTCAAATTTTGTTGTTCTTGTTTTGTAACTTTTATAATGAAAAGGTGTTTCAATTTAAGTATTTATAATGAAAAGGGAACAGAGTTCAATTTTAAACTCTTCTAACACATGCGTTGGTGGTGTAATGGTCAGCATAGTTGCCTTCCAAGCAGTTGATCCGAGTTCGATTCTCGGCCAACGCATTGATTTTAGTTCTATCTCAATTATAATTAGCTGTTGACTCATTCAAATCATTACTTAATGATTGATTATGATACCTACTATTATAACAAAACAATAATGTGGAAAAAAAACATTTCATCGAGAAAGAACTAAGGTAGAGTCGAGTCATATTTTAAACGTCAATCACATGCGTTGGTGGTGTAATGGTCAGCATAGTTGCCTTCCAAGCAGTTGATCCGAGTTCGATTCTCGGCCAACGCATATTTTTATTAATTCTTTTCTCATCATTCCATAGATTTATATATTACGAGCTTTTACCCGCGACTTCGTCCACATAAATTATATACCAGATTTTAAGTCAGAAGATAAGCTATCAAACAAAAAAGGTTTCATCAAAATCGGTTCAGTAGTTTTTGCGTGATACTCGAACAAACAAACACCCAAACAAACAAACAAACAAACATACAAACAAACAAACAAACATACAAACAAACAAACAAACAAACAAACAAACAAACAGACAGACAAAAAATCCAAAAATTGTTGATTTCGAATCAGGGACATCTAAAACCCATATCGTAATCTTTTTTTTGTAAATATCTTCAATGTACAGACACACTTCTGTTACAGTTTTATAATAGTTTAGACTAGCGTAAGGATAGGCCCGTCAGAATATTTTACAAAAACCTTCTTCATAACTCGTATACGAACTATATCGTGTCATATATTTGTAGTGCTCTAAATTGACATTTTTCCTTGCATTTTGCATCATTCCTACATTTTCCAATAGTTGAGCACTATTGAGCAAATAAAGTAATGACTCGATAGTTTCAGTATCTTCCAGTTCAATCTATTGAACTGGAAGATACTGAAACTATCGTAATGACTCGATAGTTTCAGTATCTTCCAGTTCAATCTATTGAACTGGAAGATACTGAAACTATCGAGGAGGCATGCTAATCTGTCAAGCGTGTGCCGGACGTAACGGCGCGGCGATTCAATATGTCTCTCGAGAAGTATCTACGACTACTTGATAGACTATCGCTATAAGTTCGCTGTCAACGATTTTGATGTTCGATTCCTCTAACTACATCGATGACTCTGGATTTTACTGTGAAAATGATTCCCATCTTCAGCAAGCCCTAGTTTTGGAGTTTTTTCAAACCACCATGGTTTTATGTAACGACTACTACCACCAGAGATAGTAGCCGGGACCAACGGCTTAACGAGCCATCAGAAGCACGGAATCATCTTTCTTTTCAGACAATCAGGTGATTCAGACTGCAATGTCCTAACCAACTAGGGAACACACACCAAAGTAACATTTCACTAGGTGTCACTGTCCCCCGTGGGAATCAAACACACGACCTCCATGTCAAGAGCCTATGGAGGTGCTACTTGGGAATGTTCCTCCATTGAAAAGGGAAGTACTTCCGCCAGGCTAGGTGTGATGCCTGGGGACCGGCCGTGGTCCAACAGTTCTTAGTTGGACCTTCTATATATTTCGAATCTCTGTGATTATTTCTCTTGCGCAATTTATGTCTCGCATTCGATTGTGAACCTCATGTGTAGTAGGTTACGAGTTGCGTATTTACGATGAACGTTGTCTTTGTATGGAGCATATTTCCGTGAGCGACGGTATCGCCATCTGTTGGCATCTTTGCTATAACTTGTGGGTGCTGGACATCTGTAGTAGTTCCCCACAAGCCCAACTGGTCTTAATCACCACGGAAGCAGTCCTGATTCCCTGATTCGATAACGAAATGGAATCTAGACCTATCCGATTTCTATTCTAAGTCAGGACTAATTACAAAATGCCTAACAATGAAGTTCAATCTAGATTCTTTGATCGACTCTAGGTAGGGTTCATTATATCGTATGCTTGTATGATTTTCCTCTGCAATGGAACCTATCACATTACGTCATTAAATTGTATGTTGCAATTTAGGTACCTAATATCATATGTCATTATGAATATTCCACTTGCAGTAGGTATTATAATTATGATCATGTTTTGCCAAAAATATTGAGAATATAATGTAAGAATCAGTAACGGATATGTTTAGCCGTTAAGCGAGGAAATGCTGCCAGCATCTTGGCTACCCTCCCGCGCGGTCCAAACCTGTACCATATTTTAGGTTAAGTTCGTTTTATGTTCTTAATATTTGGGGGAATTATTTATTGGTAAAACAAATAAAAGTGGGTAAGTACATTAAAAATAAATAAAAATATTGAGAACCTAAAACTAACTTACCCTAAAATTTACCCTAACTCCCCCTTAATATTTTAATTTATTTTTAATGTACTTATCCACTTTTATTTGTTTTTTATTGAACATAGTAAGATATAATATGACAAACAACAAAAATGTATAAGAATCAGTATCATAAGATTTTCTCTTTCAACGCGCGTATAACTTCTAAACGCTTTAATTTCGGTATCCACTGTTCTCCATTAATCCAAAAATATGCGTTGGCCGAGAATCGAACTCGGATCAACTGCTTGGAAGGCAACTATGCTGACCATTACACCACCAACGCATGTGGCTGGTATAATGAAAAGTTTATTGCGTTTCCATTTACCAATGTTTACACAAGTGTGAATAAATTCTGATTCAGCGGAATAAAAACGCTTGGATGTCTAGTATGCATAAATACCTACTAATCTAAACTATTATAAAACTGTAACAGAAGTGTGTCTGTACATTGAAGATATTTATAAAAAAAAGATTACGATATGATTTTTAGATGTCCCTGATTCCAAATCACCAATTTTTGGATTTTTTGTCTGTCTGTTTGTTTGTTTGTTTGTTCGTTTGTTTGTTTGTTTGTTTGGGTGTTTGTTTGTTCGAGTATCACGCAAAAACTACTGAACCGATTTTGATGAAACTTTTTTTGTTTGATAGCTTATCATCTGACTTAAAATCTGGTATATCATTTATGCGGACGAAGTCGCGGGTAAAAGCTCGTATTAAAATATTTTTAATAAGTAAACTTCTTTGCTTCACATGCAAATCTCAATATGTTACATATTTTAAACTTTAGTACTTTACTTCAGTTCGATGGGCTGATCGTTTCCTTATACAGAGTGAAATTGATATCATTAGCATCCTTTTAAACTAAGAGTCTAGTCTACCCATCAAACTGAACAACTTTCACTATGGGACCAAACCGATCGGAGCAACTAAAAAATCAGCTGTTCCATACTAAACTGCAATGCCTCGCGACACAAAATGTATGCAACAGCAGATTTTTTTTGTTCCGATCGGTTTGCTCCCTTAGTAAAAGTTGTTCAGTTTGATGGGTAGACTCTTAGTTTAAAAGGATGCTAATGATATCAATTTCACCCTGTAGAAGACACTATAGCATGGGGGTCATCATCATCATGTCATTTAAGAGCTACACTCTTGTCGGTGGAGTATTTGCCAATCCAATCTCTTTTTCGCCAGTTACTTGTGTTCCTGATACGACACGACATTAACCTTTCCTTTCATCTGTTCTAGATAACTCTGTGTAGATCTTCCTCTGCCTCTGTTCCCCTCTATTGGTATGGGGGTAAATCCCTGAAATTGCAAAGTGAAAAATCTGTTTCAAACACGAAATAAGAAACCTAATCTCTTAGCCATTACGTACGACACTCACTGTAAGAAATGCAGTGGTCCATTTCTAAACAACCAAATGGTAAAAGAATCAAATACGAATCCAAATTCAAAACAACTCTATCATACAAATCACAGGTCAACTCTACCTAGATGGAAACTGTTATCTGGCTATCACTATCTCTGTCTGACGCACTACAATACTGTTGCTATCTCATCTTTTCAGAGCTGTAGGCTGTTACCAATCGATTGACTGAATAATAGTACGGAAGAGATTTGTATTGAGGGATATATCCTAAGATATATTTTGTTACAGCAGCTTCGAATAACATTGAACCAGACGGTTATCTGAAGAAGTGACTGATGATAATAGATTCTTCACAGAAAAGCTGTCAGAGTCGCAGGATATGGATATTTTGAATTGAATAAGTGTACGCGCTAAGCACAGATGTAGGTACTCTCTTGTCCTTACCCTCCTATGTCTGATGGAACGGGAGACAGATACGATCAGGGGTGACAAATCTTACCAGGAATCATTAAATTATTTAAAAAACCTGTTAAAGAAAGAGACGTAAAAAAATGTACATAGGTACAACAAATGGAAATGCTGTACCTCAATATTTAACACAAAACAAAATTTCTCCTGGATACGTAGCGCGAGCCCGACACACACCGGTTTTTCTTATTTGTTATTTTACCGTTGAGTATGCATAGTTATACAGGGTAAAATTGATGTCATTAGCATCCTTTTAAACTAAGACTGTACCCATACCTACAACTGAACATCTTTTGCTATGGCAGCAAAGCGATCGGAGCAAAAAAAAATCTGCTGTTGCATACATTTGAGTCGCGAACTCGCGCGTCGACATTGCAGTTTAGTATGAAGCAGCTGATTTTTTTGTTGCTCCGATCGGTTTGCTCCCATAGTAAAAGTTGTTCAGTTTGATGGGTAGACTCTTAGTTTAAAAGGATGCTAATGATGTCAATTTCACCCTGTATATGCGCCCGCCGGGGACGCAGATAATAGTTTATTTCAGAGTGTTTTGTTTAATGGTTTGTAATTTTTACCTAAAATATCTACAGACCATCTCCTCGTGTACATCAGACGTAGCTAATAGTGCATCACGGCCCAGGGGGCATCGAACGCTTTCCACTCGTTAACGAGGAAAATGCACTGTTGCATTTTTATAGGGTTCCTCAAAAAGCTTCCCGAAATCCCTCCCTGAGAGGATTTAAGCGAGATAGAATACGAAAACGGATTTTGATGCGGTTTTCATTGTCTAGTCTAGTCTTTATTGTCTTTGTTGCACTGTCAGACGTTGCATTTTATGCATGATTGTTAAAGGGATATAATTCGGAGCGCGCTCCATACAAACTCAGGCTGGTTATAATTTTCAATACTAACCAATTGAAAACATTTCATTTTAAGAAAGGTAAAATTAGAAAACTATTAGGAGATTATTGTGATTCAAAGCTTATATCAAAATTATCAGATTTTTCTATCCATTATTTCTCGAGTTATTTGAAAAATACTGAAAAATAATATAGAGGCTGAATGAGATTTTATTCCTTTGCCTGCTTGGCTTTTGTATTGTATTTGACAGTTTTCATTTTTAATTTTATTGCGGCCAAGGCATTATAGCCGTAAATCCATAGATTTATATATTACTAAGTAATATATATATATGTCTTTGCGTAAATCCTACGTTTTTCAGAAAATTCAAAAGTAAATTAAAAATAGATAGGTATATCGGTCAAAAATTCAATCGGAAAAATACGTATCTCTTATTTTTGTAACCTATTTTTATACATATTTGTCATTAAAAACAGGTGGTTAAAAAAATGAAATTTTGTCAATTAAAGTACAGTCAGCAGCAATAAGTTCGATACACAAGAGTGTATAGAACAAGAGTTCTACGTCGTTGTACTCTACAAAATGTCAACCGACCATCCGGTTGCAGGTTTGCCTGCTGACCTTAGTATTATCATCATCATTATCAGCCTACGTCCCACAGGGCAAGCAGGGCACAGGCTTACCCTCAAGGAGTGTGTATGGTATGGGCGTCAATTAGGCGTCAATCCATTATTTTTTTTCAACGTACCTATACATGCAGATTTCCTCGCGATAGTTTCTCCGTTTGAGAGCAGTCGGTTTTACGTCAATAAATTTTAAAAATTCAATGGTTCATGGCATTTCGTCCGTCTCATTTAAGTGCTCATACAGGGTCCTTCTTAATATATGCAGACACTTTTTTAAGGAGATGATCAGACAGTTAAACTGAACAACTTTCTCTACGGGACCAAAAACGAAATCGCGAAAAAAAAATCTACTGTCCTATACATTTGGCTCGAGTAGGTTTGCAGTTTAGTATGGAAAAGCTGATTTTTGTTTTCGCGATTTAGATTTTTGTGCCATAGAGAAAGTTATTCAGTTTGACGGTCTGATGATCTGATCATACCCTTTAAAAAGTGTCAGCTTATTAAGAAGGAGCCTATACATATTAGAAAAATTCAATGGTACATGGCATGGCAAAACTCCAAAAACTCCATTTCTTCTGTGCGGATTCGAACCCTGACCCTCATAAGCCCAATTTAACAACGTGACAATTGTAATTTACAATGACAATTCAGGGTACACTGCAGGGAATGTTAAGATATAATTATGTTAGCTACTGGCATGTTTAGCATTATTATTATTAGTAACCAGCAATGTTGCTCGCAGAACCGATGGCCGATGGGGCCGAAAAGTTCTCGAGTGGCGACCGCGTACCGAAAAGCGCAGCGTGGGTAGGCCCCTCACACGGTGGACCGACGACCTGGTGAAGGCGGCGGGAACCCGTTGGATGAGGGCAGCGCAGGACCGATCGTTATGGCGATCCTTGGGGGAGGCCTATGTCCAGCAGTGGACGTCCATCGGCTGAGATGATGATGATGATGAACCAGCAATGTACAAAATCAGGGGATTTTGTCACGGACAATTGTCATGTGAATTAAATGGGGCCCAGGTAACTCTTTCTTATAATAACGTAATGGTATAGTAGTAATTATACAGAGTGAAATTGATATCATTGGCATCCTTTTAAAAACTATATACTATTACCTATTCTGTGCTAAGAGTCTACCCATCAAACTGAACAACTTTTACTACGGGAGCAAACCGATCGGAGCAGAAAAAAAATCTGCTGTTGCATATACAGGAAGATTTTTTTATCACCATCCAAATTTTAATAAAATGTTTGTTAATGAAAAAAAATCGATACGTGTTTTTTCTTTTAGTATCGCTCAGTACTAAAATATTGAGATATGACTACGCAAAAATGTCTTAAGAAAAACAATTCGACTGGACACAGTACGCACCTACCTGTGCCACAGATTACTTATTAATAGTTACTACCACTCGACCCGATTTCGCGCGCTTTTTCGAATTTAGAACTTTGCTTTTCAAGAACGAAAACTAACGAACGAATCTCTGTGGTCAGTAATTTTCTTTGGTTCAGAGCCTTTTAATTTTTAGAAAAAGTTTATTATGTGTCATTGTGTCATTCAACGAGTACTTTATTATAACCGTGTCATTGAACAAAAATTAAATAAAATAAGGGACTAAAGTAAGGCCAATTTAATAGGCCACATTTGACATTTGTGCGAGTGCGATTTTTGAAAATCATACGAGCGACTTGGCAGTAGAAAATGTCAAAATGACTATGGAGATTATGCATCTTTCAACTGCCAAGTCGCTCGTATGATTTTCAAAAATTGCACTTCAGTTTCAGCTTCATAGTGAGGTGACCTGCTTAAAAAGTGAGTGATTCGATTCAGACTTCAATTTCTTCAATTCAGTTATTATGAAAAGGTACTTATAGGTACTGTAATATTATTTTAAAAATCATCAGTCGAATCCCTGGCCCATTATTATTTTATCCACTTAAGCGTCCCATATGACTATAGTCCCGAAAATGACACTAGCCGTTTACGTCCATGGGACTATAGTCCCATAAAAACAGTGATGTTTATTTTTCGTTCTAATTCTGAACGCTGCTATAAATAGTTCTGCTACTCGATGCTAGGTGGTGCTAATATCCTTACACTATCCATAGACAACTTTTGTTTTCTACAGGAAAGTACAAAAATATTTAAAAATAAAGTCAAAGTTCATTTTTGCGTAAAATTTTTTTTTGTACAGTCATTTGGCAAGTTCAGTGATATATTTTGACTATAATTGAGCATATTTTTGAACAACAACTGTGCAAATAGGATGAATAGTTCATTGTTATCACGATATTGAGACTTGTACAAGAAAATAATGCGAAATATGTTATAGATTACCGATAAACAGGCTACGCTATTTCAGTTTCGTATTTAGGACTCCAGTCAAAATTGACTAACTTTAAGCCTTATTTTCAAGGCTTTACACTTTATTTTAATTCTGTAGTTATCAAGCTTTCCGTCAGTATTTTTTATTTTGTTATAGCGGTAGTATTTTTTGAGATGTAACAGGTTTTGTCGCGAAGTTCGCTCCCCGTTGACGTACGCGTCGCGCGATCGGCGCTTGGGACGCTACGGACATAATCACTGCGCGGTGCCGGACGCTTGAGTGGTTATATCGTAAACAAATCGTTTAAGGATCAAAATAAGATACCTACTTACATACCTAATTTATCGAACATTTTTGTTTTTTAACCGATTGCTTCCAAAATCGATATATAGGGGTTCCTGAGATCTCTTAACACGAATCCGATGTCAGATTTGAGAAAAGTGGCCGCCCTCTTGAACTTTTTTGTTTTTCAACCGACTGCGTCCAAAATGGATATCTAGGGGTTTCTGCGATCTCTTAACATGAATCTGATTTCAGATTTGAGAAAATTGGCCACTATCTTGAAACTTTTTAGTTTCTGGGCCGATTATTACCAAAATCGATATCTGAGAGTCCGCGGTCCTTAAGATTTCTGAAGCAATCTGTCCAAGAACTGAATAGATCAAGATGGCGGCCACTTTTCTCAAATTTGACATCGGATCCGTGTTCAGAGTCCACGCGGACCCTCAAGGCAGGCATTAGTTTATTTTATAAGGATTTATTAGTTTTTATCATTTTTGCTGTGCTTGCAACACCTCCTACTAAACAACATTGAGGCTGAGATTCTCAGAGACGATTTTTTAAGTCATAGTTCGAACTAAGTAGGGTCAAACAAAATGTATGGATTTTGACATACGGGAGTCCGAACTAAGACTTAAAAAACGTCTCTGAATCTCAGCCTGACAGTCATGTTGGGGTTGCTGCTTTTTTATAATTTATTAATAATAAATGATTAAATAACTCGTTAAATAAAAATAAATGATACTATCTGAGTCGTTTTTATAAAACCTCATAATTTATGACACATTTGACTTCAGTCAAAACTTCTATACATTTTAAGGTATTTTTTCAAGGGAGAGCGGCCGCGGCGGTTGTCCTTTAAAATTTACTGAACCCGATATCATCCCACCGCACGGGCACACTCACCCTACATACTATCAAAACAAGATTATTAAAATGTATCCATAAGCATGTTAGCGCTTTCATTCATTGCTGAAATGATAACAAATCATTTTTGCCTCAAAACTTAAAATGCGAATAACTTTAAATTGTAACTATCAAAATAATGAAATTAGTTTCAATCTAATTACTTTGTTATAAATCAGTTGGGGTGTATGAGGTTTTGCGCTAATTCATTAACACGTTGTATAAGTACCTTTTCATAATAACTGAATACAATTCACATTTATGATTGAAGTCTGAATCGAATCAGTCTTCTTAAGCAGGGCACCTCACTATGAAGCTCAAACTGACAAATGTCAAATGTGACCTATTAAATTGGCCCTACTTTAGTATAACACATAACATTTTAACAATATTTTGAAAGTGTTGTGTGTTCCTGTTAAGTTTACAATGCGTGGGACTCTGAAGCTAGGGCTTTGCCCCCCAGTCCTGCCGCACCCGGTTGGTACGAATACGAAACTCGATGACCAAACTTTATGGAAAATTCTGTAGGAAAAATTTTTAAATGTGCAATTTTGACCTGCCCTTTTTTTTATGAAATGGATTCTATAAGTGATACCAAACATATAGAAAAAATTTGGATGGTGATAAAAAAATCTTCCTGTATTTGAGTCGAGTAGACATTACAGTTTATTGGGACAGCAAATTTTTTAGTTGCTCCGATCGGTTTGCTCCCATAGTAAAAGTTGTTCAGTTTGATGGGTTAGACTCTTAGTTTAAAAGGATGCAAATGATATCAATTTCACCCTGTAGTTGTGTTATGTAAATTTCTTTATACAATAATTAAAAAAAAGTGCACACGTCGACACATCAAGCTACGCAAAACAAACATAAGCTGGCCGCGCGACGTTATGCATTACTCTACCTACGCGCGGCCAGATTATTTTGGATTTGCGTAGCTTGATGTGCCGCCGTGTGTACTCTGTGGTAGTGCACCTACAGTAAAAGACAACCACCAACTCGGGCCATTTTTGTACTACCAACTTTTTCTACAGCGTTATAAAAATATGGGAATAATAGTTCGCATACTCATATTAATAAAACTAATTATTTCAACGTTATATTTTATGGTACAAACGAGATATCTTGAATTGAATTTGGATATTTTAGTTACGAAATGTGAAAAAATGGCGAAAAAAACACAGAACAAGTAGTCACAAACTTTTTGAAAAAAGAAGGCCTTGACAATACATATTTTGACATTGACCACTTGACATTGACATAATTTTTTTTTAGGTTTTATTTCTCTAATTCTCTATTAAGGCTCCTCACACAGGTGCGATTTCATCGAGCGATAATATCGCTGCGATTTTACAATTTTTATTTTCAGTACAGCATTGGCTTCTAATTTTTTGAACACGATTGGGTTTAATAGCAAAACTAACATTTAAACCATGATCTGGTCCTAAAGCCAGGAATGTCTCCATATGAGGGAACTCTTTCTTATTAGGAAAGCCTTTCTAGCGACAGTTACCAAAAGTATGTCTATCTCAGACTATACTTATTCATTCTCATTGGTGGGGCGGACGCGTGACGCTGATCGCAAAATCGCACCTGTGTGGTAGGAGTAGGACATGCGACGCGGTCACAAAGTCGCCGGGATATTATTGCTCGATAAAATCGCAACTGTGTGGGGCCTTTAGTATAGTTAAATGGTGAAATAAAACAGTATTTGATTAAAAAACATAATTGTTATTCATTTTCCACATCTTCTTTAACAATTATTTATCATCCAGATATATGCAGCAAGAGGCTCAATATTTGTCTGGTGTCGTGCCCAACCCATGTACCAGACTACCTTCAGTATGCACAACACCCCACAGTCCTTTTACCACTAACACTGCTACAATAATAACACAAATGCTATCTTCCTACGACTGTATCACACTTTCATTAATAAGTAAGTATAAAGCAGAAAAACACAGAAAAACTAAAGCACAGCCGAATCGAACAAAAACATCAGATAATTCCACTGGATAATTCAGAGAAAGTACTCTTTGATTTAGAGCCATTTCAGAGCAAAATTCAGAGTGCGCTATCCATAAAGGAAGTAATGTGTAGTTTCACCTCCTTGAGGATTACCTCCTTGATGACGCTATCATTACCCAAGAAGTTTTACTACAGTAAAGATCGCTTTTTTATATTGCTAACTGCGCTATTTGTAATGACTTCGAGCTGTCATCATATTACTTTAAATATTTTGTAACACGAAACGACTTTATTTGTAGCTATTATAGCAATTGGTTTGTATTTTTATTATATTTGTCTATATTAAAATGCGTATATAAAAGCCATCACATGCATATGCATGCATATCACAAATTGGCCTGACGGCCCATACATTGATGAATGATGTCTAGAATATATCTACCGATCTGAATCTGACTATTTCAAGTGAGCACTCGATTTTATAATCTTTCAAGTTGTGTAGGTTCCTTTGAAATTAGATTTATTGCGGCTCAAGTGTTTGAGTCTTCAAGTTATTGATATTGTAACTATTTATAGGTTTTATGAGCTCTTGTAGGTTCAACTGTGATGATGATGATGGTTATGATCTATTTTGACAGCGACCCCTTAGTTGCAAAAGCAGTCAGGTACAACAGAACATAATATATCTATATCTATATCTATACTAATATTATAAAGAGGAAAGATTTGTACCTATTTTTGTATGTTTGTATGTTTGTAATGAATAGGCTCAAAAAGTACTGGGCTGATTTAAAAAATTCTTTCACCATTAGAAAGCTGCATTCACCCTGAGTAACATAGGCTATATTTATTGCTAGAAAAGATTAGACGTCCACCCGTGCGAAGCCGGGACGGGCCGCTAGTAGATAATAATACAACAGAAATATAAAGAAACTAGCGGCCCGTCCCGGCTTCGCACGGGTGGACGTCTAATCTTTTCTAGCAATAAATATAGCCTATGTTACTCAGGGTGAATGCAGCTTTCTAATGGTGAAAGAATTTTTTAAATCGGCCCAGTAGTTTTTGAGCCTATTCATTACAAACATACAAAAATAGGTACAAATCTTTCCTCTTTATAATATTAGTGTAGAAGTGTAGATTTATAATATTAGTGTAGATAATACAAACTTACCTTGGACGTTGCCACACAAATTATCATGTCCCGTTTAAAATACCAGCGACCGTAGCATGACAGCTTAGCTCTCCTTCTAATTGCGCGGGAACGAACGAGATAAAAGGCGTGTACGTAGCCATAATAACGCGCTTCATGCTAGGGCCGAAAAAATTAAAATTCTAGCGCCTGCCAAAACTATCAGAGCAAAACACTGTTGCCGAATTAGCACTCCTGCCAGTTCTGTTTGCAAGTTTTTTGATACAGGGACATAACTACCTCTTCATTTTCTGACGACCAATTTTATTATTCACAAAGCATTTTGAAAGTTTCAGGATGGTATGACGTGTGATGAGGAGGCAAGCCTTTTGCTCACTAAAAGACTGTATTTGAGGGTCGCTTCGTGCAAAATCTTCGGCAGGAAATGATTATACCTATTACAGATACCTACTTATTTTTCATGTGGTGCCATTTCCTAACTGAGGTTAGCTATCATTCGGGTTATTTGGACTCTGAAGACTGCAGCCCTAAATAGTGAGGTGATGTTTATATCGAACCATTCACAGGTTGTCCTTCATAGACTAGACATTCGTCTCACCAAAATTTTCCCCTGCAGAATAATCTGGAGCAGTTGGTATTTGTCACTTCTCATAATGTGACCGAGGTAACTACTGTGATTTCCTCTCTTGTTCCTCTTTTGCAAAATTGACTTAGGCCCACCACATTACACGGTTACGATTTCCTATGGATATGAAACTCCGTGCGGAATTCCGTATAGGTACTGCAGCCGTAAAGAAAGTATAAATATAGGTAGGTATACTATTCTTCTTATCGTGTGGGCAGAACCCTGGTGTCAGGGGTTTAGGGTTTGGTGAGGTAGGTACTGAACAACCTAGAAAGTTGGTTGGTAGACTTGGTAGTTAGGTATAGCAATGTTTCTCAGCTCCCCGCAATATTTCTCGGCAACTCGGTCGTGAATTTACGTAGGTATCTGTTATATACTATAACTCACATTACACAACTAGGCCTATCCCGTTAGACATGATGTTAATTAATGTGCCATTCATATTCAAGAGTCCATGACAGCCTGTTCATACACGAAGTCCTTCGAACCAAGCCATTTTTGTACCTATCACGTACATTATAAGGGTTATATCTGGGGAATTCTTACAAATTCTAGTAATGATCGAAACTCCATGACATTATACAGGTTGTTCTCTTAACGAAGTCCATAGAGTTAAACTATTTTCGTATTTAAATCGTAGGCATAAGGATTATGATTGGGGACTTCTCTTTAAATGTAGTAATGATTGAATTGGGATACACAATAGTATGAATAGTTCTCGTTTCCGGGAATTCTATAGAACATAATGATGTCATTTTGATTTGGTAATAGATTACTTACTTACTACCTACAAGGCATTTGATGTGTGGTATTAGTGTGTACACATTTATTTAAGGTTCCGTATCCCAATTTTTTGTTGACTTTCCAAAGAAAAAAGTACAATACCTCAATTGGGATGTAACTAAAAGAAAATAATAATTTTAGTTTCACATAATTTTATTTGAAACACCTTAAATTCGAACCGTTTTAAGTACAAATTTAAATTTTACTAAAATACATTTGTAAAAATTTAATTTAAGCCTACTCACGTATGGCAACACTTATTTTGTAACAATTCAGGGCCTCTTATTTCAGTTATTATGATTATGATATTTATGATTTATAATTCCTAGAGCCACGATTTCAGAATACAATTACAAAATGAATTAAGGGCGTTTTTCACTTCATATTTGTAACAAAAATTTGGAGATAATAAATTAGAAAAAATTAAACAAAAAAGAAATAAACACGAGTAAATGCGAAAACGCCCAATAAACAATAAGATTTTTTTGGTGCCTACTTATTTACAATGTGGGCATGAAGTTTTTTTTTCAGGTCCGTGACTTAGCTTATAAAATTTTCAAGCACAAAAAAATTTACTGAACATCTTGAATTCTCTTTTAGGAATATATTATTCTTCTTTTTTTTTTGGTTGGCCTAAACGTTTTTCTTTTTATTGTGCTGGCCCATAAATATTTATATGTATTTTATTATTTAAACTACAAACTTAATACTGTTTCTATATACAACATTCAACTAAATATAACAAGTTCTATACATTGTATAAAATACTTTACATTTATAGAAAAATGCAAGGCACCCCTTTAGCACCACGTTCTTTTAATAACCTATTATTTTGACTGATTTGGAGTATTATTTTTTACTTTAATGGTCGTTTTTCCAGTGTTTTTCTAGGGTATCCATAGATCACGCTATGCTCTTTGCTAATATAGATCAAGATTATAAAGAATGAAGACGGAAAAGATGATAAAAAAGATGCTAGCGCATCTTGTAATGGAATATTTAATTATTAACAAATCATTTTAATCGAAAAGTTTACGCCTGACATGGGTGTATGGGCTCGATCCTTTGGCCTTTAAAAAAATCAGGCACAGTCTTGACATGATTTCGCACACTTCTCTATGAAGCGATGAACATGCCATCTCTTGAGTTTTTTAGGAAGTAAAATTTTAACAAGAAAAAAAAGTCGTTCTTCAGTATACATTTTTCTCCAAATTAGCCAAATTAATAGGTTCTCTTTTAAACATATTTTTTCACTGGTAATGACCTGTATATTTATATATAAAAGACAAAACATTTCAATTTGTAAGTTAACAATTCATAGTACTTAAATTACAGTCTACATAAATCTCATTATTTCTATTCTATTTACATTAAATATAACGTTATTACAACTATAAGAACAGATTTAATTATGCATTAAGATCCTAAACTAATAAGGTTTAAAGGCGACTGAAAAACCATTGTAATATGAACTTCAGTGACTTAAGTAAGAGTTCTCTTGTGTACTGATATCATGAGGTCATCTTTTAATGGTCACTAGCAAACGCATACGCTAGAAATAGATCAAGAATTTAAGATCTTTTCCAAATTAAAACTGGCAAATTGCATGCATACACCTTGAAATTTTAAGGTGGAAGCGTGTATTTTGCTATGCCCACTAACCTAGACCATTTAAAAGTGAAAAGGCACTTCTAGTGAAAGGATGTGGAACTGACTACATCCCATTGGAGAATAATAGAAGCGTTTTTTATTACTAATTTCGGAAGCAATATATTTCAGAAGCAAACACGTTGTGAAGACAGCATAACAAATCCCATAAATATTTTACCCATTCAACGAAATAGTTCTTTCCATTTACATAAAGAATCCGAACTCTAATAAAATTATGATATTCCATGCGATACTAAATTCGGAAACCCCTTGTAAGAGTCGGGCAGAGTCTTACAACTGCCAGAAAGAGTCAGGCAGAGTCTTGGCAGTCTTGAAGTCTTGAAGATTCGTGTGCATTATTTGTCAGAAATATATCACAGATTGTAAATCAGTGCTTGGAGTGAGGCACTTAGTTCACAACGACACAAAGGAGAAATTGACGAGCCTCTATGACTTCCTGTGTTAGCAGATAACATTGAAAAAATATAGGAAACACTGTCATTATCCACTATTAACACAGCACACATAAAATTGTTTCAATACTAGTTTCAGTAGATTGTATACATGATGCACATTTTATTGTTATAATGTTAAGTTTTTTAAATAGGAATACTCAAATCTCAAGTAGAAATACTTAATACTACATTTAATACTGGAGGAAGACTTGATTCTAATCTAAGGAACAATTGTAACAAATTACCATTCCGACTGAAAAATGCTAAGGGCAAAACTGCAAAAGCGCATGTCAAAATGCGTTTTAAAAGGCACTTATTCAAGCCTTAGAAGTACGACACACTTTAAAGGCACAATAAAACATGCCAACATTTAATATACCCTAAAAGTAATCCCACAAAAACTATCGGTTAATACACAAAGACTCCACATATCTCGGGTCCATCTCATCAATTTCACGGCCTTTCGTCTCTGGTACGAATAATACCACAAACAATAGCCCAAATACAGATATGACTGCGTACATCCAGAATAAACCATACAATCCTATAAGTCCTTGGAAATCAGCTTTAGTTTTCACATTTAAAAATCCACATAAGTGACTGAAACTTGTCGCTAAGGCACTGCCTGTACTTCTATATTCTAAAGGAAACAGTTCTCCTATTAAAAGAGAAGAAATAGGACTGATACCCAAAGAGAATGCAATGGTAAAGGTCAGGACGCAAATCAATGGAATCCAATCGTAAGCACCGACTTCTGTGTTAGTTATATCTGATGCATTCCTGAAGACATCATCGTAGTAAAGATAGGATCCAAAGCCAGCTAATGCTATGGACATCATAACGCCACTGACTAGCAACAAAGGCAATCTCCCTACGTTGTCGATTAACATTCCAGAAAGACAAGAAGCTAGGAGCTGGACAACACTGGTCGCTATAGCCCCTCCGTGAGGATTCATCATCCTGAATGTCTTTTTGAATAAAGGCACAGCGTAGAAACTGAATACATGAGCACCAGTAAATTTTTGAAAGAACATCAAACCGCAAGTAATCAAAACTGGACGGGTCAGTCTTTTGGAGAAGATCACTTTCAACTTACTAGTCTTGCTATCATGGTATTGCTTACTAGCTAAAATATTAGTCCTGATTGTGGCCAACTCTTGCCTGATATCAGCATCAGGTCCTCGTAACCATTGGAGAGATTCAGCAGCCTCTTCCTCCTTTCCTCTCAGGAAAAGACAAGATGGAGTTTCAGGAATGAAGAGCAGAGCAAAGAAGAGCAGTATTGGGGCAGCAGCTACTACCAAAGCTAGCTGGTACCAGTTGAGGTAAGCTCCAACTGAGTAGGAGATCAGGATGCCAATTTGGTTCAGGATCTTGAGGACTGAGCTGAGGCATCCTCGGATTTCTGGCAGCGCTATTTCTGTTACGTATACCTGTGAACAAAGAAGGGGTTTGTTAGTTTTTGTTCTATAAGGAAATTTTCGATTTAGACACGTTGATGGCCATAAGGGAGAAAAATCGTGATCTCTTTGCTGTATTTTCGTACGTTTGTCAGAGTAGCTCCCGCTTTAGAAATTTTTACCCGACTGCCCTAGAAGGAGGGTAATGTTTTTTGTTTACTATTCGTACTGGAATTATCAGTATCAGCAGATTCGTCCATCTTATCCTGATTTTTTTTTTGTATGTTTTTGGAGTGCAAAAAAAATTTATGTTTCGTCACAGAATAGGTAATAGTATATAGTTCTACAGTTTCGTAACTAGTAAATAAACCAACTAACAGCTCAAAAATCAGCAAACATCTAACGGTGATTATCAAATCTGTTTACCACGCTCTGGCAATTCAAACCAAGAAGATCGTGTATCCAACATTTTTGATTCAAACGTATTAAGCTTAAAGCTGGGAAAGGTATACTTAAACTCATAAAGATATTATTATAATATTATTACCTTTATGGTTAAACTTGAGTTCCTTATGACCTCTAAGCCAGGAAGCTGGCAAAGGTCTCCCATGCTCTAAGCTCTACCAGTTTTTGTATAACTATAGAGTTTTAAATAGTAGGCTTAAAAAAGCACTAAGCTCTCTTCAGGCTCTCTTCCTATTCAATGGATAACTGTCACCATATACGAGGAATTGTATGGGAGTACGTCTGTTTGTTTTTGACCATTGATCCGCGGGGTGATGTGAAACTGCGCAAGTCATGTTTATGCGATAGTTACTGCTTGTTATTTGCTTATTTCACAGCTGAACTCTGTGACACACTGTTGGGAAAGTTGACGAGCATTTTATTCGTATGTGAACTGTGGTCTATGTGGTTTGTACTAAGAGCAAGAATCTCCTTTATTCTAAAGCATAGAGACAGCATCAATTTACGATTGTAGTTAGTCTCTTTTGTCTTATGACGTACCTTTAATAGTAGAAGGAGACGGAACTATAGATCTTTGTTTATGCCGCTGTCCAGTTTTCACTTGTTACTTTTTGTGCTAGTGTGTGTGCAAAGTGACCGTAAATATTAGGGCAAATGTCACTTTGGTCTAGTTGGTCTCTTTTGTCCATACTACTTGACACCACACACTCAAACACAAACGTCAAAAAAGTGGACATTCTTGCAATGGTATGAGTATGACTCACTCTATGCCTTTAGAATAAAGGAGATCCTTACTCTTAGTGTTTGTATGTAGGTAACTTATGTTACTTCGGAAGTCGACAGTTAGATTGACTCTTCATCGAACACGCTACATCGAAATTTATAACAGTTTAACTGCTGATTTTGAAAATAGCTCTTCTCATTTCCAATTGTGACAGTAATGGGAAATTACACGTTAGTCGTGTTTTTCAAAATAAATAATAAGTCTTGGTGATCTTGTGGCAAGTTCTCGCCTTCTGTACAGTACGGAGCGGTTCGATTCCAACCTATGTCACACTCGTTTCTACCAAACAGTTTTTGGAAACTCATGTTATGACATCGCACTGGCTTTTTGGTGATGGAAAACATCGTAAGAAAACCTACAATACTTCGATTTCGAGATGTGTAATATAAAATATTCTAAAAGATTATGCTTCATTTATGTATTGAATGTCTCATTTATTATTTTACAATATAAACGTCGCATCTTTTGTCCATAAAGGAACCAAATATTTTACTGCACGCTAAATTGTTTTGACGAACATTATGCAGACTCTACGTACCTGTTGGTCATCCTTCGTGACTGTGTTGCACATCAAACGTACAAGTTTTTGCGAAAACAGTATTTTCTAATAACGATCTTTTGTTAACTTGATGTATGTGCGAAATATTTTGTTTTTATTACAATGTACTCTTTGTAGTGATTGATCGATGAAACTAGAATTACTGTTTTAGAAACTGTTAACTTGAAAGATTGAATAGACAAAAAGAAATACTGGCAAGCATGGCAGTGAGTAACAGAGCAAGAGAAAAGGCTCAAGATCAGGATAGGGCAAAGAAAAATGGTAATTAAAAATGAACCCAGTCTTTTTATTACAAAAGCTAGAAGTCGTACAGGTGCCGACCTCGTCGTAATTAAATATTAACAAATTGGACAAGTCAGCGAAAAAAGTAGCAAAACGCAACCATGACTCTAATATTCACTGAATAAGATTACTTATTTACGGTAACGGAACATCTTTGGTTTTGTTGAACTTTCAGTGACACGCATTTCGTTTTCATTCTCACGATTTATGAAAGAATAAAAGATTGAGTGGACTATCTAATGAGATATGTTATCAGGTTTAAACACACTTAAAGAAAAGGTAGCATAAGGAGAATGACCTTCCTATTAACATCTCCAGGTTGCAAGTTCCTTTTTTTCTAGTTTTATCACAATCATCAGCCTGTCATCGTCCACTGCTGAACATAGGCCTCTCTCAAGGCGCGCCACAAAACTCTGTCCTTGGCCTTCCTCATCCAGTCGCTCCCCGCTACCTTTATTTAGGTCGTCTCTCCAGCGGGCAGCAGGGCGTCCCACACTACGCCTACCAGTTCGCGGTCTCCACTCTAGAACTCTGACACCCCACCGGTTGTCAGTTCCATCATACTCTTCACATATTGCTATGTTTCTTATACTTATAATACGGTACCTCTATAAGACTGGTTCAGTAACCCTAACCCGTCCACCACTCTTCGTGCATATGCTCACGACTATACTCCCAGACGGGGTAGTCAAAGATATTCTAAAAACTCAGAACATCCACGTTTCACTAGTAGTACCGAAACTCTGTACAGTGTGACGTAGAGTAAGCCCGTCGCCACTTGTAAAGGACAGAGGGTACAATACATACCTCGAAATTGAAGCATGCAGGTTTCCTCACGATGTTTTCCTTCACCGAAAAGCCAGTGTGGTGTTACCACTCTTTTTTCTCTTGAATAAAGTGGTAGAATATGAAGGTAAGACCACCAGTATAAGAAAGATACGTATGGTTTGACCCTCTCCTTTGCACTCTTATGAGATGTCCTGAGTGGAACCATGTCTTATGTCATGTAAGATGTCCTGAAGTGGAACGTTGAGGATATGGTATAGAAAATGCTTACCTGGGTGATCATAGTGATACAGCAAACAAGCATGCCGCCGCAGAAGGATATGGCGCTCAGCATGTCAACGCTAGTGGACTGTGAGGTCGCCAGCCACGCCAGCGTGTATGGCAACGCTGCTGCAAGTAGAACGGTTCTTCTGCCAAACTGCATCGCCATACCACCGAGGATTCCGCCTACTAATGCACCTGTGGACAAAGAAGGAGTAAATATTATTATATTGGCTTATAATTATGAGCATTTAAAATAACTGTTACCTGTTATTACGTACTGTTAATTACCCGTGTAGCTATACAGCTACTTTAGAGTTTGTGTGCTACTAGAGAGTACTATAATTTACTACCGGTGTAAGTGCTACCTTAGGTTGAGATTAATGGAACAAGATGACATATCGGGTTGGTTCCAATATTGGGTTTCGATTCATGAGAAATTGAAACAACTTTTGAGTAAATTCCGAAGAATAAAATGAACTGTCAACTAATTTGTAATTTCGTAGCAAATATTCATCTTATATCAGTACTGGTGCAGGCACGCAGCAGCGGCGGCAGGCTGGTCAGGCAGGACCCTGGGAGCTATAGCTACATAACTGAGACGAAATATTCTATAACAAGTTTGGTCAGTCTAAAAAGCAGGTCACCCGCCCTAGATCCATAAATTCTGAATAGGGCCCCAAAATGCATTCCTAGTTAGCCAAGATGGCCAAGATCCGTTGTCACAATATGCCCCATTGAGTCTTAATCTCATAGTTCACACAAAATAATATGGAAGGGATAATCACTACATCATGACATGACCAAGAAAATGTGAAGGAAAAAGTCAAATACCCCCAGCCGGGTGTTCCCGAGCCCCCTAAGAAGCCTATAGTTGAGGTCAAGGCCCCGGCAGTGACCGGCCCGAGGATTTTGAGGAACCCCAGAAAGAAGTGACCTCTGTTCGCTAGACATTTCTATTGTTGTTGTGCCGATTTCTCTATTTATCATTAGTCTCATGTTGTTTCACCATGTTATAGGTATGCATATATATATTTTTTTCTTTCCTCTTGTACTTTAATCTCAATTTCTCAGTGTAGGTAGAATACTTTCCGTTAAACCTGTTTAGATATTTTGAGTATTTTTGTTGTGTTTTGTTTTTGTTTTATAACCACTTCTTTCGAAAAATCCTAAACTTTTTTTTAGAACTGTCAAAGTCATTTCTTTTTTTTTTGTTTTTTCGTTTAGAAATGTATAAATCCACTGCTGCCTGTCATTGTGTTGCGGAACTATATATTTCCGTTCCGTACTCACCTTTTTCTCGCTTTTTATAACATGATGACTTAGACTTCTTGGTATCAACTTTTATACCGAATGCTATGGAGAGTATATATGTTCCTTGATGCTATGCTTTCTGAGGCGAGTACTGTGGCTTGTGACGCTACACAGTAAAATTAGCATATTTTAGAATTTTTAGGTTGTTTGTTTTAATTTAATTTTTTATTTTATATTTTAGTTTATTATAGTTATATATATATTTTATATCTAATGTGTGACCATTTAGCTTTGAATGATAGTTTCTTTTCTTGTACTTCATCCTCAGATGACTTTTTAAGTGCGGACAGTTTTGATTCCACACCGGACACATTGCATGATCAGATCTCCTCCGTATTTTCTTCTTTTCCCAACAATCTCAATATTGTACATATCAACGCACAGAGTATCCTCGGTCACTATTCTGACTTACTGGCTACGTTCAGCTCTTCAGTGGTGGATGCTATACTGGTGTCTGAATCTTTCTTGAAACCTTCTCTCCCCTCGACCCAGTACGCTCTCCCCGGGTTCATACTTATTCGGAATGACCGCACTGGCGTAGGTTGTGGCGGGGTTGCTATCTATCTAAGAGCGGACATTCCTTATAATATTATTAGTGTATCCCCATCTCCTTACTCCAAATCCGCTGAACACCTTTTCCTAGAAGTTTGCCTTCATCACACTAAAATTTTTCTCGCCGTCTTCTACAGTCCCTCCTCTACTATTGACTATTTCTCCTCTCTGGAAAACCTTTTAAACTCTTTCTGTCCCAGCTATGATCACTTTCTTCTCTTAGGCGACTTCAACACTTGTCTAGTGAAAAATGATCATCGTACGAACAAATTGCTTTCCCTACTATCCTCCGTTAATCTTCAAGTCCTTCCCCTCTCCACTACTCATCACGTTCCCAATACCACTCCCTCCCTCCTGGATATCATGATAGTCTCGTCCTTGGACAATGTTTCGACACATGGTCAGATGCCCGCATGTTTCTCCTATCACGACCTCATCTACCTATCTTATAAACTACGACCTCCTAAACGGAAACCTAAATTTCGTCTGCTTCGCAGTTACAAGAACATTGATCTGGTAGCCTTGCGCAGAGATGCTGCTAACACAGACTGGCAATCGGTTCGATGTTGCGATAGCATTGACGACAAGGTTTCCCTGTTGATCTCAACACTTCTTAGTTTATATGACCGGTACGCGCCGATCAAGAATGTCAAAGTCAAGCATGCGCCGGCTCCATGGCTCTCTCAGAACATTAGGGATGGTATGGCGATGCGTGACAGAGCGAAGAGGAAACTACGTAGATGCCCTTCTGACTCCAACCTGTCTCGCTACAAATATTGGCGAAACAGGTGTAATCGCATGTGCAGGGATGCCAAGAGACACTACATTCACGACACCGTTGAAAGCTCGGCGGATTCTGCTTCACTGTGGAAGTTTCTGAAATCTCTTGGTGTCGGCAAATCATCTGTGTCTGCGCCAATTGCGGTTGATCTCTCCTCTCTTAACTCATACTTCTCTCTTCCTCCTGTTTCTATTGACCCTCTTACTAAAGTCAATACTCTTTACAGTCTTTCTCAACTTCCTTTGCCTCACTGTCCTCCTTTTAGTTTCTCTGCGGTGTCTGAACGTGATGTTGAAAAATATATCCTCTCCATCTCATCCTCGGCCGATGGTCATGACTCTGTGTGCTCTCGCATGATTACCCTTATCCTCCCTGAGCTACTTCCCATCCTCACCCATGTCTTTAACTTCTCTTTATCTACAAGTTCCTTCCCCTCTGCTTGGAAACAAGCACTGGTACTCCCTTTGCCTAAAAATCCCAATCCTACCTTGTTTTCCCACTTTCGTCCTATCTCCATTCTTCCTTTTCTCTCTAAAGTTCTCGAGCTTATTGTCCATAGGCAATTGGCTACTTTCCTTCGTACCAACCACTTATTGAACCCGCTTCAATCTGGTTTCCGTCCCGGCCATAGCACTGTTTCGGCTCTCCTCAAAGTTACCGATGATATACGCCTGGCAATGGAGAATAAAATGTTATCTATACTAATCCTTCTTGATTTCAGCAGTGCCTTCAACTCTGTTGACTTTGATGTTCTCCTCGGTATCCTTCAATCACTCAATATTTCTCCGCCAGCAACTGCTTGGTTCAACTCATATCTTCGAGGACGCTCGCAGTGTATCCGCTCGGATGGGGTCTCCTCAGACTGGTGCGATCTCACTGCAGGCGTTCCCCAGGGTGGCGTCCTTTCTCCTCTTCTTTTTTCATTATTTATTAATACTATAACTACTGTCATTTCTTCTAATTTCCATCTGTACGCCGATGACCTCCAAATCTATCGTCACTTTAGGGCTGATGACGTCATTGAAGCCATCGATGAGGTAAATAAAGACCTGGGGCGTATCAGTACTTGGGCTGACTCCTTTGGTCTTATGGTCAATCCTGCCAAATCACAGTCCATGATCCTTGGCAGTAGATACATGAGCAACCGTCTACATGCGTCTACCATTCCATCGGTACTTTACAATGGTGTCATCATCCCTTTGAGTAAATCTGCAAAAAATCTTGGGGTCACGTTTGATCCCAACTTATCTTGGTCCGCTCACATAAATCAGGTTAGCCAAAAAGTGCATTACTCCTTCCATTCCCTTAAACATCTCCAAAATTTCCTCCCTTTCAAAATCAGAGTCTCCTTAGCCCAATCCCTCATCCTTCCTATCATAGACTATGCCGATGTGTGCTATCTTGATGCCACAGAGGAACTTGTCAATAAACTAGAGAGACTCCAAAATTTGTGCATCCGTTTCATTTTTGGACTGCGCAAATACGATCATGTATCAGACTGCAGGAAGCAGTTGAAATGGCTTCCTATTCGTGATCGCAGGAACTCTCATATCCTCTGTCTTCTGTACAACACTCTCCACAATCCTTCTGCTCCTACCTACCTCCGCGAATGTTTTTCCTCCTTCCGGCCTCCTGACAAACCCTGTAGATCACACCTCCGTACTCTCCTTAATATCCCGTCCCACACCACTGACTTCTACTCCTACTCCTTCACTGTCCATGCTGCCCGCCTGTGGAACTCTCTTCCCGCAAGTATAAGGGACTGTCCAACAATCGGTACATTTAAAAAGAAAGTTAAAGATCACTATCTTTCTCTGCCATAAATTAGGTTTATGTATTTATTATACTTATTTATGTAGGTATTTATATATTGGTATGTTTGTAATATATTTATTTGTTTATTTTCTTTTGTAGTTTAAAATTAGGTATAAATTATCAATTAAGTTATTGTTCAGATTGTGTTTTTAGTTTATTATTTTCTCTGAATTGTGTACACCTTGCCTGCCTCACTTTCTAAACTTTTTCCTTATAATGGGTCTGCTGGAAGAAATCTCTTCAGAGATAAGCTCGCCCTTTGTACTAATCTATAATGCTGTGTTATTCTGTTTTTTTCCGTGTGTACAATAAAGTATTAAATAAATAAAATAAATAAGGAAACACAAAGGAAGAGGCATATAAAGACCTAAGGTTGATCCTCATCTGGCAGCATGGAATCGCATTTTTTCTCGCTCTATTCTTTTCTGTCGCTCAGAAACGTCATTTGATAGGCGAGAAAGGTCACAGTTCTGCCGGGGCTGAAGCATACGGTCGCGTTCCTGCTATCTTATTTGCTCTAGCAAATGACGTTCCAGAGTGACAGAAAAGGATGGAGCGACGGAAAAATGCGATGCGGTGCTGGTAGATGAGGTTCAACCCCTGACAGAGATCAGCTTGAAGAAAATGTTGATGTCGTGATGTATAAGAAAATCAAGGCAGTTGCAGATTGCAGAAAACAGACAGGATTGGCGAATACTACACCGACAAGGCTAGCTCTTAAAATAATAATATGATGATGATGGTCATCGAAAAGTTAAGTGCAGTTACTAGTGCAGTTTAATTATATCTCTACTTCCCAAATGTAACTCAGGGCGTCGACGGTGCAGACACAAATAAACGTCAGTCAGACAGACAGAATCTCAGCTAAATTTACAATGTGAACTGCGATCGCTCAAGCGGTTAAATCGCTTCGTGTATTTTGAGATTAAGATTGTGCGAGTAGCATCTGCGGGATTAAATTGCAAGAGACATGAAGAGTATATGCAATAATATGGTATACCACAGAGACAAGGCTTCGAAAAATCCCGCTAAGGGTGCAATTTACTAAGCATCACATTGCTGTCAAAAACATCGACGAGCTCACAAATGTAACATCCTTCTTCATCATCATCATCTCAGCCGATGGACGTCCACTGCTGGACATAGGCCTCCCCCAAGGATCGCCATAACGACCGGTCCTGCGAATCACATCCTTGTTGCATCCTTCAAATCGTCGAAGTTTTTATATGAGTTTGACACAATTACTGTCATGACTTAACCATAGCGAAAACCGAATTGTCAGCTCGCCAATGTTTCAACGATGAATTTAAGATGACTCACGCTGCACCGTGCCGGGTCCGAGCCGAGTACGAGCCGAGCGTCAGCCGATATATTTTGTGTGGACACCAAGCGGCAACCGAGCCGGGGCCGGTCGGGCCGGGTCGGTTGCCTACTAGTCCGATAAATTATGCACCTATTTAATAGGCGAACGAAATGTGATTCTAGTGTATGTGTAAGTAATTCGTCAAAGATCAAGTCTTGACTTGAGGATACCGGTTGCACTTTTGTATTTGTTTTTGTAACTTTTAATAATTAATTATTCTTCGCCATCAATTAAATACGCCAAATAACCAGGAAGTACTTTTAATTTTTATTTTATATCTTTGGGTAGTCCTAACTTCAAGCCTCTGTACCTATCTATCTATCTTATTAGTACTCTGACCTATAATTTAGCAATTTGGGCTCGCACACTGTAATACCCTAGTTAGTAATTTATATAATAAAAATAATAAATGTTATCCAGCGCAGCGATTGTAAAAAAAGGGAAAACCATAATTAACAGCAACTATGCTGAGGTTCTTTCCTTTTCATCTGCACACTCTTTATGTAAAAGATATTTATAATTAAATTATGTAAGCTACTAATATGTGTGGATGAATAAAGTTCTTTTTATTTATTTTTATTTTATTTTTGTATGTTTACACAGGGGTTAATTAAACGCCGCCGTCAAGTTGCCTAGAAAAATCTTGCCGCAAGTACCTTTTCCATTATGATTTTTGGCATAACTTTTTCTACCTGTCTGTTAGGGAAGTAAATGAAGTGCCATTGGAAGGAGACTGATCTAAAGTACGGAAAAAACTAGGATTGCCGCCTCTCAATCAGCCGCAACTATGGGTTTGCTCGGTCTCAAAGAAGTAATTTTTTAACCTGGCAACCCTACAGTTGCGGCAGATTGAGAGGTGGCACGGCAACTTGACGGCGTTGAATTAACCCCTGTGTACACATACACTAGAATCACATTTCGTTCGCCTATGAAATAGGTGCAAAATTTTACGGTCGGATCTCAGTCTATACGGCCGACGCTCGGCTCGGACTGGACTCGGACCCGGCAAGGTTTAGCGTGAGTCATTATGTTAAGGTTGTGACGATGTTTGCGCTTAGTGAATTGCATTGCTGGATAATCTATGGGAGACACTGGGCGAGTGCGTCATGTGATCATAATGTGTGCTCCTAAAAGCTTTCTCTGTGAGGCCAGGAGCGCCCAATGTCTCCCATGGACAGTCCATTGACATTGTCCAGACATTGGGGAGTAGCAAAAAGTAAATAGGTATTAGAGGCACATCAGAGATGTTGACATTGGCGTAGCTAGGGATTTTCCCTAGGGGGAGGGGCGCAACCCGCCAGCCAACTGATCAGCCACCGCCAGTGTGGTGGCAAGGTGGGATACAAAAGTTTATTTTCCTGAGTTCCGTATCCAGAATTTAGCTTAGGATTCTTGTGAAGGTTGTAGAACATAATTTTAAAAGTCAAAAAATACTATTATTTCATAAATAATAATCGCAAAACAAACCCCGATTTTCGCCAGATATAATCCGGTGATAATATTCGATTATTGGTGTCCGAATTACTAAGGGAGGGAGTTTTCTAAAGAGGGCGGCCAGTAATCATCAACATGCTTCGTTACTGCGTGTTTCAGTGAAAGTTTTCAGGCCTATCTTGTCAATATCGCGACGAGATTCCCCGCCAAAATATAAATACGAGGCCTATTTATAAACTTCGGATTCCAAAACGGAATTCCACAACGCGTGCCGCTCGATCAATTTCGTTTATTTTGATTTAATCCTTTGTCTCAAAAACGATTGACGGGCGTTCGTTAGGTCCAATACATTTTAAAGTTTGTCTTTATTAATGGATTCGTATTTAAATTAGGATTTATGGTATAATTAAGCTATTCTAGAGCAAGGTTTCCCAACCTTTTTTGCGTCACGCCAAATATTATTTATTATGCCCCCACTATCGAAATTTTAACGACAAGCGCGTGTGGAAAGGTACTATCTGAGACCTGCTGAGCCTGAAAATGTCAGTAACAACAAACGAATGGGTGAATTAGTAATTGAATGAATGAGTTAATTAATAAAATGAATTAATGAGTGGAATTTACGTCGTTTACTGGATTTTTCTTTTCAAAATGCAAACACATTGTGCCACCCCTACGATATCACTACGCCCCCCAAGGGGGGCGCGCCCCACTGGTTGGGAAGTCCTGTTCTAGAGGGTATGTAGGACCCCAGCTCTGCTGTAGTATCGATTTACTGAATTTTTTGGATCTTCCCGACCGACTAATAAATTTCTATGGAAGCTCCAACACAAAATATTTTTTCCACTCAAGGAAAGTTCGTCATAATCATCATCATCCTCATTAAACGTCCCACTGCAGGGCACAGGTCTACCCTCGAGGAAGGTGGTACTCGACCTACGCGCGCCCAGCTTATGTTGGTTTTGTATAGCTTGATTTATTGCCGTGCGTATGTTAGGCCACCACGCGTGGACAATACGTATTGGTGGACTACATTATACGCATCAGAACTTCTTCTTCGGTGTATACCTATGCAGGTTTCTTCACGATGTTTTCCTTCACCGTTTGAGAGCAATCGGTATTACGTACACACGGCGACAGATCAACCTACCCATAGTTCGACCTTATGTCAATGAACTTAGAGTTCAACTATGGGTAGGTTGATCTGTCGCTGTGTGTACATACTCATTAGTAGGTACATGGCTCTAACAGAAGAAGTAGGTAAACCTTACCTACTCTTGTCCGTAAATCAATCAAACTACTTTTTTCACGCAAAAATATATTTAAATCTACACCGTTTATAGATTGAATTAAATTCCAGTTTTATATGAGCCCTAATAGCAGTTTAAAGGCAAATTGCCATAATATTATAAGTGGACAATTTATTTTGAAATTCGCTCCGGGGCACGTTGAGTGATTTTACGGTTTTATTTAATATAGAGGCAGAATCAATTACGGGCTATAAATTTTCATTTCCATTCCAGAGATAAAGCTGTCACTGATATTACGCAAAGGGCCGGATTTGAATCTACAACCTGCCTAACCCGGGTGTGGTTATACAGGGTGTAAGTGACAGCCTAGCAAATACTGAAACGGTGAACTGAACTCAGACCATCAAATTGAACATCTTTCACTATGGAGCCTACCTCAGGAAACGAGAAAAAAAATCAGTTGTCCCATACAAAACTGCTGTACCTACCCGACTAAAATTTATGGGACAGCCGATTTTTTTTCGCGTTTCCAGAGGTAGGCTCCATAGTGAAAGTTGTTCAATTTGATGGTCTGAGTTCACCGTTTCAGTATTTGCTAGGCTGTCACTTACACCGTGTATACTGTTGCAGTATCATAAATAATTTTTTGTTTACATAATCCTTACGATTGTATTCCCGAGGTTTGTTACGTAATCCTGGGTTAGCAATTACCCCCAGGTTAAGTTGATCCATGATTTTTAGTAGGTAAGTAATTAGTCAGTTTCCAAATTTTCAGGTATGGTTCAGACCATCAAACTGAACAACTTTTGCTATGGGAGCAAACTTGAAGTCGCAAAAAGAAATTTTCTGTTCCATACTAAACTGCAATGCAATCACTCGACTTAAATACATAAATTGTACATATATGTACATATATTTCAAATGTATGTAAAGTTTCTATAGGAACATGGCTAGGGCTTAACTTGTAGTTTAGTTTTTATTCCATCATAATCGGTTCATTCAATCACAAGATATAATGCGAATTTAAAGTTTTCTAAAACATGGCGTTGGCCGTATACCGTATTTCTGCGGTCGGGGCGTACGAAATGAGGAAGTAAAACCACACAGAGATGTTCTATTTATTAAAAACCTGAGAAACCGCAAGCTGAATGAATAAAATGAATTGTTTTCAACCGCAAAGTTTTCGAACACTTTCTATTGTTATTAATAAACGAATGCGAAACGGTCAATTTCGAAAAAAAGGATTTTTGTTTAGGCTATGAATGGCTGTAACTGACTGGAGTTATGCAGGCAGACCTGGTCCATCCCCATCACAGAGATGCTCTACACCCTATGAATCAGCCTTGCAGCTGATGGTTACTAAAATTCCTCTTATTTCTAATACTATAAGGACTATAATAGCTGTAGGCATTTAACTACGGCTACGAAATTTCTCTATGACCGCGCCACCAACGCACATTTTCTAATATATTCAAAAGCATTTAGAATAAAATGTCTCAGTATACATTCATATTACATATTCCAAAGCTATCTAAGGTAAAGTGAAAGGATAATTTTACCACTTGAAGTGTTATGGAAACTGTTTCCTTTAACCATATTTGTATTGAGAGAGATATCGAAACACGAACCACGGTTAAGAGTCCTTTTACCGTTCAGTGGTGCCCCATCTAAATATTTAGGAATTTTCTTTTCAGAATACCTAAATTAAATAAAAACGGGCAAGTGCGAGTCGGGCTACTCGCGCACCGAGGGTTCCGTACGACACCACCACAGAACACAACATTATTAACTTAGAAAAAAAATCTTTTTAGTCCGGGACCTTTAGCGCAAGACCGACTCACACTTGGCCGGTTTTTATTATTTGTTGTTATTCTGTAGAGTTTGCTCTATAATCACACTAAGTTTGACGCTTGTATGTATTAACGTGCGTGAAGAAAAAATGTTGATAAAAACTAGTTTCTTGTTGAAAACCCCCCTTAATTTTTAACTTTCTATTATTTGTTATTTGTTAACAAATCCGCCGCAATAACGCATAATCTGAGAAAATTTCAACTATCTAGCTATTACGGTTCAAAAGTTACTGACGGACGGACAGACGGAGAGACGGACGGACGGACGGGCGGACGGACGGGCGGACGGACGGACAACGTAGGCTTAGTAATAGGGTCCCGTTTTCACCCTTTGGGTACGGAACCCTAAAAAGAACTTTTTTGTCCGGGACCTTTGACCTTAGAGCTAGAATGACTCACACTTGGCTGGTTTCTAGTATTTGTTGTTACCCGTTATTTTTACCCGACTACGGCGAAGCAAAAAGGAGGGTTATGATACTTATGATTTTGTCTGGTATGTATGTATTGCATGTTTATCTGTTCCCTCATATCATAACTTCTAAACTACTTATCATAATTTGATAAAATCTTATCGTTGGGTATAGTTGGAAGCGGTTTGTTACACAAAACCTTAATAGGTTTTTTTATATTAGGACACAGACAAAAATTAAAAAATAAAATAGAAACGGCTACTTTTACATTTATTTTGATCGAAACTTAAAAGTGGAATGTTTAGAACCTATAAAAGTGGGTAGGAAAAGGAATAATATTAAAAATAGCTTTAGCTTTTATTAAATAGTAAGTTGGCTTTTTCATTTTAGGTTTTCATTGTTTTCATTATTGAACTAAGATGTTTTTATATGTAGATGCGTTGCCCGCGCTCCAAAATGGCAACAAAAAAGTAAGGTAATTGCCCGGCTTTCACATAGTCACGCGCCGTCTAGTCTACGGACTACACGTCACTTTATCGCGCCATTTTAAAGTGCAGTGATGTTAGCGTATAACGCGTCTATTTGTAAAACGTCATTGTTATTGAAAATCAAATATTTAATTATTGTGATAAGGGCGCCACTTAACGGTAAAAGGACTCTTAAATCTTAACGAACGTTTACCGAAAGCGATTAATATACAATTAGATAAAATAATCACGGATTTGTGTGTTTATCTCAAACATTAATGTCTGTTGTTTCTGAAGTCTTCTCATAAGAACCTTATGGCTTGGTTTTAAACACGAAAATTGCTTGTTTTAGGGGACCGTTTATGACTGGACTTATAATAATGGTGGTGCCCACTAACTGCCTTGATGGCCGATTTGTGTATAAACGAGGAACCACTGATTATACAGGATGGTGTAACAAAACACCCTAATTATACAGGGTGTAAGACTACTAAAAAAAGCCGTGGTGGTCCAGTGGCGAGTAACCTTGCCTGCCGCGCAGGAGGCGATGGTTCGATCCCCGTCCAGGCCGACTCGTACCAATGAGTTTTTCGGAATTTATGTACGATTTGTAACACCACTGGCTTTTCGGTGAAGGAAAACATCGTGAGGAAACCTGCATGCTTCAATTTCGAGGCATGTATTGTACCCACTGTCCATTACAAGTGGCGACGGGCTCACTCCCCGTCACACTGGACAGAGTTTCGGTACTACTAGTGAAACGTGGATGTTCTGAAGTTTCGGAATATCTCTGACTACCCCCTCGGGGAAAAATAGTCGTGAGCATGTGTGCATGTGCTGTAAGACTATTTCTTCCGAAAACTCATTGGGGTGAAAGTAACCATCAATCCGACCAACTTTTAGTATGGGACCAACTATTTGATATAAAAGAAAATCAACTCCACCAATTTGCGCGGTAGGAATTAAACGATCTTAATAGCTGATTCTCTTATAAAGCTGATGATTTTTTTTACCATTCCGACACTTTCAGGGGTGACTCAGACCAACTTTTACTATGGAAGCAAACCTGATTACGCAAAAAAAAAACAGCTGTGCTATTTTATTGTTTCTCGATGTTGGCTCCAACTACTGAAAGTGATACTCCATAGTGAAAGTTGTTCAGTTTGGCCTGAAGCACCCCCTTAAGTATGACTACGGTATTTTGTTACACCCTGTATAGGCCCTATACAGGGTGTAACAATACACCCTAGTAATACTTAAGAGGGTGCTTCAGAAGTTCAGACCATCAAACTGAACATCTTTCACTATGGAGCCAACATCGTGAAAAAATAAAAAAAATCTGCTGTCCCATACAAACGTCTCGACTCAAATGTATGGGACGGCAGATTTTTTTTTTTTTTTCTCGGCTTTGGCTCCCTAGTGAAAGTTGTTCAGATTGATGGTCTGAAGCACCCCCTTAAGTATTACTAGGGTGTTTTGTTACACCCTGTATAATAATGACTTCATAACAAGATTCCTATATAGGAACTTTACTCTTTTAATTGGACAGGTTATTAACAAACAAACCTTTTATATATTTGTTAATTGAGTAAGTAAACTCAGACGCAATAAAACATTGTAACGCTTGAAGCTTTGTGCACGAACGAACGTGAAAAATTATGGCGTTACAAGTCACGTCATTTCGATATTTATTTCGATCTTGTACAGATGGGCGTGATATTTTTGCAAGAGGATGAACAAAGTACAGGCTTTTAAAACTTCTTACAAGCTTTCAAAAATGTTGCAAGTTCGTTAGTTCGTGCAATTGAAATATTTCGACTATGTGACAGGAAAGTCGCAAGAAAATTAGTTTTCGATCCGGAGAGACGAATGTGATAAAATAATGTGGATACTGTGGTAGCAGAGAAAGACCTGCTCTACCTAAGTGCTCTAACTACCTCCGTGGTCTAATGATTAAGAGCATTGGCTCTCGATACGGAGTCGTGGGTTCGATTCCCACGGGGGACACCCGGTGGCAGTCAGACGCAGCAACCAAAGAAGTGAAGTGAAAGAATATATAATTAAATGTAAGTTGAAATGAAATACAGTTACGGAACATAGTGTAAAAAAGTGTAAAAAAGAATCTGAAAAATACTATAATATACTATAATATAAGTAACTATGTATAGCCTAAAATTGGTTACCCAGTGAGACAAACTATGACACAAATGGTGCGTTAGCGTAGGTATCAGGCAAGCCAATAATTTGTTTTTTCAGGATAAATTCCCTCAATTTTCTCTTGAACGTGAAACCTGACTTGAGTGATCTCAGTGGTGGGGGAATATTGTTCCAGCACTTGGTTGCCTGATAGCGAAAGCTGCCCTCAAACGCTACCGTTTTGTGTATTTGGCACGATAATAAAATCCTGGGTGTAAATAAAATCCGAAACCCTGGGTGCGCTAGTAGCCCGACTCGCTCTTGACCGGTTTTATTAGATATTAATGATTAATGCTATTCAAAGTCATCATAAACATTCGTCGCTAACTGTACAAGTAATTACACCTTTTGATTTCGTACAGCAAGCGTGGACAACTTAATTGTCTGAACGAATGTTCGCGGTCTGGTGTTGCCATAATTTAATGCTTTAAGATAAATGGTTTGTATTGAATGGTTCTGATAGGGGGAGTTGCCATGTTCATACAAACAAATCATTCCATTTATGGTTTGATGATTTACAGTTCGATACCAAAATAGTCGAGTAGGCTTCGCTTTTCAATATTTATGTAAGTTTAGCACGAGTTTATTAGCATAGGTACAGATAGGTTTCAATTACATCAGGTATTATTAATTATTGCTACAACTGCATTCTTCAAAACTTGATAGTTACTGCGAAAGTTTCTGACCTCTCCAGTAAGGATTTTGAATGACTGAGAATAGAATTGAAAAATTATTTATTTTGATCTACGACACACATACAAACAAACATCACGGATACTTTTTTGTAAAACTGTGTTATAATAAATAAATAAATAAATAAATATCTTGGACAATGTCACACAAATTATCTAGTCACATTTAAAGTACCAGAATCTAGCCTGGACTTGTATTATGATGACTAGACAACGATAATCTGATAATCATGATAATCTGGGCCCTGTTTAATAAACGTTACAATTTTATTGTAATTTACAATTACAATTCAGGGTACATTGCTGGTTACTATTGACGCTAAACATGTAGTAGGTAATGTGTAGTGATCGGTAACTATTGTGCAACTCGCGGCAAACTTTAGGGGTGACAATTGTAACACATTATCATTGGTTAAGAATTACAATGTTATCATACCGTTTTCTTTTAGAGTTTTCTAATACGGCCCCAAATTAGAGTTATTTTCACGTTTCTCACTGTTTCATTTTTTTCTGTTTGTGAAAGGCAAAGGGAACTAACCCATACAGCCATGTACAGTCAATACCACGTCAAGCTTGAGATTTGAAGTGCGATATTGTTTTTTATTCGAACGGCATAAGAACAGTACGAAGATCAAGGTGTCGAACTTGACGTGTTCTTTACTGTATCTATGTATCATATTGGTAATTTCATAACATAATTGAAATGGCACACCGATTAGAACATGACTTGTAAGAATAATAATAAAAACTCAAGGCCACAAAAAACTCGCATATTACCAACCCTGAAAATGCCGCGAATCGCACAATAATTACCGATCTATAGTAATGTGTCACTAACATTATCAGCAATGTACCCTGAATTGTAATTGTAAATTACAATTGTAACGTTTATTAAATAGGGCCCAGTGAGTGTGCTATAGTCAGAGATATTTTAATAGACAGTGTAAAGGTAGTTACGATCTTTATATTTACTGAAAAGCCTAAGCAGTTTACATAAAGCTTCGTCATAAAGTCGTGTTATCAAGTGTATGAGAATTAACTAATTTTTTAAAACGTTATAATTGGCCAAGTGCGTGTCGGACCACGCGCATGATAGGGTTCCGTAGTTGCCCGTCACAATATAAATGGACTTAGGAGGAGGCTTTTTGTTTTATACCTACCTACGGTTTAACGGCTAATAAAGTCTAAAAAGTAAAATTTTATAAGTTGATCGACTATTACTCGTAAACTTATAAAGACTACTAAGCGGTGATAGTTTTCGAGAAAAAAAATATCTTCCCCACTTCAGGTGTAGGGGAGGTACCCTAATTTTTTTTTTTATTGTGTTTTACCTCTTTGTCGGCGTGATTAATATGTATATCCATGCCAAATTACAGCTTTCTAGTACTAACCGTCTCTGAGCTAAGCCGCGGACAGACGGACAGACGGACGGACATGGCGAAACTATAAGGGTTCCTTGTTGACTTCGGAACCCTAAAAATCACTCTCGGCGGACTCTTATATGAGTCTCTATGTTGAAAAAGACAGCCCCCGGCCAGGCCAGGTTTTTATATCTTTGATTAGAAATGACAGGATGTGAAGATGATGATTTTAAAATTATAGAAAATCATACTTTCAATAATAAACAGGCAACAAAGATAGTAATAGAGCATCTGTCACTTGTCCACTACTATTAAGTCAAGACGATTAGAAAGCCATTAAACCAATTAAAAATCCCTACTTTAGTATACCATTAACAAAGTAAACTGGTTTTCGATAAGCTAATCCAATTTGGTACTTTTTAGGGTTCCACGAGACAATTGTCAAAAACGCACATAAATGTGATTTTTCAAAAATGTATGCATCCTGGAGTGCGATTTTTGAATCTCATACGTTGAACTCAGCAGTTGAAAATGTATGGAGACACGCATATTTCTCCTGCTGATTTGACTTTCAAAAATCGCACTCCTGGAGTATGATTTTTTGATGTCAAATCAGGAGTAGAAAGATGCACGTCTCCATAGTAATATTGACATTTTCAAAGAATGAGATTCAAAAATCGTATTCCTGGGCCATGGCTTTGTACGGATTATCATGAATTCATGAGACATAAAAAAAAATTGAATCATCTCCTCTTCATTTCTCACAGTTTCAGTCTATAAGAGTAGTAGTCTAGTAGAGTTTCAGTTTAAGTAGGTACCTACATTTCATTCATTCATTTATTCTATTTACAGGTAACCTACAAAAATAATCTAAATTATAATATATGGCGTTCAAAATATTTGACGTAAAAAATGGCTTAGTATTAAAAATTCATTTTGATTTCTGTATTGTGGATATTGAACTTCTCACTTCTAAAATATGAATACCTACTGAACCTGGAAACACGTGCTCAACTCTCTCTTGACCAGTTTTTGAAAACCAGAACATATTACTGTCATTCCCTTGTCAGTATATCTCCTGACATGACGACGATGACGTAAGACAATCATGGTAATGACGTAAAAAGATAAAGTGAAGTAATTACATTGTGAATTATGTTAAACCATTCATAGGAAACACTAAAATAGTCACGTATTTTCTATTTCTACATATTAGGAAATAGAAATAAATAAAATGATATTTTCTGGTAATTATTTGTTAATTAAGTTAACGGGGCAATAATTACCGTAGCGGTGGCGCCACTAAGACAAGACGTGTAAAATTAATGTTTTCTGATATAAATAAATAATTAGATACCTATACTAAACAAGAAAAAAATTCTGTTTATTTCCTAATTTGTATAATAACATTTAAAAAAAAATCACTACCGCTAATACCTACCTTTCACAGTAGATAGAAACATAGGTAAGTACGCGAAAATGACATACCTAATCTATTAACCCACGTATAAAAAGGCGTTTTTTTTGTAGCTTTTTATAGCCGTTTCCTTTGCCGTTTGGTTCTGGCTTAAAAAAGACCACATCAATTCTTCCGGTGGGTGTTTTAGGATGCTTTTAAGGGATAAGGTTTTCTTATCGCAGTGTTATAGTGGGTGATAACACCTAGCTTATGATCAAAATGTTAAAAGTGAGCCTTGCTACAACTACAACACAACTCTACTACAACACGCTAGAACAACATAATTAGAAGTACGGTTTCTAGTTGTTTTAAGGTTTCTGACCACCCTAAAAGGCATCACGGTCGTGACTTTATGTACATGGGCACTCGTTAATATTCAAAACGCGAACGTGCTATCAAAATTCACAGTTAACATGGTAATGAGAATGACACAGATAAGCCATGGTAATGAGAAACATGCTAAAACATTATGCAGTAATTGCATAGAACATTTAACGTTAACCATTCATGGAAAACATGAAAAGTCACGTTTCTGTGCTGTTTATGGGTTGCTGCCAATGACCAGTTGAAAGTGAAAGTGTTTAGTTAGAGATAGGTAGAATAAAAAATTAAAATCTCACTACCAATAAGCCTTTTTTTTCAGTATTTTATCGAACTAGATTTTGCCCTCGACTTCGTCCGCAGCGACTTCTGTCTTTATTACCCAGTTTTTAAGTCTATTTATATACAAACATTTTCTTCAAAATCGGTCTAGCAGCTTTTGCGTGATGCTCAAACAAAAATAAGCCAGCAGACAAACAAATAAAACTTAAAAAAAAGTGATTTGGAGTCGGGAATATCTAAACACCATAATGTCGTAACCTTTTTTTTGTAAATATCTTATTTTTGTACTTTTTATTATTATTCTTCAGAAAATCAGCCAAAATAACACGGTAACCATAATCTGTGAAAATTTCAACCAGCGTTACGTTTTTTCTAAAGAATTTAAAGTTAAGACCGACACGGACGGATCGATGACATAGGTTTAGTAATAGGGTCCCGTTGTCACCCTTTATGTACGGACCTCTAATAAAAATTATGACAAGTTAGGTCCGCTCAAAATAGATAGGTATCCTATCCATCCATAGTATCGGCATACCCCTATTTAGAAAAAGACGTGAGCTTATGCAAGAAAATTCACGTCCAAGCTACAGAAAACTGATTAGCAAGGAATTTAGTTTCACTTGCTGTTTAGCATAATATTTGAAACAATAGCACGGTTGAACAATTACTCGGTATTACAACAGGGAAGTGGGTATTCGATTCCCGGGTCGAGTAGAATTGAAACAAAGCATTGCGAATCGTGAACAAGATTAAACTTTACCTATTTATTTACTCGTAAAGATTGTTTAAGAGGACTATGAACTCTAGCACGCTCTAGGGTGTAACAAAACACCCTAGTAGGTATACTTAAGGGGGTGCTTCAGTCCATCAAACTAAACAACTTTCACTATGGAGCCAACATCGAAATCGCGAAAAAAAAATCCGCTCTTTCATACAAAACTGCAGTACCGTCTTGACTCAAATGGGACAGCAAATTTTTTTAATTTTTTTTGACGTTGGCTCCCCATAGTGAAAGTTTTTCAGATTGATGGTCTGAAGCACCCCCTTAAGTATTACTAGGCTGTTTTGTTACACCCTGTAGAATTAATAATAACCAATTCAGTCAATGACATTTTTAAACACGATGAAATTGATATCATTAGCTTCCTTTTAAACTAAGAGTCTACCCATCAAACTGAACAACTTTTAGTATGGGAGCAAACCGATCGGAGCAACTAAAAAATCAGCTGTTGCATATATTTGAGTTGAGCAGGCACTGCAGTTTAGTATGGAACAGTGATTTTTTTGTTGCTCCGATCGGTTTGCTCCCATAGTTAAAAGTTGTTCAGTTTGATGGGTAGACTCTTAGTTTAAAAGGATGCTAATGACATCAATTTTACCCTGTAGATATATAAAAATAAATAAATAACCAATTCGAGTCAATGACATTTTTAAACACGATGAAATTGATATCATTGGCATCCTTTTAAACCAAGAATCTACCCATAAAACTGTACAACTTTTACTATGGGAAGAAGCCGATCGGAGCAAAAAAACAGCTATTGCATACATTTGAGTTGAGTAGGTTTGCTCCCATAGTAAAAGTTGTTCAGTTTGATGGGTAGACTCTCAGTTTAAAAGGATGCTAATTTCATGATGTCAGATTTTCGTTTGTTACAGATTCCCATTTCTTATGAGTTAATCTCCAAAAAAAATTCGTGGACTTATGGCCATATTCTGATTGAAATGTATGAACAAATAGGTCAAATCGATCATATCAGCTGTGATATCATCTCACGGACTGCACAGATGTGCATAGGTGCTTCTATCAAGCTTATTAAAACGAAGCCTGATTCTCTCTCAGCTTATCAATTATGGTTACCCTTTCGCCTACAAAAATACTGCATACGAAACCTCTTATCCTATTTTTATTATATTAAATGTTCGTAATACAGACTGCTCTAAAACGGTGAAGGAAAACATCGTGAGGAAACCTGCATACGCTGAAGAAAATTCTGATGCGTATGTGAAGTCTACCAATCCACATTGGGCAAGCGTGGCGGACTAATGCCCATACACCCTCCTTGAGGGTAGGCATGTGGGAGGTATAAAGGCTGATGATGATTTTTCCATACTTATTTTATATTCCTGCGTATCTCGTAGGGTACAAGAGACTGTAACTAACCCTATTATATTTTATAGATATGTCACAGAGAACAAAAGCCTCATAAAATTCTATTCAATTTGATTGCAGCACATTCAGAACGATGCCATTTTAATCGAGCAAAGTGGTTGGTTTACGAAGACCAGCTGTATTCATACAGTCAGCTCTATGGACATACGGCATTTCATATTTAACACACATACTTAAATAATAATGTATTATGAATAAATAAAACGCGTACCTACTTTGCGGATTGCGGAACAAACTTGCAGCGTAGGTACTTGGCCTGGGGTGCGATTTTTGAACTGTTGTGTATGAACGGTTTTTTTTAATCTGATACAAAAGCCTTCTCATACCCATGAGTTCAATACGAGTGCCCCGCCCCACTCGTATTGAACTCATGGGTTGAAAATTTAGTCACCGGTGAGATTCAGAAATGCGAACTTTGGAAAATCTGTGGATACCGGTCATTTTACACAGCCGGTGATTTTCAAAAATCGCACTCTAGATCAAATGTACCCGAAATCGACGACTGTGTGTGAAATGACATAATGATTTTGGAAGAGGCAAAAGAGAAGAACGAGACTACGATCAACTGTCTCTTCCTACCCCAATGGGACACAGGCTGAGTAGTTGAGTACCTATATGTATGTTTGTAGATTACACAAAAATTTTAAATTAATTGAACCATCCTAAAATAGCAAAATACTAAGATTCGACCATAAATTCAAGAGAAAGCTTACTCATACAAAGCCGCCGGGTTGACTAGCAAAATCTTGCCACATGTACCTTTACCATGATTGATTTTTGTTGCCATTTTTTCCACCTATCTGTTCGGGAACCAAATGAGGTGCCATCGGAAGGAGACTGATCTAAAGAACCGCAGGCCTACCATGAGTTTACACTGTGGTGAACTACAGTAAAACTACTGTAGTAAACTACAGTTTTTATATTGAATTTCGTACAGCGCTCCTAGTGGTTACGTTGAGAACTAAATCTGTCATACGAAATTGGCGCCGCCACTACAGTGGTAACGTACAGTGAAAACTCATGGTAGGCCTACTGGAAAAACTAGGGTTGCCACCTCTCAGTCTGCTGCAACGCCAGCTTCAAAGAAGTCATTTTTATCCATGGAGTTGCTGCAGATTGAGTGAAGCATCCCCTGAAGTATGTAACGTATTTAACTTTACAATCTGTAGTGACTGATACATTTTCTATTACCAAGGTTGTTCTCACGAGAAAAACCTAAACAATCGGCTCTGTTTAGAATATTATGCGGCTGACTATACAAACTCAATGCAAATGTATTATGAACAGTTCAATAAAACGATATGAGAATATAAACAAAATTAGAGAAACTCGGATTCACTTTTGTTTTGATCGAAAGAGTGTTAATAAAGGCATAAAGTTAATATAGGCAAGGTTTGTTGGTCCCAGGCAGGGCCTTAATCGCCCTAAGTTACACCCAATAACCAAAACAAAACCACAACCAAAAACGTTACGTTATGCACAATTCGTATCGCGCAAATTATATTAACGGTAACGATTTAGCTTTATTTCGGAAGATACGTTGGCGTAACGTTTGATGTCCGTTCGATCGAATTTTCTGTATTGTGCGATTTAACCGTTCAGAAAAAAATATCGCGATAGCTTATTTACTTCAGCTAAACCAAATCTAAGCCAAAACTAAACCAAAACCAAAACCAAACCAAAACCGTATAAAATTGCGCAATTGAGGCCCTGGTATCTTTAATCCTTTCCTCCCTGTTTTGTCCCTTATGCGTTCCTATACCAATTGTATGATTGCGATGAAACTAGGGTGGTTTGTAGTCCGAGCGCCCCCCACCTAAGAGTCTTACCATAAAAAAACCAATGCGAAAAAAAGCCGCATTGCAAGCACATGCATTAATCCCTACAAAATAAAAGCTTTCATAAGCGGCCTTTGTCAGTACACTCACCCATAGCTTTTGAATCTTTCGTGTTGCAAGGACACAGTAGCTTGTAGGGAACTACTACAGATGGTCAGCACCCACAAGTTATAGCAAAAGATGCCAACAGATGGCGATACCGTCGCTCGCGGAAATATGCTCCATACAAAGACAACGTTCATCGTAAATACGTAACTCGTAACCTACTACAAATAAGGTTCACAATCGAATGCAAGACATATATCGCGCAAGAGAAATAATCACAGAGATTCGATATATATACAAGGTCCAACTAAGAACTGTTGGACCACGGCCGGTCCCCAGGCATCACACCTAGCCTGGCGGAAGTACTTCCCTTTTCAATGGAGGAACATTCCCAAGTAGCACCACCAGAAGCTAAATAAACTTACCCAAAAAGCTCAAGCTGGCGATCCAGCTGGCCTGCTGATCGTCGACAGTGAAGGACCCGTTGTAAGGCTTCGCGTCCTGCATGGAAGCCAGAGCTGGTGACATGTAGCCCTTGCTGAGGCCGGCTGCGAAGGGACCCAGGGATACCGCCAGGGCTGCTAGGATCTGTGGGTTATTATTGAGATATCAATGGTGGGGTCCAAGAATATTTATCTTATCTTATCTTATCCAAAGATAAAGTATAGGGGTAGATAAATATGTAATACAAAACAAGACATAACAACGCTACTCGATATCCATACAGATAAGTAAACAGATGCTTTCTTGAAACATTTTGTCACCACACCTCTAGCTGGAGGACTACGTTTTTTCCTTACATTAAGGCAGAAATTTGTTTGAATTTTCTTGAAAAGTATCGAGTTTTTTGTCTCGTTCGTTCGCGGGTAAATAGAACAGAGAGGACGCGTAGGTAGTAGCGCACTTAATAATATGCACTTTTATAATGCTAAGGTTTAGGTAATTTAATGGTAAAGCTACTAAGTGATTTATTACCTACATTTCGATTTCTTTGTCTATATAATTTTGATAATCAACCTAATTTTATATTGTATGTCAGACATCTGACTAAATGTGCTGATCTATTTGTAAATTACCACCTATTTACCGAATATGTACCTACCACATTTATCACAATAAATATAATTTCAATTTCTATTTACCTATATAACGCTGCCATACTACGGTGGCAGGTCATCGTTATATTATCGCCCGCGTACTTTGAAAACCTCGCAAACAGTACCAAATCTCAAGTAACATTAAAGTCTTAATTTTTTTTTATTATTTTAACACTTCATTGTACACATATAAATACAGCATAATACACGAGTACAAAGGGCGAGCTTATTTCTGAAGAGATTTCTTCCAGCAGACCCATGTTACAAAGAATGTTTACAAAGTGAGGCAGACAAGATGTACCCAATTCAAGGAAATTAATAACAACCCACTTGCTTTTTAGGGTTCCGTATTCGAATACCCCGAAATTTTAGATACTAGTACTCTACACTTATCAAAAAACAATAGGGGTTTAATAAAAAAAAAGTAGGTACCAGGCGGTTTTTGCTTTACCCGCAAAATTTGGTCCCATGCATATACGACGTTTTTACAGGACACCTCGACATGAGGACATTACACTAAAAGTTGATTACCTATCTTGAAAAAAGTTGAACCGATAGCCTATGGCATAGCTATGAACACTCTCACGCAAAAATAAGCTTTCGATTACAAACCGCATCTTAATCGGTCAACCCGTTTGTGACGGTACCATTTCTGTACTTACTGTATTACATACGTACTCTTTCTTATAGTGTGGCATAACTCTACATTTATCAACAAAAACAACATTAATTTGAGGATATAAATGATGGTTTTCTATAAAACAACATATTATGTTCCTTCTCTAATCAAATTATTCCATTCACGTCTCTAACGTTTATCTATCACACTAAAAACCCATTAACAAAACACCGTAACATTCCAATAAAATTCAAAATCTATAAAACACACATGCACACCTATAAAGTACAAAGATATATAGGACGTGTACTATATTGTACATGACTATTGCCCGGTACACGGGCAGCGTGTAGCAAATCGATCAATGTTTCAAACACCATGTGTGTGAATGGGTTGCTAGTGATGTGGCAATGAGATTAGATTTGGTTGTCGATATCGATGATTTTTTTCTAAGAGAAACATATTTATAATTTATTTAAAAAAAATTACATGATTTTTCAAATGTAAATAGAACGTTAATAATATTGAATATGGTCATATTTATAATTATTTGAAAAGGACTTTATAATATTCACAAATTAAACTTGAAGTACGCAAGTACTCTTACGTATATTTCCTTTATTTATTCATTCATTAATTCAAAGCTCTTTCGTATACAAATTTATGTTAAATTGAAGCATTCGATACGTTGATGCAACGCCAAAAATTTATCCTCCAACTAATTGAGAAATCTTTAAGATATACTGATTCTGGGCCGCATTAATTTGGCAAGCGTAGTTTTAAGATAGCTGCAGAAATTAATGTTACTAATAAAATCAAAGGTCGATGTAATATTTTGAACAAATCTATTTCCATTCCTATTAAAATAATCTAAGATAAATTACGGGATTTGTCCCTGATAATCCGAGTATTAGCGAAAAACTTTATCTACTATGAATCTCAAGAGGAGTTCTGTTACATTTTAAAATTATTATTTTATCAAATTATATTAGTTGCATGGATAGTTATTTTATAATTACTTATTATGTTTCTTCAATAAAATAATTAAATTATAATTTCCTTTAAAAATATAGAATAGAACGGATAGGTGAAAATCTATTCAAACAATTTGAATACACAGGTAGAGGAATTTTTGGATTTGCCCTTTAAGAAAGTATCGATATCGATATCGATAACCCATTATCCCACTACTACCCATTTTATCTGAAAGCGTCCTCTAGATCGGTCCAACATTTCGGCAGGGTCATTGACCGACACACTGCCATATATTCAGCTTCCCTTCACAAGCCATACAACAATCGCCTTTATGACTTTGATATAAGAGTTAACAGTAAACTTATGGGTTTATATGTCACTTGTATGACGGATAAGTAGTAGATACTCAATTACTTCATAAATAACAGTATGAATACTTGGGTGAGTAGGTAAAAGTCAGGCAGCATAGATTGATTACTTAATTGCTCTGGCATTCTGTAGGGACTACTATGAGTTTACACTGACTGTAGTAAATTTACAGTAGTTTTGCTATTATTGTATTTCGTATAGCGCTCGTAGTGTTTACTTTGAGACTGATTTTGCCATACAAAATGCGCACCGTAACTTGATAGGTACACATTATATTATAGGGTCCTTCCTAATATGCTGACACTTTTTTAATAGCGAAAAAAAATCAGCTGTTCCATACAAAACTACAAACCTACTAAGCCAAATATAAAGTATGGGGCAGCTGGTTTTTTTCTCGCGATTTCGATGTTGGTCGCATCAGAGATATGGGTCGCATAGAGAAAGTTGTTCAGTTTGATGGTCTGATTTTTTTTTTATGTGTGATAGGTAAGCATTTGACCCCAATCTCACCTGATGTTGAGTGATGATGAGGCCGAAGATGTAGCATGCTTACCTAGAAAGATGCCTATTCACTCTCGCCTTGAAGAGGCCCAGGTTGTATTGCTCAGGGAACAGGTCCGCAGGCAGGGCATTCCACTCCTTAGCCGTGCGCATTATAAAAGAAGAAGCAAACTTCTTCGTGCGAATCTGATTCTTCTGATCATCCCCTTAAAAAGTGTCAGCATATTAAAGAAGGACCCTGCATAAGTTCCCAGCGCGACTGCGCGCGATATAATCCGTGCCCCGGCCGAATGATTTTTGTACTTCCGGCCAATTCTGGGTGTATAATGCAATCGATCTTTACTTTGCATTTTTTCGACCGTGAGCCATGCATTTAACATTTTTTACCCATACCAAAAACAACGCCGCTAAAGATACAATTTCACTTAGATAAACTTCATAAATACTCTAAACTGAATAGCACTAACCTGTCTCCTATAACAGTTTCTGCCTTCAACACTCCTCATCATCAGAACCCTGGTCTCCGGATTCAGGTTCGTCATCTTCTCCACGCCCAAGCTCGTTTTCTCACACATTTCTCACTTTTTTCTCTCTTTTCTTCAATAGGAAAGAAGCTGGGCTTCTCGTTTCGTTTAAGGGTGCGTTTATTAGGGGTTGGTTCTCATGATAGTGGAGGTTTTAATCTGTAACAAGGGAGAGCTTGGTTAGAAGATAAGTAATTTGTTAAAAACAATCTAAGGTACATTTGCAACAAAGGGGCAATTGCAATTACTAACTGAAAAAAAAGTTTGTTTACTTCAACCAACATCATGAATCCATATGAGCCTGTCAACATCATGACTTCTTCGACTAAGAGAACTTTGTTAAACGAATTCGGCTTGTTGTTACAACTAACCATCTTTTGTTTTTAGTAAACAATAATAACGTCATTTCAATTATTTTGGAGCTAATTAAGAGTCTTAGTAGGCTCGCATTTTTTTCAGTGATAGTCTAGGAAAAATACGGTTTGGGATTGATTGATGCATTAAAGATACTTTAGAAGGTAAATTGTGTTTGAACTAATATTACTGTTAGTTTATAACACTTTTGTCCAGATTTCGAGGTTATAATAGGCTCAGGACCCAGAGAAATACCTTAAAATCGATATAAATGTACAAGGTTGATAATGATATTAATCCAGCATAACAGCGAAAGAGACAGTTAATTATCACAAGGCAAATTTAAAGTGTACAAACAAACAGTAAAATTAAATTTTGATGTTATAATCTACTCAAATGTACGATTTATCGTAATGCGTTTTACTTATAAGTAAAACGCATTGAATGAAGCCATTCTGTACAAAATCACTAGTTTTAATTTTTTTTTGTTCATACCTATTTTTAATGTTTGAATACACAATAAAAAATCGAGGATTATTGAGAAATTACGTTTTTCAGGTATGTATCTACTATATTCCAAATTATCACCTAAAGTGCAATTAATGCAACCTACTCCATACAAAAATCCGTAGATTTCCCCGACTATATGGAGCAATTTCAAATATGGGAAAATTGCAACTATGGGACAGTTGCAACTATAGGGCAATAGCAACTATGGAGCAATTGAAACTATGGTGCAATTACTAGGATAGCTCGTAGCTAGAAACTCTAGGTTAGGAATAGGTTTTCTGTTTTTCTTTTCAACTGTTAAAACCTTGTATATTTTGTAAACTTTACGTGTGAATTGCATTTGTTTGTTTTATTTAAAAGTTTATTTTTAGAAAGAACCGGGTGAGTCTGCCAACTTCCGTACAAGAAAATAGTCAACAATAATTTTCACTATTCAAAAGAAAAGTGGTTTTCGCGTTCCAGATAAATAAAATAAAAGTTTTTTTTTCTATAACCACGAAAAGAAATCCACAGTGCTGATTATCGAGTTTGTGATAACTGATAATAGGACAGAAATTTTTTTTTTGTTTTCATTGTCTCACCAACTACTGGACGTACGGTCCGCACTCAAAAAAGTGTCCGAACCAAAAGAGCACCAAAACGTAAAAAGAGAACCAATCAAGCGACAGTCTTCGTTTGATCGGCCGACTATGCGCGGAGGCACGCCTTGACCGGTGGGGAATGCGATGGAAAAGAATTTCAGTATTTTCAATGTTTTTAGTTGGTTTATACAACGTGTTAATGAATTAACGCAAAACTAGAAATTAGTTTGTTCAGAATCGAGAGCAGAATTGAATTATCATCGTTTCAACATAGGTAATTTTTTTCAAAATATAAATTTTTTTTTTTGTAAAATTTTACATTTACTGAACCCGATGACAACCCACCGCACGGGCACACTCACCCTACTTACTACCAAAACAAGATTATAAAAATGTATCCATGAGTACGTTTGCGCTTTTTTCAGTGCTGAAATGATAACAAATCATTTTTGCCTCAAAACATAAAATGCGAATAACTTTAAATTTTAATCATCAAAATAATGAAATTATCGTTGCAATCTAATTATTTTGTTATAAATCAGTTGGGGTGTATGAGGTTTTGCGCTAATTCATTAACACGTTGTATTAGTACACGTATTTAGGTTTGTGTAGTCATGGTAGTTTGTTTATAGACTTGGACACTTTTTTCGAGAATTTTTTACTAGACCGGACGTCAATGTTTGTTCTATATTTAATTTAAAAATAATATAATCTGATTGATAACCTAATTTTGATTTTAAATGAAACCAAAAATATCAAATCTACGCACTTACGTTATTTAACACCGACCGAATAACACTTAGTTCCTACCTAAATTCGATAAAAGAAGAAACTCCTATCTTCTTTCTCAATTCAACCACTCTAATAGCCTACACTTACACCACTGAGATCCCGCACAAAGAGCACCGATCGCTCATCAAAACATCCAATTGTCCGCACACAATGACATAATAAAACAAAAGACATACGTAAAAGAGACAATATTGAAGGCAATTGGTATTTTTGTGACGAACATTGGCTGTATTCTATTGTAGTTACGGCTTTTTTCCGTCGAATGAGAGTTTATGGAAAATTTTGATACGTTTTCGGATTGCACAAAAGTGCAGTAAGAGTGCTTAGTATCTCGTTTTTCGATGGATGTTCCTAAGGAACAGTTGTTTAGTTTCATTTTTTGAATACACCCTTAAAAATGATCATCATCATCACAGTCAATACAGGGTCCTTTTTAATATGCTGACACTTTTTAAGGGGATGATCGATCAGACCATCAAACTGAACCACTTTCTCTATAGGACCAAGATCGAAATCGCGAAAAAAAATCAGCTGTCCCATACATTTGGCTCGAGTAGGTATAGTTTTTTAGTTTGCAGTTTTCTATGAAAGATGTGATTTTTTTTCTCGATTTCGATGTTGGTGCCATATAGAAAGTTGTTCAGTTTGACGGTCTGATCATCCCCTTAAAAAGTGTCAGCATATTAAGAAGGACCCTGTATAATTATTTCGTTTATGTCCCACTGCAGGGCACAGGCCTACCCTCATGGACAAACCAATGCGGATTGGTAGACTTCACATACCATCGGAATTCACCATCGGAATTTCTTCTGAGTATGCAGGTTTCCTCACGATGTTTTCCTTCACCGTTTGAGAGAAGTCGTCAATCTTTAAGTTATGTTACTAATTAAAAAGTAATGGTGTAGACTGTAGAGCCAATTTCCTTTCTTCATTAAGGGGAAATACATATCCCATATTAGGTGCCGCACAAGACATTAAAACAGTAAAATAATTAGTTCTAATTATCGATTGTTGAAACATTTATCACAACAAATAGTTCTCCCATGCAACTAATGCGCTATTTCCTTAAACAAAGAGATTTCTAAAGAAACAATGAACAATTATTATGTTAAGTCATAGGTACTTCACGACAAAGAAAGGAAGATAGATATAACTTTAGTTATATTATCAAAACAAGTATTGTTTTGGAAAATTGTGAACTATTTTCATTTCATAGAGCATTACCGACGTAGTTTGTTAGGAATTGATCCAGTTGGCGAGCAAAGCGATATATTGTAAAGCGATTGAACGATTTTTTTTTGGGATTTTCAATTTAACGAAAAGTGCGAATTAAAATTAAACAAGGTACGTATACCTAACTACCTGATAATTTTATTTCAAAAAGAAGTGTGCTAGCCTAACCTATGCTATGCGAACAAGAGCCGTACCACAGAAAGGGTGAGAACATAATTGTTACGGGCAGCAGGTGACCGTACTAGTCCTTATATAACATATTGGTTATCCTAACTGTTAATTAAGACGTCCTAGACGAGTCGATAGTGCATAGATAAACCTAAATTGGTTTTTACTGCACTATTTTTTTGTCAATTCTGTAACGTTTTCTTTCATAAATAAATATATATAATATATAATATATATTTGCAATGATAATTCAAAGTACATTGCTGATACTAATGACGCTAAACATGCAGTAGATAACATAATGTCCCTCAGAAATGTAGTCTAAAATGTCTTGTAAAATCTGATGTGTCTTTTGTTAAATAGACCCTGTAAGTAGGTATTACAATTTGTTATATTGTGTGTAATAGAATCGAGGCCGAGAAAGAATCTTAATTTTTTTATGTTATTTCTTAGGAAGATTTACAGTATTCATTACGCACTAGTCAACACGTCCTTCAATAACTGTAAGCTCAAACGAATCTCCGTCTATAAATTGTATTTTTTTTTAGAACAAAGTAAATTTATGTTGTACCTAAATGGTAGATGCGTTGCAAAAACCTTTACGACTTTTTGATAGGAACGCGTTTTGCCCATAATTATTGCCTTCAAAAGGAATGCTTAAAATTCTGTTTTGATCCTGATTGATAATATTATGTATGTTAGACAGGATCTCAGAAAAAATGATGGGACCATTATCAGCATAAAGACTACCTATACAGCTATAGCGCGTTTTATATTATAGCTTGTCATTTATCGTATAGTGGCCTCGATTCGGAGTGTACCACGACTAAACTAAACTAAATGTATTCCTGTCACTTTCAAAAATAAGATTAAGAAAAGAGAAAGAAAACCAACAGCTGACTTTAGTGCTGTCAAAGTGACGTTAAACGCCCAAAAACGACTTAAATAAGATGGCGTACATTATGATGGCATCTTATTTTGCGCATTTAACGTCACTTTGACAGCACTAAAGTCAGCTGTTGGTTTTCTGTCTCTTTTCTTAATCTTATTTTAGAAAGTGACAGGAATACATTTAGTTTAGTTTAGTCGTGGTACACTCCGAATCAAGGCCAATGAAAAGGAAGCTTTCCATTAAATTGACGAATTCATGACAGTTTAGCTTCAAGTGCGTCACAAGGCTAAGAGTTTCCGACCTTTCTTTAACCAGGTCAGTGGTAGTCTGAAATTATTTTTTGAACCGCGCCAAGGTTTCCGGGTATTGAAATGAATGTTTTATTTTTGAAATAAACTCGATGAGCGATGGAGATCATGTGTGATATAGTTAAGGAAGCTCTAAGAAAAGTCAGATTTTAACTTGCGTGTGAATTCTCTATGGATATTAATTAGAAAACATCACTGTAAAAAATTGCAAAAAAAAAATACTTATAACTTTTTATTCAGTTTTTTAAATTCTTTTTATAGGGTCCTTCTTAATACAGGGTGTAACAAAACACCCTAGTAATACTTAAGGGGGTGCTTCAGACCATCAAACTGAACAACTTTCACTATGGGGCCAACATCGAGAAAAAATAAAAAAATCTGCTGTCCCATACAAAACTGCAGTACCGACTCGACTAAAATGTATGGGACAGCAGATTTCTTTTATTTTTTCTCGATGTTTGTCCCATAGTGAAAGTTGTTCAGTTTGATGGTCTGAAGCACCCCCTTAAGTATTACTAGGGTGTTTTGTTACACCCTGTATATGCTGACAAAACTGCAAACCTACTCGAGCCAAATGTATGGGACAACTGATTTTTTTTCGCGATTTCGATGTTGGTCCCATAGAGAAAGTTGTTAAGTTTGACGGTCTGATCATCCCCTTAAAAAAGTGTCAGCATATTAAGAAGGACCCTGTATACAAACTAATGTTGCCTAATAATAGTGAAACTGTATCTATACTATCGTGACCTCGAAAAATACTTTCAATACGATAGTATTGTGAGTGATTGCCTAAAAAATACTGAAACGGTGAATACAGACCATCAAACTAAACAACATTCACTATGGAGCCACCGACAGGAAACGCAAAAAAAAAATCTGCTGTTCCATACAAAACAGCTGTATCTACTTGACTCAAATGTATGGCGTAATAGATTTTTTTTTGCGATTCCGGTGGGTGGCTCCATTGTGAAAGTTGTTGAATTCACCGTTTCAGTATTTGCTAGGGTGTCACTTACAACCTGTATTTTAATAGATATTTTCGACTTTTACATTTCAATTTTATTATAGTATCGATATTTCAATAATATCGATATTATCAATTGTTTTAAAGCATCGAACATATCTGAACATACTATATCACTATTGAATAATTACAAGTTGTTCATTTTAAACGTGGTCAAACCTTGGATTAGATCATCAAACCGAACAACTTTCACTGTGAGACCAACAATGAAACTGGCAATAATACTTCAGTAATAAAAAAATAACAGTGAATAATAAATCAATGCAATAATAATTAATATTTATTTTCCACCAATATCTGTGAGCCTTGCAGTGATAACTGACTAACTGGTAACCTACAACGTAATATTTTTTTAAATATTCTTGTACTTTTTACTGAGTAACATAAAAGGCAAAAGTCTTATTAATCTTGCTGCACTTACGACATTTTAACACCTTCAGAGATTAAAATTTTATGACGTGGAAAAAAGCCTTAAAATTCTGGCATAATCTTCTGGAAGGAATCTCGTACATAGTTGCAAATTAAGCTTCGTCAACACTATTATACGACTTAGTCAGCTAATAGTTAAGTTAGCACTTATCTTAATGTAGAATTATAGTGTCAACTCTCATTACTTGGCAAGTGACAGTGTATTTAGATGTTGTAATAGACTTTTTTATAGCTTTCTGGTACTATTTCTGGATTTTACATTCAATATTTAGATTGTAGAATGATGAGATCAATGACTTTACTCTCTTACAAGTTCTCTACCTGCGTGCCAAGTGAAAATAATCTTCCCGTGACACTACTAAGGCCACTAATAGTGTCACAGGAAATTCTTTTTTTTTTTTTACCCGTGCCACTACCGGTAGTGTCAAAGGAAAGTAAAATTTCCCATGGCACTGCTGGTAGTACCAAGCAGTAGTGTCAAAGGTAATAAATTGAGTTTTCAATGTTTGGATTACCTATCCATACTAATATGAAATGGTCCTTCAAGCCGGATGTGAACCAGAAAACTGTGGATAGCTGTCTGATTTATATTGCAAAAGCTTTTTGCTCCAAACACTGGCTTCAAATGCATCACGTGCGTTACCTACAGTAGAAAGACGGCTTGAAAGTAAAATGAAGACTTTACTTTCAAGCCCTCTGTTTCGCACGAACGTGTGTGTGTGATATCTATTTCATCATTTCAATAAAAACTGCTTTTATACAGAGTGAAATTGATATCATTAGCATCCTTTTAAACTAAGAGACTACCCATCAAACTGAACAACGTTAACTATGGGATCAATCCGATAGGAGCAAAAAAAAAATCTGCTGTTCCATACTAAACTGCAATTCCTACTAGACTCAAATGTATGCAACAGCAGATTTTTTTTGTTGCTCCGATCGATTTGCTTCCATAGTCAATGTTGTTTTGTTTGATGGGTAGACTCTTAGTTTAAAAGGATGCTAATGATATCAATTTCGGTCTGTAGAGGCTAATGAACTCGTCACGTGCGTTACAGTAAAAATACGGCTTGAAAGTAAAATGAAGACTTTTCTTTCAAGCCGTCTATTACGCACATGCGTGTAGAAAACATTGCTTCTGCATTAAGTTTGAGCGTCGTAAGTAAGTCTGACCGCGTCCCATAATAATGCGAATTAAATGCCCAAGATAGAAATGAAAGTTTACGATATTTAACGAAACATTTAACTCCGTTTACAGCTAAATAACTTCCTAGTGAAAGTGAAATATCTATGTGTGTAAAACATAAATATCTTTCAGGAATGTCAACCTGTCTAGAGTCAACAGTCGCATAATGTTTTGTTGGCAAAATGCGACTCTTCGAATCTATCTAAAATAGATTTTTTTCGGGCCGATGTGCTATTTATTTTTATTTTTGTATCTGTTTACGTTTTGGCTAGATAATAATTTTTGCTAGTGTTTAAAAATAGACATGTGATTTGCGAGTGTTTAAAAATAGTCATGTTATTTGTTCAGTTCGACTAGCTTGTTAAAAACTGGACCGGGAAGAATTATACAGGGTGTAAATTTAAATGCGTTATACTTTAGGGAGCTTTAGATCACCAAACGGAACAACTTTCACTATGGAGCCAAAATTAAAATCGCAAAAAATAAAACAGCTGTTTAGTACTTACATATTATTTCGCTGCTGTAGGGCTAGCAAAACCAAAATGCAAAACGTAAAAACGCAAGGCAAAGCGACAAAAATGACGGAGGCACGTCGCGATTTTTGTCGTTTTCTCGGGAGCAATGCTAGGCCCTCCGGAAAAGGTCTATCTTCTAAAAAAAGATTTTTTTTGCTTTGTGTGTTTGAACGAGCATCACGCAAAAACTACTAAACCGATTTTGAAGAAACTTCTTTGTTTCATAGCCTATGATCTAACTTAAAATCTGTTATATAATTTGTGTGGACAAAGTCGCGGGGTCACGCTAGTACTATTATAAAAATGTAAATTTAAAAAAAGTTTTTTTTTGCTTTGTGTGTTTGAACGAGCAACACGCGAAAAGTACTGAACCGATTTTAATGAAACTTTTTTGTTTAATAGCTTATGATCTGACTTAAAATCTGGTATATAATTTGTGCGGACAAAGTCGCAGGTTAACGCTAGTATAACTAATAAAATGGGTGACCAATGGACAAACTGCTAAGAATAACTATACAAAGGTCAATGTAGATAGAAACAATACTTAAAATAGTTTTAGGAAATAACATTACCTAAAGAATTTTCTAATCGCTTCCCTTATCGTTTTGTGAAATTTGAAGAATTTCAAATTACCTTAGGTATCGCAGCATTGCGGAAACGAACGGAAATAACGTAAAATATATTTAATTTTCCTACCACTTGTGTTAAATTCGAGGTTTTACGACTCTCACAGTTTTAATGGGCTGTAGAGAAAATTAATTAAAGTGAGCCATGAAATTCCTTTTTGGTTTAATTGAAGATAGGTTTGATGTTAAAATAGTCATTCACGAAATTAAACTATTTCTTTCGAAGCTATTTGGTGAAATTAGACAGTTAATTAAATGACTAGACGGTTAGTTAAATGACTGAATAACATATAGTCATATCGCTAAACCTCGTTTTTAACGAAACTACTGGTTAATAAATAGCTTAGCATTTAAGGAATTTTTTTTTAAATATCTCGAGCAAGACCTTGACTGCGCAGAACAAAATTTGTAGAGGCGAAAGCGCTTACTGCGCATATCCCTCGCCCCCGCTCATTTTTCAAGTTGTTACTGTACTGTACCTATGCCTAGATGGTTTGGTCACGTAGAGAGAATGAATGAAAGAAGACTTACAAACGAAATATATTAAAGGAAGCAAAAGGGTCGGGAGGTCGTCTGAGGAAAACATACCATGATTAAATTAATTATCTTTTCCGAAAAGGACAAATTCATCTATACTCCATTCCAGATAGGGGCGAAAAGAAGGTAAAAAAGATTCTTTATAGTACACACTTTAAAGAAATTATGAATATTGTATCAAACAACAAAATGGCGATGTTGAAAGACCTAAAGAAGCAGTGGTGCGCACATGTGGTTCGCCTTTGTTTCAATGAAGCTTTTTTAAAGACTGTTATGAAAAAAATCCGTCAGGTGGCGCTAGTAGTAGCCATATTGACAATTCGAAAAAAACATCTTTAAAAATTCTAAAAAATTGTACTAAAATTATTACGACTTCATTTAAATCGTTATGATCGTCATCGTATTATTAATGTATGAATAAATTTGTCTCTAAACTTGGAAATCTAGGAAAATACGTTGGAAAAGGAAAGCATTATAATTTATTACTGTGGCAATTTTTTTTAACCGACTTCAAAAAAAGGAGGGGGGTTCTATGTTCGGCTGTGTGTATTTTTTTTTATGTATGTTCACCGATATTTTCGTCAATTGTGAACCAATTTAAAAAAGGTTCCATTTTAATTTTGTTAAGATCTGATGACGCGCTTCGGAGCTTCACAATAGAACTCCTCAAAAGTTGACAGCAAATCGTCTGCGATTGAACCATTTGCCTCGTTTCAATGTACCCTTTGCGTATATAACTGATATATGAATCGAACTAACATATTTAATCACTGAAAGTTATGAAATAAATTTTTTTTTACAAAAAAAGTAAAAACCGACTTCAAAAGTAAAAAAGTAAGAATTAGTACATTACGATACGTGTGACCTAAGTAGTCCATTATTGCACGGCGTGAATTATCGCCCGAGCGCAGCGAGGGCGATAAACGCCGTGTAATAATGGACTTACTTAGGTCACGAGTATCGTATACTATTTTATAGCTCGTGTGACCTAAACCCGCCAACTTTTGTGTGTGTGTGTGTGTGTGTGTGTGTGTGTGTGTGTGTAATGTATTGACATTCTCTTTCATGTTGAAGTTTTTAATTCTACGAAAACGTATACTAACGAAAAGGTCAGAAAGGGGGACCGGGGGCAAGGCCCCGGCGGGGTGGAGGGGCGGTGCCCCCCCGGGGGCACGGGGGGCGGAGCCCCCCGTAGGACACAACCATGACTTTAAAATCTTCGTTCATATATCGCAACCACAATCAATAGATACTCACCTCTAATCACATCTACCGTCACATCATCATCAGCCCCTACTCACCCCCTACGCACGTACGCACTAGGTGGCACGTAATCACATCTACCGTCACATCATCATCAGCCCCTATTCACCCCCTACGCACGTACCCCTAATTACCCCCACGAACTAGGGGGCACACCCCCTAATCACCCCCACGAGCTAGGGGGTACAATCATCAGCACGAGCTAGGGGGTACACCCCCTAATCACCAGCACGAGCTAGGGGTACACCCCCTAATCACCCCCACGAGCTAGGGGGTACACCCCCTAATCAGCAGCACGAGCTAAGGGGTACACCCCCTAATCACCCCAACGAGCTAGGGGGTACACCCCTAATCACCCCCCACGAGCTAGGGGGTAAACCCCCTAACCACCCCACGAGCTAGGGGGTACACCCCCTAATCACCCAACGAGCTAGGGGGTACACCCCCTAATCACCCCACGAGCTAGGAGTACACCCCTAATCACCTCCACAAGCTAGGGGGTACACCCCCTAATCACACCCACGAGCTAGGGGGTGCACCCCCTAATCACCACTACACACCCCTTACGCATTAGGGGGTGTACCCTCTTATCACCCCTATGCATCCCCAATCACCCTCTACGCACTAGGGGGCGCATCCCTTACTCGCACCCTACTACCAACATACTAATAAGGTGTGAGCAGGGGGTGCGGGTGTAAGTAGGGCGTACGTAATATAATTAAAGTAGGGGGGGTAACTTGGAGTCAGTTGGGGATTTCGCGATTTCAATGTTGGTCACATTGATTGAAAGCACATTTAAAAGTACCTACCTTCTTTTGTTTATTATGCATCTGTGCAATAAAGTGGATTCATTTTCGAACGGTGTAATCCGTGTAATAATGGACTACTTAGGTAACGCAAAACCGTGACCTAAGTGCGGGTTTAGGTCACGGAGTGCTATAAATAATATTTCAGCCTATGACTTTAACGTTCAAATCTATAAGGAAATTAATTTGTTTTATTTTTTACTTTTGAAGTCGGTTTTTACTTTTTTTGTAAAAAAAAATTATTTACCAAAACGCCTCATTCTTCTTCTTCTTATCGTGTGGGCAGAGCCCTGGTGTCAGAGTTTTTTGAACGCCTCATTGATATAATCAAAGAAAAGAAATGAAAAGTAGCGCTTTTGCTTAGGAGACGACTGTCACCACGTATCTTCCCACTCACGCTGCTACAACTACTTATGCCCTCTCGCTCGCACCACGCCGCGCACCTTATGCAAATCATTGCATAACCGTGTGGCACACGTTCCATGCCTAATTTGCACTTCTAACTTCTCTTATAATGTTCTGTGGATATAATCGTCACGAGATAATGATGACAATTAGGCGACAGACTAGAGAAGACTAATAGGTTTTAATTCACATACGCTGGACGCAAGACGGAGCGTCATACGGCAGCCCGTCATTTGTGAAGCAAGGAGTTGTATGAAACCGCACGTAGGAGCACACACGGTGACGCATTGCCACTGCGTCAATTCAGCAGCCGTCACCGCGGCGACGTCGCATGGTATGGCACACGGGTGACGCAGTGACGTACGTAATGTTGCCAGCAGATAAACCATAAAATGACCTGAAGCTCTGCATTTTCGATTAAAATTATGAAACATTGTAACATAATTGTAAACTAATTGCTGCAAAAGGAAAATAAATAATGTAGTTTCTGACCAATCGCAAATTTAAATATACCTATTAGAAAAATGTATGGTTTCTCCGATCTTCGAACAGGAATCTAAAGTCAGAAATTCAGAAAAGTGGCCGCCATCTTGAACTTTTTTGTTTCAACCGATTGCTCTCGAAATCGATATCTGGGGGTTTCTGCGATCTCTGAACACGAATCTAAAGTCAGAAATTCGGAAAATGGCTGCCATCTTGAACTTTTTGTTTTTCGACCGATTGGTTCCTAAATCGATATCTGGGGGTTTTTGCCATCTCCAAACACGACTATGAAGTCAAAAATTCAAAAAAGTGGCCGCCATATTGAACTTTTTTGTTTTTCAATCAATTACTTCCAAAATCGATATCTGGGGGTTTCTGCGAGCTCCGAACACGAATCTAAAGTCAGAAATTCGGAAAAGTGGCCGCCATCTTGAACTTTTTTGTTTTTTAACCGATTGGTTCCAAAATCGATATCTGGGGGTTTTTGCCATCTCCAAACATGACTATGAAGTCAAAAATTCAAAAAAGTGGCCGCCATCTTGAACTTTTTTGTTTTTCAATCTAATACTTCCAAAATAAATATCTGGGGGTTTCTGCTATCTCCAAACACGAATCTAAAGTCAGAAATTCAGAAAAGTGGCGCCATCTTGAACTTTTTTGTTTTTTAATTGATTACTTCCAAAACCGATATGTATGGGGTTTCTGTCGTCACCAAACACGGGTCCGAAGTCAACATTCAGAAAAGTGCCCGCCTTCTTTTACTTTTTTGCTTTACAACCGATTGCTTCCAAGATCGATATCTGGGGGTTCCTGCGATCTATTTAGCATGAATCTGATATCAGTAATCAGAAAATAGGAAGGAAAACAAATAAGGTTACAAAACAAATAAGATCATCTTGAATTTAATTGTTTGTTAACTGACTGCTTCCAAAATAGATATCTCACTCCGGAATCTCCAGAAAAGTACCAGATAGCGGCCACTTTTCTAAATTTTTGACTTTAGATTCATGTTCGGAGATCGCAGAAGCCCCCAGATATCGATCTTGGAAGCAATCGGTAGTAAAGCAAAAAAGTTCACGATGGCGGCCGCTTTTTTGAATTTTTGACTTCAGATTCGTGGTTGAAGATGGCAGAAACCCCCAAATATCGATTTTGGAAGCAATCGGTTGAAAAACAAAAAAGTTCAAGATGGCGGCCGCTTTTTTGAATTTTTGACTTCAGATTCGTGTTTGGAGATGGCAGAAACCCCCAGATATAGATTTTGGAAGTAATAGATTGAAAAACAAAACAGTTCAAGATGGCGGCCACTTTTCTGAATTTTTGACTTCAGATTCGTGTTTGGAGATGACAGGAACCCCCAGTTATCAATTTTGGAAGCAGCTCAAAATTTTTTAGCACAACCTGTTCGGGTTGTGGTCAGACATCTTTAGGTCTTTTGGTTTTGGTTTGGTGGGGTTGGTTATCCATTCAAAAATAGACTTTACTCTGCTCTACGAATTGGTTATACAGGTTGTTTATGGTAAGTAGTTGCATTACTAAAAGGGGTGATTATACTCATGATACTTAACAATTTTACCTAAGAAACCTAAATAAAATTCATAAAAATTTTTTTGGTCTTCCTATAGTAAATGCAAGCAGCTGATCCATCATTTGTATGAAAAGTTGAAATTTTCATACAAACGTTAGATCAGATGACTGAATTTTGCAGATTTCCTATAGGTTTCTTCAGAAACGTATTTCAGTGTCATGGATACAATCACACCTTAAAGTAATGCAACTGTTTACCCTAACACCCTGTGGTTCAGTCAGAGCTCAATCAATTAATATTTTTGCCACCTCTGGTAAAGTGCCGCTCGGTGCCCGGGGCATTTGCCCCCCCCTCGCTATGCTACTAGTGAGCACATACATAACAGACGTTTTCTTATTTTTCCATCAACTCCGATAATGTGAACTAAAATGTGCCTAAGTATGTGAGTATACCCGGTGACAGCGTTTTAGTTCTAATAAATGCCAGTGCGCTACAGACTATGGCTGTTTCACTCGCTATCCCTAATTCTTATATTCATCAGCCATCAAACACTGGCATAAGTGTTTCGAATTTTTTATAAAATGATCACGGTCTGAAAAGGTTTCGTAGCCCTGCTTCTGTGATCTTCTTTTTTTCATCTTTAATAAAAATGGAGTATAGCAATAACGAAGTTTTCTTTAGCATTGTGTGATAATTTATTAGCTCAATTCGGAAGCGGATCACAGAAGTGTGTACATTGAAGATATTTACAAAAAAGGTTAAAAACTATATGATAATTATGTGTACTTGAATTGAAATCAACGATTTATAGATTTTTTGTCGGTACCTGTTTGTTTAATTGTTTGTTCGAGTATCACAGGAAATTACTGGACTGAATTAGATGAAACTTTTTGTATTTTTAAATAAATAAATAAATATCTTGGACAATGTCACACAAATTATCTAGTCACATTTAAAGTACCAGAATCTAGCCTGGACTTGTATTATGATGACAAGACAACGATATAGAATACATATATAGATACAAAATTCCATGACTCGGGTACAAATATTCATATTCATCATACAAATATTTGTCCCTTACGGGATTAATTAGACTTAAAAACTGGAGTACGTAAGGTATACTTGATATTGCTATATAAGGTCTAACAAATTAGCTGAAACTATTCATCGAACTGAACAACTTTCTCTATGGGACCAATATCGAAATCGCGAAAAAAAATCAGCTGTCCTATACAAAACTGCAAATCATAACTCGACGTGACTCGACTCAAAAAATGTATGGGACAGTAGATTTTTATTTGCGATTTAGATATTGGTCCAATAGAGAAAGTTATTCAGTTCGATGGTCTGATCATCCCCTTAAAATAATTTCAGATTATTTTGTTTGACTTTATAATTATAAGGTATAATACTATTTATCTCTCTACGATTGCCGGTGCGAACGAAGTCGAGGGCAAAATCCAGTAAAATGTCTGCACTATACAAAATTTACTAAACCGTCATAGTAAACTTTTTCCTATAAACCATAATAAAAATTATAGCTTGTTCATTTCTTTAATCATCCAGTCCAGTCTGTGAATTTAAAAAGCCGGTACTTACGCTTCAATTTAGCAAAACGTATTTTTTGCGTTTTTTTTTTTATAAAAACGCCCAGGGCTTGGTTATTAAGCGGGCGATCGATCGGCAAATTGCTCTCGTATCGACATGTTACATCTTCATATTTGGTTTTTATACTATACGATTTTAAAGGAAAATTTCGTTTACCCTTTGATTAAATTGAAATAGCGGAAGATAGGTGACGTTCTTACATTACGCAATCGCAAAATGGACCTGCTTTTCATTTACTTACGAGTGAAAAGTAATGCTGTGTGATTTGTTTTTTCTTTTTGAATGCAACAAAAAAAGCAACAAAAAAATCAGCTGCCCCATACAGCGCCGCCGCAGTTTAGTATGCAACAGCTAATTTTTTTTTGCTCCGATGGGTTTGCTCCCATAGTAAAAGTTGTTCAGTTTGATGGGTAGACTCTAAGTTTGAAAGGATGCTAATTATATCAATGTCACCCTGTATATTCTATAGTCACCGCTTCTAACTATCCCAGTGCGGTAAAATTTAATTAAATATAAAAAAAATATTATACAGAATGCAGTAAAAGTTGTTCAGTTTGATGTTCTGAGATCACCGTTTCCGTCTACGGAGGGCTGTCACTTACACTCTGTATAAAATGTTAATTAATTTAAAAAATTAATTAAGTTGAAGATTTGCGTTGTAGCTTTTTTGTTGGTTTTTCTCTGTTATTTTTTCCAATCCAATCCAAGCCCACACTATCACACTCTCGTAACGTTGAAATGTCGTGTCGCAACCGTGTCGTACACTAAAAAATGCGTAACATTTTTAATCGATCCCTCATTACCCGCAATCTTCAGCGGTGTGGTAATGAGACTCGACGTGTAACCATGGGAATGAGCAGATTGATACGATACGGTAATGATCGTGTTATGATAGACAGTTGCATTGCTTTAAAATGCTTTTATTATGCTAAATAGATCTTGAATTAATTTGTAAGTTAGTAAAAATCTGGTAACGAGATGAGAAAGATGATTCCGTGCTTCGGATGGCACGTTAAGCCGTTGGTCCCGGCTACTATTTCTGGTGGTAGTAGTCGTTACATAAAAACCACGTCAGAGGCCGTAAGGCGGTCTGAAAAAACTCTGAGACCAGGGCTCTGCCCACACGATAAGAAGAAGAGGTAACGAGATGCATTTTGTAATGTTGGGTGTTGACAAAATGCCCAGTACTGGGATCTATCATCTTATCATTGAAAATCATAATGAATAGAAATGGAGAACCTTCATTATGCAAAAAGCTCGGCTAAAATTGAACATTGCTACAAAATAAATGCATGCATCGAAATATGGTTGGTGTTGTAGCAAGGTTTCTGAACACACCGCAAGGGGTTATGGTCGTAAATATGAATCATCATCATCATCAGCCTATAAAGGGTGTAAGTGACAGCCTAGCAAATACTGAAACGGTGAACTCAGACCATCAAACTGAACAACTTGCACTATGGAGCCTAACCTCATACATTTTAGTCGGGTACCTACCCGTCTGAGTTCACCGTTTTAGTATTTGCTAGGCTGTCATTTACCCTATATACGTCCCACCGCAAGGCACAGGCCTACCCTCAGGGAGGGTGTATGTGCCCAATGCAGATTGGTAGACTTCACATGCAGGTTTCTTCACGATATTTTCCTTCACCGTTTGAGAGCAGTCAGAATTAAGTACATACGTTAGAAAAACTCATTGGTACATGGTCTCATTCGAACTCAGACCCTCATTATTGAGTGTGTACAGGGTGTAACAAAACACCCTAGTAATACTTAAGGGGGTGCTTGAGACCATCAATCTGAACAACTTTCACTATGGGCCCAACGTCGAGAAAAAATAAAAAAAATCTGCCGTCCCATACATTTGAGTAGAGACGGTACTGCAGTTTTGTATGAAAGAGCTGATTTTTTTTCGCGATTTCGATGTTAGCTCCATAGTGAAAGTTGTTCAGTTTGGTGGTCTGAAGCACCCCCTTAAGTATTACTAGGGTGTTTTGTTACACCCTGTATATACCTCTCCGCAATGCGCCACCGAGACGCTCTCGTGAGTGAACGTATGTAATTTATTTTATTAGTTTATTAATTCAATTGAAATAAAACACAATTGTACTTTATCATTACCATCTCATTGTGGTCACAACACAAACCACTTGGTCATCTGTTTTTATGGCCTTTCAATTGATCGAAATGAAAATTAGTCATTCCTTGAAAGGTAATATCGTTTATTGATTTGCACTTGATGCAGAGTTGTTTCTTTGGCTATTGAATGATTAGATAGATTGAAGGTTTATTAACATTACCTATAAAACATTGCACATTATTATTATTAGGTTGAAGGTCTTAAAAAACATCAAGTCTCAAATCATACAACCAGTGTTTTTCAAACTTATTATCAACTGTGACTGCGACCCCTTCGAGACTCTAAAATTTACACCGACGTGACGCATGGAGCACTTTGTAGATTCATCTACGCTACAATGAAAACTTGGAGCAAGCGAATCGAGCTTAACATTTTTCGCTTCGAAATTATCTAACAAAATGAATACTGAAAGTGGAAAAGCAAAAGCTGATTTCACAGCATTATGAATCGTTTATAGTCAGAGCGATGTCTGTTGTACCTACAGTAATTCTAGATTGAAAACAAGAAGCGAGCGAAGCAAAGCTCCGATTTTTTTCGCTATGTCTAGCTGATGTAAGACAGAACTGATCTGCAACTCCCTTTGGGGTCGCAGACTATAGTTTGAAAAACACTGCACTTAACCAATATCATGTGCTCGCAAGATCTTTAGCGTACCTATAACACGGAATATATAAGAGGAGAGTACAACTTATAAGTGCTCCCCTCTACTTTTCTCAGGTCGTCAGTCCAGCAGCGAGCCGCTGGGCGTCCCACATTATTTCTACCAGTTCGTGGTCTACATTCTGGAACTCAGACTCCCCATCGGTTATCAGCAGAGATCGGAACTATGGGTGCAATTACTATCAAAAGTATGGATATGACCAAATTTCCCGGGATGTCCCGGGACTCGGTACCTTAGTAACGGATGTAAATACAGTACTAGGATTCTAAATGAACATGATTCTACTGCTTGTAGTATACACAATCTGTCCCTTTAAATGAATGTCATGAAATTGGTTAGTAAACTAAGTAAATAAAACAATTATATGACATTCAGGGTATATTTTTCTCGATTTAAATATGAACAACATATAACAGCTTTTATTTAAACTCAAATTAGGTAATAAATTCCTTGACTTCCCGGAATCCCGGGATTTCCAAGTCATATCCATGTTAGTGATAACGTCTAAAATAGCACCCAGATTCCGATCTCTGGTTATCAGTTCTTGGGCAGATATGACCAGCCCATTGCCTGCTTGCTAATTTTCTGAGCTGTAACCACTTTAGAACTCTGACGTATTCCGTCATCGCATTTCTTTATTTGAGATGTAATATGAGTGTCCCAAGGTCTAGTGATCACATCCTTTATGCAATAGTTCAATTTATCAAACGTGACTATCCACACGTGATTGAGGCGGTATGCTCTGATGTATACAGGGCGTTGTTTTACTAACTTTTTCAGGTTATCAAAATTTTTTTAATAATTATGATGATGATGATGAAATAAATGAGATGAAATAAGGGTCCAACGTCAAAAACGCGAAAAAAATCTGCTGTTCCATACAAAACTGCAATGGGTAGAGTAGGATTGCACTTTTGTACAGGACAGCAGATTTTTCACACTGCCCGGCTGCGACTTCTGCTGCTCGACTCACACTTGGCGGGTACACCGAAAGGTGTAACCGGCCAAGTGTGTGCCTGGCTCTCGCTAAGGGTCCCGGAGAAAACAAAATGTTTTTGATACCTCGGTGCACGACTCACATTTAGCCGGTTTTTATTCTCATTCTAATCCGCACAGTAGGTACTAAAACCATGAATTTAGACAACATCAATAGATAAGCATTACTCCTAACTACCTACAAAAAAAGCGAACTATTCAAAAATCATTATCGAGCAACTAAACATAACAAGCTTACTACGCAAAATATCCAATTACCCAGGTGAAACAAAATAAAGAACAGTAGTGAGCGTAAGTTTTCCACATCGTCGCTTCCTTGACGTTGAACTGAAGGTAGGCATGCGTGGTGGATTGTAACTGACGGTTTGGCTTACACGTTGAGATGTGAAAATAAATTGTCTATGTTATTTGAATGGATTTATTGTAAAAGATGTTATGTGAGAAGCTTGAATACATTAGGGCTCTAGTATAAGATTTATATGAAAAAGGTGTAGTTAAATTAACGCAAAACCTGCTGTAACTGCGAACAATTTTGACATTGGAAATGTATTTTCGTTCGCTCCAGTATAGGCTCCGATTTCACGAAAAAGTGCGATCCCCTTATATCTCTGAGAGTTGTAAAGATATGATATTACAATAAAACCGGTCAAGTGCGAGTCGGGCTACTCGCGCACCGAAGGTTCCGTACCATACCACCACAGAACACAACATTATTAACTTAGAAAAAAAACATTTTTTGTTCGGAACCTTTAGCACAAGACCGACTCACACTTGGCCGGTTTTTAGTATTTGTTGTTATTCTGTAGAGTTTGCTCTATAATCACACTAAGTTTGACGCTTCTATGTATTACCATTTTGACGATAGAGCGTGAAGAAAAAACGTTGATAAAAACTAGTTTCTTGTTGAGAATGCCCCTTAATTTTTAACTTTTTGTCATTTTAATTATTTGTTAACAAATCCGCCGTAACAATGCATATTCTGTGAAAATTTCAACTATCTAGCTCTTACAGTTCAAAAGTTACAGCCCTAAATAGGTCGGACAGACGGACGGACGGAAAGACGGACGGACGGACGGACGGACGGACGGACGGACAACGTAGGCTTAGTAATAGGGTCCCGTTTTCACCCTTTGGGTACGGAACCCTAAAAAGCTCAAAAGACGCGTATTCACAAAAGCAGTAAGCTGTAAAGTTGCACAAAGAATTATTCTAAAAAGTCCAAAACGAAAAAAGTTATGGCCGAAATAGTGAAAAAAAAAACAGAATTTTTTATTTTGATCTGATCCCTGTAGTTTTAATATCCCAATCAAAGCTAGAATTATCTAGCTTATGGAAAGAGGTTCATATTCCATAATGACAAGCGTAGTTTTGTCAGGACATTTACCTTATTGCAATGGTAGATAATTGCATCGCATTCAGTTGTTACTGCCACTTGTTTAAAACAAAAGTGGGGCATATTATTTGCATAATACAAGTAGGTCCTTTCGCAAATTATGGAGCTGTGGGTTTTGTTCACTTAAGTGGATTTCCCCAATAATCTAGATCTTGGCTGGTTAAAATTCTGCTCTACTTTATATTCCTACAATCGTACGTATAGATAGACACGACCGTATACCTTTACGGTGTGAACAGAAAGGCCTTTTTAGCGTCGTCAACTGTTAATTAATCTGTTAATTGGAACTTTCTTACATAAAGGGTCATTCGTAATAGGTATGCGGTCACTTTTTAAGGGGACGATCTGTCCGTCAAACTGAACAACATTCTCTACGGCACCAACATCGAAATCGCGAAAAAAAACAGCTGCTCCATACAAAAGTGTCAACCTACTAGATACGACAGCTGATATTTTTTTCGCGATTTCGATGTTGGTGCCGTAGAGAAAGTTGTTCGTTCAGTTTGATGGTCTGATCATTCTCTTAAAAAACTGTCAGCATATTAAGAAGAACCCTGTATACCTACACACGTGTACGTATAGACACGACCGTATTCCTTTTCGGTGTGGACAGAAATGCCTTTTTAGAGTCGATCAAATGTTCAGCAACCGGGTTTTTTCTCGGTAAATAGACAAAAAATAAGCTCAGTTTACACAAATGATAATACTCTCCCACTATTTGCATGCCCAATATAATATTGTTAACCATGTCAGGTTAACATTAGTACTCAAATTCTAACGTCTGCTTTTCGTGATATACCAATTTCTATTTTTATTTGGATGTGTACCGAATATAATCTGAGTTCGTGACTTGTGCAATTTTTTGACCTTGTCATATTTATGTCTACAAATAGGGTCCTTCTTAATATGCTGACACTTTTTTAAGTGGATGATCGGCTATCAAACTGAACGACTTTCTCTATGGCACTAAATCTGCTCTTCCATACAAAACTGCAAACCAAGTCGAGCCAAATGTAATGACAGCTGATTTTTTTTCGCGATTTCGATGTTGGTCCCATAGAACACGGTCTGATCATCCCCTTAAAAAAGTGTCAGCATATTAAGAAGGACCCTGTACAGGGTGAAATTGATATAATTAGCATCCTTTTAAACTAAGAGTCTACCCATCAAACTGAACAGCTTTTACTATGGGAGCAAACCGATCGGAGCAAATAAAAAATCTGCTGTTGCAAACATGCAGTTTAGTATGGAGCAGCGGATATTTTTTTATGCTCCGATCGGTTAGCTCCCATAGTAAAAGTGGTTCAGTTTGATGGGTAGACTCTTAGTTTAAAAGGATGCTAATGATATCAATTTCACCCTTAATAGATGAACAATTTATTTGCATAAGTAACACACAATAATATTTCATTTTACAACAAGTCGACAAAACAAGAATACAACGCAACAACAGAATAACATGTACAACTGGTTCGAATTAACTTGGCACCTGGCTCGCACGTGGCTCGGAATAAAAAACTCGGAAAACTTGGAAAGAATTACTTGAAAATGCTAAAGCGCAGGAACACGTGCAATGGTTACTGAGATGCTATGCTACGGCCTCGCACGGCGACGGCGGGGTCTCGCGGGGGTAGCAGGAGGGGTATCGAATTCCGAGCCACGTGCGAGCCAAGTGCCAAGTTAATTCGCTCGGTTTGTAATTATCTTTCTTTCTTAATCTTATGCTGGCAGTAAAGAAGAAGATCTGATACGAAACTTTTGGGAAGGGATGTGGTGGTCTATTCTCAGCTATGAACGACACTTCATTATGTCGGTCGTTATATGCAAGCAACAATCTTCAACGTTTCATTAACCTTCCGGGTATCATTATCTCGTAAAAGCTTCCACATATCTCTGAGCAACCGCGAATAACTTGCACCCAACCATGTTGACAACCGCCATTATAAAACCGCAAGTGTAGAGTTACTGCATTCCCTTGCATTTCTCTTAAAGTTTATGGGAAACTGTTCGAGGTGCGCGTGTTTGTACCTAATTGTTTATCCTACTAGTTTGGAACTACGAAATGGGAAGCGCAAGCAGGGTGGCCAACTTCTCCGCTTCAAAGATGTGCAGAAGAGGCACATGAAGAACTGTAGCATTGAGGACTCCGATTGGGAACGACGTGCTGGAAACAGAGACGAGTGGAGGCAACTGGTGCAGAATAGCGTGTCTGACTTCGAGGAGCGCAGACGTAACGAGCTGGACAGAAAGCGTGACGAGCTAAAGGCCCGCCCGCCTTTCATTTTGTGGGTGGAGTGCTGACGTGTGCTCTGTGCAGAAGAACATTTAAGGCAAAAATTGGATACGCTAGTCACATGAGAGCACATGTGCGACGTGAAAGAGCCCAGCGGTAGCCATAACCGAAATCGGGTGGACTACTATATATATATATACTATAATCTAAATCTGAAAGGACACAGGCAGCGTTACGGCACTATATCGCAATGCTGGTACGTTGCCCGAGTTAAGGCCAGCCCTGTTCTCCCCTGAGACTTCTACCAGGCTTGAAGACAGATCCCTAAAGAGTTGTCGTGCTTTTGGACCCCAAGATCGCAGGGTCTCCACCCTGGAAGGCTCAAATATATAGCCCTCACCCAGGGCTATATATCCCATGTGGATCCTGGATTAATAGACCACCATATTTGAGTGTAAGGTGATCATGGAACGTTTTATTTTTTTTTGCAGGACTTTTAAACCCAAATTACAAAGATCGTTTACGGCAAGCAGTCCTTGTCCAACTGTTCGTGATAAGATTAATGTAGAAACTTTGTGTCAAAATGCGGTTCAGAGCTCTTAATTTGATTGATTGATACTTTAGTTTGTTGGAAACTGTAGTTATTTCAACACTAGGTCATCGCCAATCGGAGTCCGAATGTAGGCAACAGTACCGTTGCGCGTAATTTCTGCACTCGATATACAGGGGTCAGGGTGTAACAAATATCCCTAGTAATACTTAAGGGGGTGTTATAGACTAATAAACTTCTTCTTCTTCTTTCTTCTTATCGTGTGGGCAGAGCCCTGGTGTCAGAGTTTTTTCAGACCGCCTTACGGCCTCTGACGTGGTTTTTATGTAACGACTACTACCACCAGAGATAGTAGCCGGGACCAACGGCTTAACCTGCCATCCGAAGCACGGAATCATTTTTCTTTTCGGACAATCAGGTGATTCAGCCCGCAATGTCCTAACCAACTGAGGAAAAACGCACAAAGTGACATATCACTAGGTGTCCCCCGTGGGAATCGAACCCACGACCTTCGTGTCGAGAGCCAATGCTCTTAACCATTAGACCACGGAGGCAGTTTAACTAACAAACTGAAAAACTTTCACTATGGAGGCAACATCGAGAAAAAATACAAAAACTCACTATCGAGTCGGTCGGTACGTGCAGTTTTGTATCTGACGGCAAAAATTTTTTTATTTTTTCTCGATGTTGGCTCTATAGTGAAAGTTGTGCAGTTTGATGGTTCGAAGCACCCCCTTAAGTATTACTAGGGTGTTTTGTTACACCCTGTATTAACATTACGACAATTTAAACTATCCAACTAACATTTAGGCGCTAAGATAAGAGCTCTATGTACACACGGCGACAGATCAACCTACCCAGAGTTCGACCTTATGCCCATGAACATAGAGTTCAACTATGGGTAGGTTGATCTGTCGCCGTGTGTACCTATCAGCAAAATGTTTGTTACGAAGTTTCCCTACTGTTAAATTGAAGTCAGCATGATTAAGCGTGATATAATCACAGTATAAGAAAGAGTATCTATTACTAGATACAGTATGGACACTCCCTTCCTCCCGCCAACTTTTTACCTCACCCAGACCTCACCCCTCTGTCGCCCTCGGGAGTTACCTGTAGCCTAGGTTGTCACCATCTAGAATTTATGTTTTCGAAACAAAGAGCATAGGTGAAGGATAAAATCTCTGTTTTGAATAGACGGGTGTCAATGCGTTTTATTTACGAAAAAAGAAATAAATGAAAAAAAATTGACTGTCTGGGTCTAGTTCTAGGCAAACAAATAGCAGAGAATTTAAAACGCTAATGCTTATAGTCTAAGTTTTGCTCCCCGGCCTATTTTTATTTTGCAAGAGAAAAGGTGCAAGATGGGCATACGTTGTGCAGTTTACGGCTGTCCAAGCAATTATAAAGATATTCAAAGAAGATTCTTCATATTATATTTTTCCCTCAGAGGAAGGATCTCTTTATTTTACGGTACGTAAATATAATCTCTTCAATTTTTCCCATTCGTTCATCGACTATGTCACGCGCGCCATCTGCCCGTCACAAGTTGTACCGCACGCAACTTAAGTTGTGGCAGCCCTAAACCCGTTTAGCATGTGCCGACGTCATCTTGTCAATTTCATTTTTTTTTACGCAGTGTCCGGGCTGTGATATAATTTACTTTTTATATCACTGTGGATAACTTCAGCATGTATTCTACTCATCAAACTGAACAACTTTCACTATGGAGCCACCTTCGAAATCGCGAAAAAAATCAATAATTATAAATATAAAAATTACCCTGTATAATGCTTTTATTGTACCGATTCTCCAGCACAGCGCAAAATCGGTCGTTGTAGAGTAGAGATCTTTTGGGGAGACCTATGTCCAGCAGTGGACGTCTATCAGCTGATATGATGATGTGTTCTTCTTGTAAGCATGAGCTTTATCGCATGACAATAATTCATGTTGTGGTGCAAAGATTAGCCAGTCAGCAATAGTCGTATCGAAGCTGACCGCCCAGGATGTGTTAGGCGGTGTCCTATTGCCATCGCACGCGCGATGGTGCGATGCGATGTGATCGTACTGATGGGTAATTCTCCGAAATTTTACAAATCGTTGAAATTTTTCCATAGAAAAATTTGTAAATTTGAAAAATTTCGGAGAATTACCCATCAGTACGATCACATCGCATCGCACCATCGCGCGTGCGATGGCAATAGGACACCGCCTTAGACGAACTCAGGTTTAACGAAAGTAGATCCCAGAGTAACGACTCTGGGAGGTTCTTTCCTTTCACCGCTTTTCTTTATGTATTAATAAAAATCGATCAAGTGCGAGTCGGGCTACTCGCGCACCAAGGGTTCCGTACCACACCACCACACATCAACTTACAAAAAAAAATTTTTTCTCCGGGACCTATAGCACGAGACCGAATCACACTTGGCCGGTTTTTATTATTTGTCGTCTGCCTCCGTGGTCTAATGGTTATGAGCATTGGCTCTTGACACGGAGGTCGTGGGTTCGATTCCCACGGGGGACACCTAGTGAAATGTCACTTTGTGCGTTTTTCCCCAGTTGGTTAGGACACTGCAGGCTGAATCACCTGATTGTCTGAAAAGAAAGATGATTCCGTGCTTCGGATGGCACGTTAAGCCGTTGGTCCCGGCTACTATCTCTGGTGGTAGTAGTCGTTACATAAAAACCACGTCAGAGGCCGTAAGGCGGTCTGAAAAAACTCTGACACCAGGGCCCACACGATAAGAAGAAGATTATTTGTCGTTATACAGTAAATTAAGTTCTATTATCATATCACACCAAGTTTGACGCTTGTATTACCGTTTTTACGATGCTGCGAGAAGAAAAAAACGTTGATAAAAACTAGCCCTTAATTTTTTACTTTTAGCAAGTCAACCGTAATAACGCACGTTCTGTGAATTTCAACTATCTAGCTCTTACGGTTCAAAAGTTACAGCCCTTTATAGGTAGGACAGACGGACGAATAACGTAGGCTTAGTAATAGGGTTCCGTTTTCACCTTTGGGTACGGAACCCTAAAAATCATCATTACACGTTCCGTAGTAGGTATTTCATGAAGTTTTTCTTCTAATTCGGTTAAACCTATAACTTCTTTAACGACACTAACAAAGTGGAGTAACTCGTAAATACTAGATTTATAGCAAAACGAAATAAAGAAATAAAATTTCCGCCCACGCACCTGTACTTTTATAGCAAATAAACTGTAATATTAAATTTCACATTGATTTTTCACGCAAAATTTATATTTTATTGACGTCATAAAAAACTGTTAGTTTCGTAGAGTTATGTAAGCGAATATAATATTATAGAAACCAATTGCGTTATTATGAAACAAAACGGGATGGATTATATGATGGGTCCTTCTTAGTGTGTTGAGGGTTTTTTTTAGAGGATAATCGGACCTTCAAACTCAAGGAAGGAACATTATACTCACCTACCGGTGAGGTACAAACTGGACAACTTTCTCCGTGGAATCAACATCGAAATTTATCGGACAGGTGATATATTTCGCTGTTCCATAGAGAAAATTGTTCATTCGGTCTGGTCAGACGAACTGTCAGTAACATATCCTTCAAAGATTTGCAAGTTATTTACTCAATGGTCCTATTAGGGTTTCTGCTGGAGATTTCTCAAGGCGAGAATTCTCGATAAATCTGGCCTTAATTGAAACGAGAAAAAAAATCCCTATAACTCGAGAACATGCAAAGAACACCGATTTTTGAATTGTCAGATAATTCCTATGAATTATAATTATATTTTTTGAAATTGCTGGAAAATCTGTATATTTAATCTCAGATGAATTAAAATCAAAGAGATTATAGCTTTAGAATAATACCTCTCTTTATTCTAAAGCTATAAGTCTCTTTTTTATTGATTCTAGAATTTGTTTTATGTGAACTGGCAAGATGTCATTGAAAGAAAATATCAAAAGCCATAAAAACTAATAAAAAGGAAGAAAAAGTTTTTCTCCTTAATTGAAATATCTGGCTTAACGTAATTTTTTCTAACAGATAGCTGCCAGTTCTGTATTTCTTAGATGTAATGAAAACTCTTTGTGGTATGAAAAACGTGTAGACGAGATATAAAAACTTTTTGGATTCCCAAAATGTTTTTAAACTTCTTTCACTTCTCTTGATATATCAATCCAGTATCAATCCCTAAATTTAGGCTGATAAAATTCAAGACAATCGACTTCGATGGTTTAGTCATGTAAAAAGAACGCCACCTGAATATTTTTGTTTTATGATTTTTAGAAGTTTAATAAATACATCATCATCATTTATTGTTCAGGTATACTTGATCCCAAATCACAGATTTTGGATATTTGGGTCATTATTTTATTCAAGGTACAATTTATTTGGATAAAAATATGTTTTCTAAGTATACCTTTTTGTTTAATTTGTTTGAGAAATGCGCAAATCTACAGGACTTATTTTGATGAAACTTTAAGCTTCTGATTAGACCCAAAAACTGGTAAATTTTAACTTATGTCACTACGATGAAAGGAGCTGGTGCGGACGTAGTCGCGAGCAAAATCTAGTTCTCTATAAAATAAATTAATAGACAAATAAATGTTTCAGCACTATAATATTTTAATCCCCATTTATCTCAAAGATTAAAACTAAGAAGACTTTCTACGAAAATCGAGCTAAAGTCCATAAAAAGCCACTATCGTTTCAGAGAACTTAAAGATCGTTAAATCTTTCCGCGAAGTTATCTCGACGCTTTTTAGTTACGAATGCGTATAATGGGCAGTAGAGAGAAAAAAGTTAAGACCTGTGGCCGGGACTAATTTAGAAGGATTTTGAGTGAACATTGAGGAAAAGTTATTATATGTATGCACATTGCACAGAGTACTTTTACTATGGGAGCAAACCGATTGGAACAAAAAAAATCTGCTACTCAACTCAAATGTATGCAACAGCAGATTTTTTTTGCTCCGATCGGTTTGCTCCAATAGTAAAAGTTGTTCAGTTTGATGGGTAGACTCTTAGTTTAAAAGGATGCCAATGATATCAATTTCACTTTGTAGTTACATGTATGATTCAACGAGTTTTTGACCCGTGATTACTCGTTTAGGGGTCCTCTGTAAAATGAATATTCCAAAGGAAAACGCCCAATCCCGTTTCGTCTCAAAACTGGTAAACTTGAATTCGAATTTTATTAGAAATTCCACGATAGAAAAGGATAATTTCCATTTCCTTGGAAAGCACGATATTCCTCCGATTCTGTGTAAAATTTCAGCTATCATACGATTTGTATACGTTCTTTGATCATACACATTCGCCAGATGCAAAACGACGGAAACGAATACATTTCGTCGCGTGGGCAATGTCTTTTCAGGTTTCTATCTTCATTGCCTATCAATCAGTCAGTCACGGAACTCTTTTATTAGTTTAGATTGATTTGAGAAGTGAAACCTTATTTTCATTACATCAAAGTATGGTACACGTTACATAAACTTTGCAGCTGTACATTCTGCAACAACTAATGCAGTTGTAGCAAGGGTCACCTTGGATATCTAGTAATAGATACTCTTTCTTATACTGTGCCTTGGATGTGGTACTATAGCCATTTTAGGACACTAGACATTTTGGGACTAGACGTGTTGGGGAATTAGTCCGTTTGGTAGATTAGACATTTTGGGAGATTGGTTCACTAGTCAATGCTGTCCTAAGCCCTATCGATGGCTCAGTAAAATGTAGTTAATGTACCTAATGTAAACCATGTTATATTTTTAGGGTTCTGTACCCAAAGGGTAAAAACAGGATCCTATTACTAAGAATCCACTGTCTGTCTGTCTGTATGTTACCAGGCTGTATCTCATGACAGCTGAAATTTTCACAGATGATGTATTTCTGTTGCCGCTGTATTAATAACAAATTCTAATAAAAAAATAGAATAAAATAAATATTTAAGTGGGACTCCCATACAAGAAACGTGATTTTTTTGCCGTTTTTTGCTCGATTTAATAACGGCAATATGTAGACGCTTGAAATATTCACAGAATATTCAGTTGTATATTCACTTTAAAAATAAATAATTAAATTAAAATAAAATAATTTTAAAAGGGGAGCTCCCATAAAACAAACGTAATTTGCCGTTTTTTGCTAGATAATGGTACGGAACCCTTCGTGCGCGAGTCCGACTCGCACTTGGCCGGTTTTTTATAAGACTGTTATACAATTTCTTATCAATCATAAAAGTTATCTAATATTGATGTAAGTGGTTCACTTCAGCAGCAAAAGTGAACTATGAAGTAATATTTAACTGTGCCATAACAATATAAAGTTAAACGTAACCCATTGACGTATTAGTTAAGATTAAAAGAGTTTTTTATTACCCTTTAAAAAGAAGAAGTGTTGCAATGGTCGAACATTTATGAGACTGCACCATTCAAAATTAGATTTATAGTTCCTACCTACCATTATTACATTTTGTTGAATGTTTCTTTCATTTCTAGTGACGAAACTTCTGTTTTAATTTCTATAGGGAAATATTTCGTTATACAGGGTGCAACAAAACACCCTAGTAATACTTAAGGGGGTGCTTCAGACCATCAAACTGAACAACTTTCACTATGGGGCCAAAATCGAGAAAAAAAAATCAGCTACATTTTAGTCGAGTCGGTACTGCATTTTTGTATGGGACAGCTGATTTTTTTTAATTTTTCTCGATGTTGGCCCCATAGTGAAAGTTGTTCAGTTTGATGGTCTGAAGCACCCCCTTAAGTATTACTAGGGTGTTTTGTTACACCCTGTATAATGTCAACGTATCGAATCCGTCAATATACAAGGTGTAACAAAACACCATAGTAAAATAAAATAAAACAACTAAGTAAGTACATATATTTTTAGTAGACTTTACTACAAAATTTAGAGTCATTAATCAAAGGGTAGATTATAAAGGGTGTAAGGAAAAATATCATTAACCTTTAAACCACATACTCTACCCAGCAAACTGAACAACTTTGACAATGGGAACAAACCTGTCAGAGCGAAAAAAAATCTATTAGACAGCTGACTTTTATTTGCTCTTACGGTTTTGCTCCCATAGTTAAAGTTGTTCAGTTTGATGGTTAGAGTATGCGGTTTAAAGGTTAATGATACTTTATTACACCATGTAAAAGTTAACCTATCAAATCAAATTGAATATCTTTCACTACGGAGATAATGTCGCAATTTTTTCCCAAAAAATCTGTTTTCCCGTACATTTGAGTCTACTCGGTAGGTACTGCAGTTTTGTATGAAGCCAGGCATTACTGGCAAAAGCATGTTTTTAGTAAGTACCTATTTTTAGGGTTCCGTACCCAAAGGGTGAAAACGGGACTCTATTACTAACCTACCTTGTCCGTCCGTCCGTTCGTCCGTCTGTCCGTCTCTCCGTCCGTCCGTCTGTCCTATCTATTTAGGGCTATAACTTTTGAACTGTAATAGCTAGATAGTTGAAGTTTTCTCAGATTATGCGTTATTGCGGTGGATTTGTTAACAAATAATAAAAATGTTAAAAAGTTAAAAACTAAGGGGGGTTCTCAACAAGAAACTAGTTTTTATCTACGTTTTTTCTTCACGCTCTATCGTAAAAACGGTAACACATACAAACGTCAAACTTAGTGTGATTATAGAACAAACTCTACAGAATAACAACAAATACTAAAAACCGGTCAAGTGTGAGTTGGTCTTGCGCTAAAGGTCCCGGACAAAAAAAGTTTTTTTTTCTAAGTTAATAATGTTGTGTTCTGTGGTGGTGTGGTACGGAACCCTCGGTGCGCGAGTAGCCCGACTCGCGCTTGACCGATTTTATTTTAAACTGCGGTGGTCACAAGGTTCAAAGAATCTGATACTATTAGGGGAAAAGTAAATAAATGTTATGTCACTAGTGGTGTTCCGATGTAACGTTATCTTATCGTAGTTTATCGAACTCGACGTTGTGATATTGACATTGTGTTTTGTGATTGTGATATCGGAAACATACTTTAAAAAAAACATAACACGTGCGTTCTTCCCTAAAATCAAAATAGATATTTCTAAAACGAATCGTGTTCGAAATATTCTGGTAAAAAGTATCCTTCAAAGTTTTTATCATTGTAAAACACAAGTTTGTTCTTAACACGGTCGGTCTTAACCCATATTAGGCACTAATATTTTGTAAGAAAAAGAGAGCTACTACAGCAACCTCTGTCATAACAAAAAGGAGGTGTTTAGGGGGGGAGGGGGTCAAGCCGAATCTCACCCAATCTCACGTGGAGGAGAGGGGGTCTCGGCAAATATCACGTAATATTTTTTCAGTCCGTGTGGTGACGGCTAAGAATAGCACCATCCCATTTCCTCTCGCGGGTGTCGTAAAAGGCGACTAAGGGATCTACCGAAGGATGGGCAGCAGCATCCTCTGAGTACACACATTCAATCCAACTGCGATCGCCAACCCGCCTGCCAAGCGTGGCGATTTTGGAAAATCTCCCCATTTTGGAGAGGCCTATGTTCAGCTGTGAACGTCTGTCGGCTGATAAGATGATGATATTATTATTATGATTTTTTTTAGCAAATTTTTTTGGTAAGAATTGTGAGTAAGCTTTGGATAATTAAGTAAAACATGTTCTCAGTAGTCATAACTAGTCTTAATAAAAAAAGCAAATTATGTTTTTTTATTTAAATAAACCCAACGAAATCACAGATTAACTCATTTACACTAAAAATACGCGATCGTATCGATAGTAACCTATCGATCAGCAACCCACAGTACGCCTTTTCAATTCTAGGTGAACCTAGTTAGGTGAAACTTCAAACAACCTAGTACCTTAAAGTTACAACTGTTAACAACCACCTCGACTGTACTATTACTAATTGTAAAAGACCATCAAATAACACTATTCATGTCTTCGCTTGTTTTTATTGCTGGAGATTTTCACTGCAATTTCGCTTTCTGATAGCTTTCTAGGATAGTACGTCAATGTGCTGTTTGAAAGGAAAATAAGACACGTATGTTTACCCACCCATAAACTACATTCGAGCCGACTGCGCGACGCAAAGGAAGGGTAATTTACAATAAAGTAGTCCGCCTGATGGCCCCGGCGGCGGCCCGCCAAATTATCACAATTAGCTTATTGTATTAGACTTTCTTCTACAGGGTGGTAGGGTAAACAATGTACTTTAGGGAGTGATTAAGGGGCCGTAAGGCGGTCTGAAAAAACTCTGACACCAGGGCTCTGCCCACACGATAAGAAGAAGGGGTGATTGTACCCATGATACTGAACAACTTTCCCAAAGAAACCTTCCGTGCCTATAGGAAATTCGTTCGACATTCCATACTAAATGCAATCAGCTGATCGAACGTTTGTATGAAAAGTAGATTTTTTTTTGCGAATTTACTATAGGTTTCTTAGGAAATATTGTTCAGTATCATGGATACAATCACCCCTTAAAGTAATGCTACTGTTTACCCTAACACCCTGTAGTTAAGACTAGGTCTTATATTTCTAGATTTAAGTAGAACTGGTACGTAGATTGTATAATTCATCATCATCTCAGCCGATGGACGTCCACTGCTGGACATACACCTCCCCTAAGGATTGCCACAACAACAACCGGTCCTGCGGTGCCCTCATCCAACGGGTTCCCGCCGCCTTCACCAGCACTGGTAGCATGCCAACCCGCGATAGCCGTTATACGGCTTTATCACGTCTTTTATCTCGTTCGTTCGCGCGCAAAAGAACGAGATAAAAGACGTGATAAAGCCGTATCACGGCAATCGCGGGTTGGCATGCTACCAGTGCAGGTCGTCTCGGTCCACCTTGTACGCACGCTGCGCTTTCCCACTCGAGAACTTTTCGGCCCCATCGGCCATCGGTTCTGCGAGCAATGTATGCCCCACCCACTGCCACTTTAGTTTAACAATTCTTGGGGCTATCTCAGCTACTCTGGTTCTTCTGCGGATCTCTTCATTTCTTATTTGATCTCGTCGGGAAACTCCGAGCATAGCCCTCTCCAATTTTATATACAACGTGTTAATGAATTAACCCAAAACTAGAAAGTAGTTTGTTTAGAATCGATAGCAGAATCGAATTATCATGGTTTCAACATAGGTAATTTTTTTCAAAATTTTAATTTTTTTTTTCATAAAATTTTTAATTTACTAAACCCGATGTCAACCCACCCCACGGGCACACTCACCCTACTTACTACCAAAACAAGATTATAAAAATGTATCCATGAGTACGTTAGCGCTTTCTTTCAGTGCTGAAATGATAACAAATCATTTTTGCCTCCGAACTTAAAATGCGAATAACTTTAAATTTTAAGTATCAAAATAATGAAATTATTGTTTCAATCTAATTCTTTTGTTATAAATCAGTTGGGGTGTATGAGGTTTTGCGCTAATTTATTAACACGTTGTATACCTACTACAAAAAAAAATCTGGGTGTCTTCAGATTTCAGATACAACTTTCGCTAAGAAACATGATGGGTAGAAAAACGAAAATTTCGTGCACGTGAAATGAGTGAGTAAAAGAGAGGACCACAACATTTCCTACTATCTTCTTCTTCTCGTCTTCCGCGAGGGGGTGAGGTAAAAAATGGTACGGGGCAGGGAGTGTCCGTATTATACAGGGTGTAAAATTAAATGGGACACTTGCTTAAAGGTGTGCTTCAGACCATCAAACTGAACAACTTTCTCCATGGGACCAATATCGAAATCGCGAAATAAAAAATCTGCTGTCCCATACATTTCAGTCGAGGTATGTTTGCAGTTTTATAACTACCGACAACGGTATTTTTTTTTCGCGATTTCAGTGTTTGTCTCCTAGTAAAAGTTATTCACTTTGATTCTCTGAAGCACCCTTTAAGTAAGTGTCCCATTTAATTTTACACCCTGTATGTAGTACCTATGTATTAGTCTTTTTGATACTGTGACTTCAGCCAAACTTTGTCTCATTCTTGGTAATTATCTTCAATCATTTCTATTTTTGTTCTGAGACGAATTTCTTTGTCTGTTAAAACTAACGTTGGGATGTCGTCATAGATTGCATCACATCTTCAAAGCTAAACCTATTTTGGAGTCATAAATAAAGATCTTGTTAACTCTTTTATGGATCGGTTAATTTGTGAAACACCACAGAAAAAAAAGGTTCGAACAAAAAAGGAGGAAGTGACAAAAGAATGAAATATTGCTTGCATGTGCTTGCCATATGTCGTTTTATTTGTTAGAACGAGCTACTTTGCTTTGTTTGGAATATGGAACTGTCAACATCGGAATAATATACTGGAGCGCAATTTTTTTAATTTCACACATCTTAATATCTATAGTACTTCTTTCTTTCTTATCTTGTATACTAATAATGCATTTTCTTTTCGGGCATAATTACCAACACATTGCCACCGCTGTAACTCATGTAAACCAGGATCAACAGCGGCGACCATTCACAACGCTAGACGCCCCGATTCGGACTGTGCCCCGACTTAACTTAACTAAATTTATTCCTGTCACTTTCTAAAATAAGATTGAGAAAAGAGACAGAAAACCAACATCTGACTTTATTGCTGTCAAAGTGACGTTACACGCCCAAAATAAGATGCCATCATAATGTACGCCATCTTATTTAAGGCGTTTTTGGGCGTGTAACGTCACTTTGACAGCACTAAAGTCAGCTGTTGGTTTTCTGTCTCTTCTCTTAATCTTATTTTAGAAAGTGACAGGAATAAATTTAGTTAAGTTAAGTCGTGGCACAGTCCGAATCGGGGCCAATGAAGTCTAGCTAGCCTTCTGTATTGGAACCCGCATTATAACAAATTTAATCAAAGAAGATAGAAGGAGTAGGAAAGATGCTGCTTCAATAAAGATGTCGTGTTACACTTAGGTATCTCTTCTCTCCATAGTATAAAATAAATTGTCTTTCCGCGTCTGTCTGTCTATCTGTATAGGGTCCGTCTTAATATGCTGACAATTAAGGCGAAGATCAGAACGTCAAACTGGACAACTTTCTCTATGGCACCAAAATCGAAATCGCGAAAAAAAAAACAGTTAATCCAAACAATGCATCCATGCAAACCTACTTGAGCCAAATGTTTGGGACAGCGGTTTTTTTTACGCGATTTCGATGTTGGTCCCATAGAGAAAGTTGTTCTGTTTGATGGTCTGATCATCCAAGGGTCATCCCCTTATAAAGTGACAGCATATTAAGAAGGACCCTGTATACTCCCAAACCAAGCAAAGGATTTTGAAACGGTCTTCACTGTCATTTTGAGAATTTTTTCCTTAAGTTTTATGTGATAATAATTATATTCATGAAAGCGTAAAGCATAAAACAATTAAAGTTAAGAGGTAGATCTAGTACCTAACATAAAACAAATAAGTAGCCAGAACATTTTGACATACAACTGGACATGCATATTTACTTTGTCACAAGAATGAACCCGAAGATAAATAAACCAAACTTTTATCGCTACACAGATAATGTCAAGGCGATATTTTTATCATATAACAGATAAGAAGTTCAAAATCCTTCTTGTAAACTATCAAAATATATTATTATGTACATGTATTCAGTAGCGAAGCTTACAAAACAACTGAATGCAGCGCGCGCGCACGATGTGGCAGTACTTACACTTTACCCAAGTAAAGCTATTTAAAAAGCCTATGCCCAAAAATGGGTGCATTTTTTCTTTTTTTAGCGCGGCCGTTAATCAAACTTAAATATTATTGTTCAGAATAAAGTTACAAACAACACTTGTTATTACAAATATCTCGGAACTCAGTCCGAACTGAGATATAAAGGCTTGAAGTGCACGTAATAGTAATATTTTCAACTTCAAGCCTTTATTAATAAGTTTTGTTTGTTACTTTATTCTGAAATAAATTATTCAAGTTCGGTTGCTGGCCGAGCTAAAAACAACGGCGAAAAATAAGGCGCCAATTTTCCATACAAAACCCGCAATCAACAAGAAATTTTAAAAACTAGGTACAAAGACTACCAACTTAAAAGGCATATGCATCCAATGTGAAAACGGGGTGAAAGTTTGTTTAGGGATTTCTTTTAGCGCTATTAAAGTTTTCAAGAGTGTCTGCGTAAATTTAATATATAATAAACTTGAATCCCTGGACACAGAAAAGAAAGGAATACGCCCTGGATCACGATCCCGCGGAAGATCTTCCCTTCACAACATCTCAAGCTTATGTTATTAATAAGTTATTGTTTATGTTCCGAAGCAAAACATATCGATATCGCAAATCAATCGATTGGAAACGCAAGAGCTTTCGTTGCAAGGATTATTTTATTACATTGTAAAAGCATTGAAAGGAATTGAATGCTTCTGGTGTTTGAGCTTAGCTTTCAGCAGAATTGTTAAAGCCCACTCAACTTGCTTCTTAAGTAACATACATAAATTCGCGGTCGTTTTCGAAATGGACTAAGTTTGCTATACGAAATTACATTTAAGAGGATATTGCTCTCTAGCACACTCCGTACAACCGAAGTTTTAATTATACCTTTTATATTAACCAATAATAGTCAATAACTGTTTCTGTTTTTGTGAGATTTTCGTTAACATTTATAGTTTCAAAGTAACAATAGCTCAAATATTTCCATACAAATCTTAATTTAATCCTAGCATTGAGACTGTATACAGGCCCAGGATGCAAGGAAAAGTATCATTAACCTTTAAACCAAATACTCTACCCATCAAACTGAAGAACTTTTATTATGGGAGCAAACCTGTCAGAACAAAAGAATTCAGCAGCAGAATCGAGACAATCGAGTATTAGGTATTGCAGTTTAGTATGGGACTGCAGATTTCTTTTTGTCCTGACAGTTTTGCTCCAATAGTAAAAGTTGTTCAATTTGATGGGTAAAGTATGTGGTTTAAAGGTTAATGATATTTTTCCTTACACCGTGTATTTAAATGGAAATCTGACGAACCACAGGCACATAATATCAGATCGTGTTTATAAATGTAATTGACTTTAAATGGTTAGTATTAAAGAAAGGTTCTAACTTGGTTTGTGTAATACACTTTATTTTACCTACTATGAAGCGCGCTCTGGCGCCCTGCAAGGACGATCCTCTTAATAGATTTTAACAACGTTAATATTACTGAAAATAGAGATAAACCCGAAAAAGGGAAGACGCGCGATGTTCAATGTTCAAACACAATATAGTCGAAAAACGTAAAAAACGTGCTAATTGCCGAACTATGTTATAATTATACGTATTAGATAACTATTTGTGATAAGTAAATATTTTTAAAACCTAACACATCAGGAGATTTACTTAAGTCCGCCCCTTTAATAAATCCACAGCAAATAGGCATATCTGTTTATCTATTGCTGACAAAAAAAGCACAAAGCAGGACTATGTGCAAACACTTTTTTTTTCTTGAAAACAAACGTTTTCGCAATTAGCGCTATTTATTTTAAAATAATGTAGACTCATTGTTGCTTCAGTACATAAGTTGAAACCAATATTTACTCTCACATTTACTTGAAGCTTTTAATTTTTGCAAATATTTTGTTACTCCTTACAGATTGCTTTGAAAGACGATTTCCTTGTTATTTTACAGCTTTTTTTACTTAAGTAAAAAATAAAACGGAAAAATGCCTAGAATTAAGTGCTAACTTACCTTGCCACTATTTTTATTTTATACTGGGTGTTCGGGTAAACAGTTGCATTACTTTAAGGTTTAAGAGGTGATTGCACCCATGATACTGAACAACTTTCACTAAGAAACCTATAGGAAATTCGTAAAAAAAATTTTGAACTTCCCATACTAAATGCAATCAGCTGATCGAACTTTTGTATGAGAAGTCGAAAAGTTTTTTTGCGAATTTCCTATAGGTTTCTATGGGAAAGTTGTTGAGTATCATGGGTACAATCACCCCTTAAAGTAATGCAACTGTTTAGCCTAGCACCCTGTATAGTGCATTAAATTGCCTCGCACTAGAAGATGAAATAAAATTGATTGAGTTCAAAATCGGGAATTAAACGTAACGAACAGCGGTTTTACAGGTACACTTTGATAATTTGTGTACTGCATCTTCCTTATTTGGATTCATCTAGTATTGATAGATTCCAATGGAGCAGAAGATTATCAATCTTACCTGAAACAAAATGAAAATACAATTAAACATTTAAATTATAAAACTTCACTTTCAATCTACCATTATTCATACAAATTATTGACAAAACTTAAACCCGGTTATAAACAGTAGCAGCTTGATTTTTAAACCTTATTATATTTCGACAACATCTCTTATTTCCTCGACAAAAAGTCTTGATATTTCGTCGAAGTATTATAAAATTCGATATTCCCAAAATATCCGAATTCCGAGATAAGTAAAGATTTACAGATAGTGTCAACTACACTCTCGGTAATGTTATTAAATTAGACACTCTTCAGATTTGATCTTTAACTCGAATGATATCACAAAGAATAAAATAAAAACAGATAATAATTTTTTTTATTTTTATTTTGTGAAGGTCTAGGGCCAAAAAATATTTTTTATTTGTTTGGGAAAGTACCCTAAAAGTTCGAAAGCAGAAGCATAATGACGCTGTAAACTCATATTATAAATTAATGAATAAAATAAATGTATAATGTATAACGCTTTCATTTTGTCTGCAAGAAATAGTTTTTCAGCTTTATTGGTATTCGTCAGTTCTATTTTTTCTATGTATTCGAATGTATGTAAATATTACTTTATATGTTTTAGTGCACAGATTCAATCACACAGTTCCTTTACACACAAAAAACGTACAAATATGCACTAGATTCTAGTGTTTTAAATGGGACTAGATAATGTGTATGACAAATTGTCATACACATCTTTTACGAAATCCATCTTCATCCAAAGATAGATTATGGATTTGTAAAGCTCTAATGATATAGTGTTAGGTAAACAGTTGCATTACTTTAAGGGGTGATTATACCCATGATGCTGAACAACTTTCCCAAAGAAACCTATAGAAAATACGCAAAAAACATTATTGCACTTTCCATACTAAATGCAATCAGCTGATCGACCGTATGAAAAGTCGATCTTTTTTTTTTGTGAAGGTAGGTTTCTTAGGGAAAGTTGTTCAGTATCATGGGTACAATCACCCCTTAAAGTAATGCAACTGTTTACCCTAACACCCTGTTGTGTAAGAAAGATATAAAGTTTTAAGGGCAAAAGAATGATAATAAATTCGAATGTAAATGCCATAACAGGATTGCCTGATCAATGATCATCCGAACATGGAAGTTATTTTAATAGAGAGGTGTAATTCTCTGCTCGGTGATATACTCTGTATACCGTTACGATTGCCACGGGTTATGTTATAGGATTACAAGGCGCATGCGCGGGCTAACACTTGAACCTGTTTCCATAATACCATGTTTCTATAATAGCCCAATCAATCTAAACATCTTACCCCCAACCGACGGATGTACATGAAAATATGAATGTGGATGCAATGAAAGAAAGTATATCAGAATCGTAGCGTGTTGCGGGCCTTAATCTCTACATAACCCCATGGGATAATGGCTATGCCTAGCTTATACTATATATTTTTTTAGGGTTCCGTACCCAAAGGATGAAAACTGGGCCCTATTCATAAGAATACGTTGTCCGTCTGTCCGCCTGTCCTACCTGTTTAAGGCTGCAACTTTTGAACGGTAATAGCTAGGCTATGTAGCAAAAATTGACACACAATGTGCGTTATAACGGCGGATTTCATAATAAATAATAAAAATGACAAAAACTTAAAAAATATGCTCCTCTCCTCATTCATACAAGAAACTAATTTTTATCAATGTTTATTCTTCTCGCTCTATCGTAAAAACCGTAAAAGATACAAGCGTCAAACTTGGTGTAATTATAGAGAAAACTCTACAGTATACCTAACAACAAAATAATAAAAACTGGCCAAGTGTAAGTCGGTCTTGCGATAAAGCTCCCGGAGAAATCAAAACATTTTGTAAGTGAATATTCCGACGAGTAGCGAGTAGCCCGATTCGCACTAAGCATATGCTCACGACTATATTCCCCGAGGGGGTAGTCAGAGATATTCTGAAACCTCAGAACATCCGCGTTTCACTAGTAGTACCGAAACTCTGTCCAGTGTGACGGGGAGTGAGCCCGTCGCCACTTGTAATGGACGATGTTTTCCTTCACCGAAAAGCCATTGGAGTTACAAATCGTACATAAATTCCGAAAAACTCATTGGTACGAGTCGGCCTGGACGGGGATCGAACCATCGCCTCCTGCACGGCAGGCAAGGTTTCTCGCCACTGGACCACCACGGTTTTTTATCACTAACCTCGACTCGCACTAACCTCTGCATTTTTATACAAAGGCCTTGCTTTCTAGTTCCTCCACCGTCTCCGTCTATCAATTAGGTATTGTATGAGCATATAATAATAATTTCAATCCTAGGCCACGGCCAAGGTGACACAAAGGTAACCCACCGATCCATAAAAAATTCGACTAATTATTTATAATTTAATAATTAAGAAATCTATGAAAATTCTGCGCGGCTCTTGATGTGATGTTATTGAACAACATCCTACGTAAACAAACAACAAAAATTCGTAACGTGAAACAATGGAAACGCGCGCCGTGTCAAGTATCAGACAACAAGGCTGCTTTCTTCTCATACAGACTGCATTATCCGTTCTTTATAATGCAACTGCATTTTATACTCTAAACTCTTTGCTATAAGGGTCAAATTAGAAGCTTTTTGAAACCACTCGAAAATGCGTTCAACTTGCGTTCATTGTGTATTTTTAGACGATTTCGGTAGAATGTTAGGGGTTAAAGGTATGGTATATACAGACAGACAGATGAATTACACAATACATAAACTCACGACCGTATTAGCTTAGGGAGTGGTCAGAAACTTAGTTATAATTGCAGATGATTTGAAATGTAAGAAGCTCCTTTTAAACGCAATAATTTTAAAGCAATTTCAATCAATCAATCAATCAAATATACTTTATTTTACACCAAAACATAATCAGTAAAATACAGAGAAAAAATACAAGAGGCACAAAATAAGGCGGTCTTATCGCTAAGAAGCGATTTCTTCCAGACAACCTTAGGGTAGAGGAAAAGGTGAACGAAGAAAGGTAGGCGGTGTTTCCAGATAAATGGTCAGAAATATCAGTAAATAAAAACAAGAATATATCTAAATGCAATACATAGATAAGTATATATAATATATATTCCTATATATATATATATATATATATATATATACACACATCATATATAAATACGCGTACTACTCAACTAAACACGATAGGAAAACATTAACCATAGACATAGGAAAAGATTTAAGTACCTACTTACATTCGGAGAAAAAAAAATCGGAGAGGATCAGTGAACATTGAAATGCGACTTAACTTAGGAAGGTGCACGTCAGATTGCCTCTGGCAACAATTTCGTATTTAGACGATTATGACAAAGTTTCATCATCATCATCATCTCATCCGATGGACGTCCACTGCTGGACATAGGCCTCCCCCGCAGATCGCCATAACGACCGGTCCTGCGCTGCCCTCATCCAACGGGTTCCCGCCGCCTTCACCAGGTCGTCGGTCCACCTTGTGGGTCTACCCACGCTGCGCTGTCCGGTACGCGGTCGCCACTTGACAAAGTTTATGTTATAGTTATAATTTGTGGGTTAGTCTGTTTGATTTTAAAAGTTTCATCGCAATTAAAGAACAATAAAAGACGCGAATTTCCATAATTTTTCAAAAAACTCCTTTTTTCAATCTGTACCTACTCATTTCAGTTGTTTGCGTATGATTCTGTATTCTTAGTCGATTTTAACTACGGCGACTGCTAATCTTTATGCAAAAGCAGTCAGGTACGCAGGATATTTTGAAGTGCATAAATGTACGCGCTAAACACAGATGTACTCTCTCATCCTTACCCTCCTATGTGTGATGGAACAGGAGACCGATACGATCAGAGGTGGGGTCAGATGCAGTGGCTATAACGGGCAGCCACACGATTTGGGCATCGAAGATGTGTAAGATGCTTGAAGGAAGTCACCTCTTACGACACCAGACTGGGGTGGTGCTATTCGAAGAGGGACACCACATGGCGAGAAACTTTAAGCACAACTAACAACAACATCTATAAATAAATATAATATCTTGGAAATTGCCAAACAGTAGCGCTAGATTATCTAGTCACATTGGAAGTACCAGAATCTAGCACAGACTTGTATAATGATGACAAGAGTAGAGAGTAGGTTATAATGTAGAGTCCTTCTTAATATGCTGACACTTTTTTAAGAGGATGATCAGACCATCAAACTGAACAACTTTCTCTATGGGACTAACATTAAAATCGCGCAAAAAAAAAATTGTTCCATAAAAAACTGCAAACCTACTCGAGCCAAATGTATGGGACGGCTGATTTTTTTACGCGATTTCGATATTGGTCCCATATAGAAAGTTGTTCGGTTTGACGGTCTGATCATCGCTCTAAAAAAGTGTCAGCATATTAAGAAGGACCCTGTAGATACAAAAATCCATTAATCAGGTAAAATATTCATATATTCATCATGCAAATACTTGCCCCTTACATGATTCACTACAGACTGACATTAGGCCAGTCATTTTACGGACTTTTGTTAGGCGGGTAGGGAGTAATTATTAATTGGACTTTTGAACTGTAACCGGCACCATTTAGTGACAAAAATACTATCCTAAAGGATTATTTTTAAATATGGTTTACCATATTAAAAAATTTGCTACGCAACATAGAAATCAAAAGGCTTTAAAATTTGTAATATTAATACCAATGCACTCATTTTAATTACATTTAACAATATACATTATTTTTGATTAATAAAATAGACATTAAAATTTAAAAAAATGAGGTATTTATTAGAAAATACGAATGTATTTTTCAAAACCTTCAAAAATATTTACACCATGTTTGAAGTACCTATGTATGACGGTAAAGCCTTAAATATGTGCTAAAAAAAATTATCATCTGGTTTTTTAGAACGAGATAATATCTTTATTTTAAAATTGGAACTGCTGCTGACGTAATTTTATTTTTTTTATTTTGGTACATTCTTAAACTGAAATTGGCTCTTCAATATTATAGCGAAAAGAAAATGCAATTAGTAATTAGTCCCGGCTCAAACCGTAAAATGACTGGGCTACCTGTCGGACAGACAAATCAACATCTGTGAGAACATGCAAACAATCGAATCGATGTTTTTTTAAAGAAAATGCCTCATTATCATTAGATAAATTCAGACCAATTTACCGTCAAAGAAAACTAGTTAAAAACATTTACGATAAATAACTTTTCCTTTCCTATAATTGTCTTGTTAGACATAGTCGGCATGTTTGTGCACAATTAAGGAAAGTGTTGAATGCTCTTGCGCATATTTCTGAACAATTATAGAAAGTGACAGCCCGTCGACGTGTCAAATAGAAAAAAAAAGTGTTTTATTTTCTATAATATTATGTATTAGTTTTCTGTTGGTTTATTACTTGTTTTTGTTTTGTAACAAATTTACTTTATTACTACAACTTTGTTCATAGTTGTAGCAAACATTCTGGGAGTTTACTCGGACTTTCGATTTTCGATAAAATGTTATCGTGAACGTTTCCGTTCAATTATCAACTCTATTCTATCTAACGATGTTCCAATAAAACACATATTTAAGAAAGCAGCTAAAAAAAGTTAACGTTTTTGGAACTATTTATTTTGTAAAAAATCTAGGCAGTTTATATCTACTTCTGGTACTACTCTACTTCTTATTACGACCTAGCTGGTATAGGGTACACACTTTTAAATGTTTTAAGTTTAAAAAAATAAAAAGAAATAAAAATTTAGAACATTTTTAAAAGCAAAAATTGCAATAGGTCCCTAAAATTCATCTTGGCAAAAAATTTACGGAGTGACAGGTGGATGCAATGCTAATTAGAAAGAAAAAGGCGCCCTCAATATTTTCTGCCAATTTTGGCATATGTACATAATTGTATCTTCGTTCTTTAGAAAATGCAAACTTTTCCATTTCATTTCGAATTCATAGATATTTCTCCCATTACCTACCTATTTGTTTAGTCTTTATCCTTTTAACAATAGAGTCTAAATTATCATTACCAAACAAAACCCACACTAAACGTCAGCTAAGCTAAACTTTATAACTCCCAACCACAAACATTATTACATTTTACTTCAGTATACTATAGTTTAGTATAACTATAGATCATTCCTTGCATTGTTTATGCTGACTTAGGCACGTGCTATAAATTTACATGGATCTGTGGTTTTATGTCGTTATACTAGAAGCGTCATGAGCGTGGTTGGTAATAAAAAGTGAATGTAAATAATTGTGGTAAAAAATAATCAATGAAATCCTTGTAATTTTCATATTTACTGTGTAAGTATAAAGTATTGTGGTGAGGTAAACCACAAATAATATTGATGCTTTTAAATTGCTCCAAAGAGGATAGAGTTAAGGCTGGGTATTAGTAGAGCAAGCCTCTCCTTCTAACAAGCAAACTTTTGCAATTAGCCATCCCGCTTAAATTGAAAGTAAGATCGCAAAAAAACGTATTTTTCATCAATATCTTTTCTCTTGGGTGTTTGGGGAAAAATTCATCGGGTAGAAGCCCTGCTATAATTATTTACCTTTCAAATGATGGTATATTCAGAAGACATCGTGTAGGGTGATTCTTGTAAAACTGGTTATAAATCTGAAATCGAGCTTACTTTGCTCCTCTTTACTATCGAGAAAATTTAATAGAATCGTGTTTTCAACGGTTAGATGCCCTGCAGAAAGAACGTATCTACACTGTTATGTAAACTATATTTATTAAATGTAATAATTTGGTTATCAAACATCGGTTCGAAAAAAGACAAAATAGGTATGACCCCCTCTTAAGTCAACGCATGAATTTCGAAAATATCTTTCTTATATAAAAAGTTTTTGATTCTGGATAAACGGTTGTTAGAGGAAATAATAAAAGTCAATAAAAAAATACAGTTATTATAATTGTACAGGGAACAGCAATAGAAGTAATAAAGGATTATTCAAGATTTATTTTTGTATAAATTAATTAATGTAAGTAGTAGCTAAAGGTGGCCTACATTTTCATTTCATTGATTGACTAATCATTCAAATGAAAATGTAGGCCACCTCTAGAACCTTGTGACAGCGAATTATTTGCAGTTAAGTCTCACAGAAGCGTAATAAAGTTCATAAAGTGCATGTGATTGTGACAAGAGCTTAGAGCGTCGGTGGTGCGTTGCGGAGAGGTATGGACTCCCAATTATGGGGGTCCGGGTTCGAATCCGCACGGACAACATACCATGTACCAATGAGTTTTTCTAACTTATGTACGTAAAACCGACTGCTCTCAAACGGTGAAGGAAAACATCGTGAGGAAACCTGCATACACTGAAGAAGAAATTCTGATGTGTATGTGAAGTCTACCAACCCGCATTGGGCATGCGTGGTGGACTAATAAATAAATAAATAAATAAATAAATAAATAAATAAATAAATAACGCTCACAGGCACATACATTGTAATGATCCCAAGAAAGCACTATTAATAGGCTGTTTATTATGGAAACCATACAACAACGGCACAAACATGTAAACATCCATGACCGAACCGGGATTCGAACCCAGGACCCTGGTTTGGCAGTCCGGCGTGGTAACCATTACACCAACCGGGTCGTCAATAATGCCCATATATAATGCCCATACACCCTCCTTGAGGGCTTTTACTTTGATCTAAGCTTGAGGGTAGGCCTGTGCCTTGCAGTGGGACGTTTATAGGCTGATGATGATGATTGTGACAAGGTCATGAACGGAAAGAAATAAACGCGACAACCGTTTTATTTTGTCAACACTACTAGAATTTTTCTGTTGTATAGGTAAATTTAATTCTAGTAGTTTGATTAAAATCTACTTACAACAACTTTTGTACTGGATTAAAATAGTTGTCACAGATAATACTAGAGAAAATATTATCTGTGACAACTATTTTAATCCAGTACAAAAGTTGTTGTAAGTAGATTTTAATCAAACTACTAGAATTAAATTTACCTATAGACTTACTACTAGAGAAAATATTATCTGTGACAACTATTTTAATCCAGTACAAAAGTTGTTGTAAGTAGATTTTAATCAAACTACTAGAATTAAATTTACCTATACAACAGAAAAATTCTAGTAGTGTTGACAAAATAAAACGGTTGTCGCGTTTATTTCTTTTGTATTTTTCTGTTGTATAGGTAAATTTAATTCTAGTAGTTTGATTAAAATCTACTTACAACAACTTTTGTACTGGATTAAAATAGTTGTCACAGATAATATTTTCTCTAGTAGACTTAACTAGAAAATTTAGATTTTAGTTAAATCTACCAGAATTCGATTTACAACTACATCTAGTAAAGTCTACTAAAAAAGGGTTGTCACAGATATTTATTTCCGTGTAAAGTGGTCTACATTTCATGAAAGAAAATGGCGTCACATGGCGCTTCCATGTTCTCTACATCCATCCATAGAAAGCTCACCATCGACCCGCGTGGGAAAACTAGTTGTTAAAACCACTTCAACCTTGTTAGAAGTTAGAGCGACGTGTAAACAAGCCTATTTCACGTTAGAACTGGCATCTACACGGTCATGTTTTACAAACTTTTTGACTGTTTTGTTTGATTTTATAATCTGAGATGCGATGGCAATTTAGGCAGATAGTGAAAAAGGGTATAAGTACAATTTGATATAATTCCACTTGTATCCTTTTTAGGGTTTCGTTGTCAAACAAGAAACCCTTATACTTTTGTCCAGTCTGTCTGTCTGTCTGTATGCCGTATGCCCCGCCTTAATGACTCGCACCAATTAAATAGAAATTTTGCATAAAGACAGATAACAGTAACCCAAAAACCGAAATGGGGTAGCTTAAACGAAATCAAATTTTTTCGTACTCTCCCATTAATCAAAGTCAACGAAAAGGGGGTTGGTAAATTAGTTTTTTTCTTAATAATTCGAGTGAGGTGTCGTGGGATAGACGTGGAACAAAGTGGAGTGGAGAAGTGGAGAAACACTCATAGCTACAAACTAAATCGTTACAATGTTTGTATCCCGAGATTATATGGGCTCAAAGTCAAAAACAGCGTATCCCCTTACCTTTACCGGGCCTTAGCCTGTAAGAGAGATAGCCAAACGGATTATAATAATGATTTTTGTAAAAACTTAGCTTTGCCTATGATTCTTTTTTATTTGTTTTCTGGATAGACTCCTATTATGTCCATCAAACATTTTTAACTGGCGATTGGTTAAACGGTTAAGATTGAAAGTGGGATAAACAAACTAACTAGGATGTACCTACATCTAAAAAAAATTCTCATTTATAAAATTTGATCAGAGAACCAAAGAATCGCATTTTTGCAGATAATTTCGTAGATCGCCTCTTGACCTTTCATTAGCAGCTAGCTATAAAGTTTCCTTATCAAAGAACGACTTCAACTCAGTAAATAAAATAAGGAAAAATTATGTAAAAATTCAGTTTGTTTAATTTATTATTTCCTATAAACTATTGTATTTTTGTTACACTATTAAAAATAACTACAATAATTTTCCATCCATCTTTTCTTTGGTCGGACACCCTGTTTTTTTTTTTTATTATTATTAACTATGGGTTTGCTCTTGACCTCAATCCAGTCCTCAGGACGAAGATGGGGTCGTAGATGTAGCGAGCTTACCCAGAAGATGCCTATTCACTCGTACTTTAAAGGAATCCGGGAATAGAAGTCTTTGAATCCGGGTTGTAAGTACTCGGAAATACTGACGCAGGTAAGGCATTCCACTCCTTGGCTGTGCGCATTATAAAAGATTCAGAAAGGCGCTTGGTGCGGATATGTGGGATGTCAACCAAGAAGGGGTGATATCCCGCGGTGCGTCTGGAAGTCCGATAGTAGAAAGGGGAAGGTGGGATGAGCTCATGTAGCTCTTGGGCACACTCACCGAAGTACAATCTGTAGAAGACCGACAAGCAGGCCACTCTGCGGCGGTGGGCTAGGCTATGAAGCTTGGCCTCCACCAGCTTACTATCGCCAATGAGCCTCCTGGCTCTGCGTTCAACCGAGTCGAGTGTGGCAAGTTGATACTTGGCTGAGCCATCCCACAGGTGGCAGCAGTACTCCATACATGATCGGACCTGAGCTTTATACAATACTAAGAGCTGTCCAGGAGTGAAGTACCGCTTCACCTTGTTTAAGATGCCCAGCTTTTTGGCCGCAGTTTGAGCCTTAGACTCGATGTCAGCGCCGAAGTTGAGTTTCGTGGTCAAGCTTATACCCAGAAGCCCAAGACTGTCGGAAACAGGGACAGATGTACCCCGGAAAGTAGGAGTCAGATTAAACGGACTCCTTTTTGCGGTGAACAGACAAGCCTGTGTTTTGGTGGCGTTGAAGTTGACTAAATTATTGTCACCCCACTGGGAGACAAGACTTAAAGTCAAGTTTGTAAAGTCTGTACAAGGAACCAATTCAAAAACAGACAACTCCACCCATTTTCCATAACCATTTACAGTAAATTACCCCTCAAGTGCCACAGGTATATTTATAATGATATAATAACGTTAGAAAGTCCGTCTGTAGAATAGAAAGCGACAAGTATAATTTAGTAATGCTAGAATACAGGTTGCGGTCATTGAATACTAACTGTTTGACCTAAAGGGCTGGATTGAACTCGTAACTGTTTACAAGTTCCGTTTTGCTACATACTTACACGGAGAAAAATATCTTGTAGTGTACATATATCATTGATGTCATTAGCACCCTTTTAAACTAAGAATTAGCATCCTTTTAAACTAAGAGTCAAGCTATCAAACTGAACAACGGCAACGTTTACGATGGGAGCAAACGGATCGGAGCAAAATTAAATCTGCTGTTGATCTGTGGCTGTTGCATACATTTAAGTCGAGTAGGCATTGCAGTTTAGTATGGAACAGCTGATTTTGTTTTTGCTCCGATCGGTTTGCTCCCATGGTAAAAGTTGTTCAGTTTGATGGGTACACTCTTTTAAAATGGTATCAATTTCACCCTGTATGTTGTTATATTATTTTGGTAGACTTTACTAGCAGGGTGCAAACTTAAATGTTTGTGTCTTTGTGTAATGCTTCAGACCATTTTAAACTGAACAACTTTCACTATGGGACCAACATCGAAATCGAGAGGAAAAAAAATCTGCTGTTTTTGGATCATCAACATCATCATTGTCATCAACTCATCATTTACATTTTCTATATAAAAAATGTTCAGTTTGATGGTCTGAAGGTCCCTCTTAAATATGTAGCACTACATAATTAAAAAACAACGCCGGGTTGCACTTGCACTCTGGGAGTGCCGGCAGAAGTGAAAACTAAGAGATCTTACGTCTTACGAATGTCACGTGACGTCACGGTCCTGACGCGAGTTTAACTTAAAATCTTACGTCATTGTCTTACTACGAATTTTCGATCAGGGTGTCGTCACGGTCCTGACGCGAGTTAAAAATGTTTTACCCATCCCAAAAAATTCACAAAGCCGCTCTTAGAAGCTTCACTTCAAAAAAATTCTATTAATGTCTACTAAAAGTTGTAGAACTATTTTATTTTAGCATAAGCCGAGTAAAACATGTGCTCGACGGAGACTCATTTTGCCTTTCTGTTTAATTTTATTTTTAAATGTTTTTAGTGTTCCGTACCAAAATTGGCAAAACGGAACACTTATGGAATCAGCTCGGTGTCTGTCCGTCCGTCCGTCCGTCCGTCCGTCTGTCACAGGCATTTTTCTCGGAGACCGTAAGACATAGGAAGTTGAAACTCGGTACAGATATAGCAATTGGTGGTCCAATATCATAAATGAAGTAAAAAAAGCTAAATTTTTATATTGCGGGGCAATTTGGGGAGTAAGAAAGGGTAAATAAAAAAATTTTTTTCCTTCCCTATGGTGTGTGGGGTATCAATTAAAAGCTTATGAAAATACGAGTCTAAAAATATACTTTTCAATCATATAAATCCGAGAAATTGCTGTCCCCACCTCTATTTCAAAAAATATAGCCGTATAAGATCTGAAAAAAATCATGAATATTAAAAATAACGTGTAGATAACGGGAAAATTATCAGGGTGGCTCTAACTTGGATAGTTTTTTTTTCTATACCCAAAAAACTAACACCAGAGAGACCAGTGTAAAATGATCTTCAGTTACTATGTGACCACATACTAAGTAAGTGTCAATTTATAGTAGTTGCCATCAATGACCCATGTTAAACAACTGGTAGTACGGAACACTAATTGCCCGAGTCCCGACTCGTACCTGGCCGGTTTTTTCTCTTCTAAAATAAATAGTTGTGACTATACTAGATATTTTTCTCCGTTTGGCGCCGACAAGATCCGGATCAAATAGTATAGCTTATGTTATGGTGATCAATAAACATCAGAATTTCTTTTACAGTTTATGCCAGTTTTCTCACGTTGTTTTCCTTCGCCGTTTGAAAGCAGTCGGTAATAGTCGGTATACAGAACTTATGTTCGAAAAACTCCACCAAACCCACTGTGAAGTTCGCCAATCACCTTGTGTAGGGACATAGTTGTATACAATAGTAATGTCGTCTGCTTAAAGGTACAACCACATAAATGACATCTTTTCAAAAATAAGATAATTATATAGCTGAGTTTAGAAATTAATCATGTTGTATGTACAGGTAAAAAATCTCAAGTTCTGCATTTAGTGGTTGTACCTTTAAGCAGACGATATGATAGTTCAAGGTACATTATACTATACGTGAGATGCTTAGTTCCTAGAATTAAAGTAGGACCTTTAGAATGGGTTTCCCGTTGAATATTTAAATGAGGATAATGTAGTCTTATCTATATCGATACATACAATAGAACGCTAAAGTTTGTCTGTTTCGCACTCTACACTAGAAAATAGGTAGATACTCAAAAATACTCTTTCCTCTACCAATAATTGTTAGAAAACCTAACCAAGCCCTTCACCGGTCTATCAACTATCAAAAACAGGTTCAAATTAAACCGTACGTTTAAAGTTTAAAATAGCAGTTAACCGTGCCAGATGGGCTCACATTTAAACCGTTGTGTAATTCGATTGCTATCCGAGATCATCTTTAGAACTGACAGGTGTGTATATCATAGTACCTACTTAGACTTAAGGGCACAGATATAAGAAAGAGTACCATCATCATCAAGTCTACTGCTGGACATAGGCCTCCCCCAAGGATCGCCACAACTCGCGGTCCTGCGCTGCCCTCATCCAACGGGTTCCCGCCGCCTTCACCAGGTCGTCGGTCCACCTTGTGGGGGTCTACCCACGCTGCGCTTTCTGGTATGCGGCAGCCACTCAAGAACGCTTCGGTCCCATCGGCCATCGGTTCTGCGAGCAATGTGCCCCGCCCAAAACCAATTGAACTTATAAATCTGGTACTACTGTACCTGGATGGTTTTGTAGAATAATCACGATCTGTTCTTTAAACCTAGTGGATTTTCTGACTATATTGATACATGACAACGCTCTCCTCGTCTATGTTAGTTGATAGTGTAAGTATGTATAGATCAATGAGTTAAGTATTATTAATAGTATTTAGTTCGTCTGGCAGACTGCTCGTCGACTATTTTTGTCTTCACTCCGCGCGAGTGTTTCGATAGCTTTCAAATAAATTGTAAGGAGCTTCTATAGGGTTTAGTTATTTAGTGTTTTCAGGAAGCTGAATTTAATTCCCGAGTGATCCTAATACTTCTTGGAATCGTCCCAGTAAATTCACTACATCACAACACCTTTCAATACCAACGTTCAGTCTGGTCATAATAAAATAACCTCTGGTTTCTAGGTCTTCTGGTCTAGGTATTAATACCACACACACACACACACACACCCACACACACACACACACTAACACTATCTCTGTAGGAAGAATACTGTAGGATCGGTTTGATCGGATATTCTTTATCCGATAGAGAAATAATGGCCCCGATTCGGACTGTACCACGACTTAACTAAATTTATGGCAGAAAAATTTAGATTTTTAGTGTAGCATGCATGACGAAACGTGTTGTGGTAATTAAATGTTTTTTTTTACTACTAAATTTATTCCTATCACTTTCTAAAATAAGATTAAGAAAAGAGACAAAAAACCAACAGCTGACTTTAGTGTTTAGACAATAAGATGCCATCATAATGTACGCCATCTTATTTAAGGCGTTTTTGGGCATGTAACGTCACTTTGACAGCACTAAAGTCAGCTGTTGGTTTTCTGTCTCTTTTCTTAATCTTATTATAAAAAGTGACAGGAATAAATTCAGTTAAGTTAAGTCGTGGCACAGTCCGAATCGGGGCCACTATAGGGTCCATCGGTAGGGAGCATCACGTTGGTGGCGCGTTGCGGAGAGTTATGGAGGGTCCGGGTTCGAATCCGCAAAGACGACATGCAATGTTACAGTCAGGAGCACATCAAGCTTTACACTTTCAGTTCGATTGTAACGTTTATGGTGCACTAAATAAGAACGGTACAAAGTCCACAGTGTCAAGCTTGACGTGCTCTTGGCTGTACATGGCATGTTCCGTTGACACCCTTTGGATGGTACGGAAACCTAAAAAGGAAATGATATCATAGAAACCTAATTCTAATTAATTTTGTACTGTAACACACCCAGGAAGTTCTGTGGCTTGCATACGAAAACATAATATTAAGGAAAATACCTATATCTATGTGTCGTGCTGATGACATCCCAAGATGATTTTAATGAGGTCATTTTGTTTGTTATTTATAACCACAGGTTTTATTTACATTTCAGTTTCAAATGGATGAATGGCATGCAAATATTTTTGTCGTAGAACAAACAAACAATTTATAATTTTAACTAGGTCTCCTAGGTATTTTAGGTAGGTTTTGCAACTGGTTTACTGGTTTTAGAACTAGGTACGCACGGCGACACATCAAGCTATACAAATCAACATAAGTTGGCCGCGCGGTTATATGTTACTCGACCTACGCGCGGCCAGCTTATGTTGGTTTTGTATAGCTTGATGTGTCGCCGTGTGTAAATGTTACAACCAATTACAGGCTAGGTGGTAGCAGCACCAACTAACTTTATAAATCTGATTGTTAAGTAGGTGTATTGATGGCTCGATAGTTCAGTCGGTAATGAACCTGCCTGCTGTGCCGAGATTCGCAGATTCAAATCCTGTAAGAAGCAAATACTTCGTTGCCAACACCGCAAAGGGGTGAACCTCAAACGGTCAAAAATAAATTAAGTATATAAAAATGCTTCTTTTGTCGAGCTCTGTCGCCACTTTGTCATCACAAAAAGGCTGATAGAAAAGAAAAAAGAAAGGCGTATCTCAAAATATGGTCGAAATAAGCGAACAATTGGCTACATCGAAGCTACAGTGGTGGCTCAAGATAGTGTTCTTTTCGAAAAGCAATCTTTGAAGTCACCAGAATACATAAACTACCGTCATAGATTTAAATACTACTAACGTACTACCGTACAACGTCAAGCATTATCGTAACTAGACATTGGCAAAATCATCACAACCAAGATGACATGACATTTTTTTTTTCAAATAAAATATAATTTTTGTGTTATTAAATACCTCTATCTATATCTAAACTATTATAAAACTGTAACAGAAGTGTGTCTGTACATTGAAGATATTTACAAAAAAAGATTACGATAGGTATGGTTTTTAGATGTCCCTGATTCCAAATCACAAATTTTTGGATTTTTTGTCTGTTTGTTTGTTTGTGTGTTTATTTGTTTGTTTGATCGAGCATTACGCGAAAACTACTGAACCGATTTTGATGAAACTTTTTTGTTTGATAGCTTATGATCTGACTTAAAATCTGGTACATAATTTGTGCGGACGAAGTCGCGGGCAAATATTGCTAGTACTATTATAAAACTGTAAATTAAAAAAAAAAAATTTGCTTTGTGTGTTTGTTCGTGCATCACGCAAAAACTACTGAACCGATTTTGATGAAACTTTGTTTGTTTCATAGCTTATGATCTGACTTGAAATCTGGTATATAATTTGTGCGGACGAAGTCGCGGGTTAACGCTAGTTGCATTATAAAACGATATCTAGAACACCAAGATTAAATCCAAGCATAATTTTAAACCAAAAGATTATGTAAGATTAGTCCATAATCATTACGAGATCGGCCAATGAATTTTTACGAGCCCCTAATTAACCGACTTGTGTTAACATGTTATGAGTTTGTTAGTTAGTTTATTATTATAACTATTTTGTTACGACGTGGGTGGTGTTGATATTTTCCAACGTTTTACGGATGTTTTACATTTCTATGCCATAAATGAGAGTATCTATAATTATAAGAATACAATAGCGTATTAGGTTTCAAAACAATTGAGATGTTCAGTTATAGGCATTTATTAAAAATTTATTGTAATATAGGGTGTAAACTGTGACTACGTTACATACTTTAGTTTAGAGGGTGCTATAGAGGCCATCAAACTGAACAACTTATACGATACGATTTTTTCACGATTTCAGTGTTTGTCCCATAGACAAATTAGTTCAGTTTAATGCTCTGATCATCCCCTTAGAAACCCGTTAGCAGAGAAAGTTGTTCAATTTGATGGTCTGATCATCTTCTTAAAAAAGTTTCAGCTGTTTTTGGTAGACCATATATTTCTAATTTTATAACTACTTCACATGGAAAAGTTATTGAAATGTTCTAGCCAATACACAGCGTATTAGTATAAGAGATAGACGTACTTTTTGTTATCATCAGCTGCAAGGCTGATTCAGTATTCATAGGATATAGTGCATCTCTGTGATGGGGATGGACCAGGTCTGCCTGCATAACTCCAGTCGGTTTAGGAGTTACAGCCGTTCAAAGGTCAGTTATGGTTGCAAAAAATTAATATGCATGGATATGCAGGTAATTGTAATATGCGATGTAGCTATACGAACAGTACAAAAATTTACATGTTCTGTGACTCGGTTTTGTTAGATTATCCGCCAGTTGCACGTACGTTCATCAAACATAACCCTCCATTAAATCTCTTGCTAGCTTTTATTATGACTACAAAACAAAAAGTGACAGCATGAGATTTAATGGAGAATCCAATCTTTGGTGCGAATGGTAATGGATTATCTTTAATGACTACGTACTGCGTCTACACTATACGTACGTGGAACTGGCAGAAAGTCTTTCAAAGGTCCGTCTTTTGAACTGCTATATCACCTAAACCGACTGGAGTTATGCAGGCAGACCAGGAGCCCGATTGCGCTAAGATCAAACATCGTAGTTCTATTCTTATCCAATTACAGTTTTAATCACATTGCAATCCAATTTATATTCAACTGTGCTGAATTCCGCATCGCGCTAAACTCTATATAACTGACAGCCCCGTCTCTGAGCGATCTGTCAAAACGGCTATAGCGGCTGTCAAGAGCAGTACCGCGATTAGCGCAATACCAAATGTGTCAAAAGTAATGGTTCGTACGTAGTCCAATAACGGTTCAATCACAAAATATTTACCGCGATTGCAGCCCTGATCCATCCCCATCATAGAAATGCTCTTCATACTATGAATACTTTCAGCTGATGATAAAAAAAAGTACGTCTATCTCTCGTACTAGTATAATAAATATCTAGTCCTGAGACTGTAAGTCCTTCGTATACCCGGTAAAACTAGGTGTAAACTACATAAATTGTAGCTCAAAAAACCGTGTTTATCTTTGCACCAGATTCAAACCGGAGTTTACAATATAAATGGGTTAAAGAGCGGTTCGCCGACGATCGGGCCAAAACAAATAATTAATTTAATCTTTTATTTTGTTGATAAGTTTAGCTTTATAGTTTAGGTTGTTTTTAGATGGGAAATGTTTTGGTTCTCTTTTTCTGAATGGGTTTTGTACGGGCCACGTGCATAGTTACTTTGAGAATTTATGAATCGATAAGTTTTTACCAGAGATTATGCAATTCCTTTTTTTTTCATGACATGCTCACCACTGTAACTCCTGTAAACCAGTCTTTCGTAGAAGAGTGAACATTATAATATAGGTCCTTCTTAATATACTGACACTTTTAAGAGGATGATCAGACCGTCAAGCTGAAGAACTTTCTCTACGGCACCAACATCGAAATCGCGAAATCAGCTTTTCCATACCAAACTGCGAACCTACTCGAGCCAAATGTGTGGGATCCAGTTGATTTTTTTTTCACGATTTCGATGTTGGTCTCATAGAGAAAGTTGTCCAGTTTGACGGTCTGATCATCCCCTTGAAAAAGTGTCAGTACTTACCTATATTAAGAAGGACCCTGTATATCCCTGCTTCCAAAGATTTTAAGATTTTTTTTAAAGTACCTACTTACTTATATTTTTTAGTGTTGGAAAAATCCATAGGAATCCGTTTTCCTTGATGACGTTTTTATATTTATTAATACCAATTCATCGTGTTATATTGGTTTTTAAATACTTAATACTAAAAAAATGACTTCGAAAAATAGTATACAAGCTCAGATTAAAAAAAAAATGCATGAATTCAAGTCGATTGATATTTAACTGTTTTTTTTAATCTGTAATAATTATTTATTGAAATTAAAAATTAAAATTACTCACATGCATTTTTTACATGCATTAGTTTTCCAAAATAATACAGTAACTTTAAGATTAGAGTCAAAACACTGACAGGTAACATAATATTGTCATGTTAAATGTCAACATTATCAACAAATCAAATTTTTTTCTTAAGCCCATCATTTTTTTTCCACCTTTTATTAGGTTTTTTCTTATAAATGCTTAGACCACCGTCGTTGCAGGAACCAAATTGAATTCTCATTTTGATCCTTGCTGCTCTTGAATTTCAGTCTACTTTGAACTCTAAACCTTTCACAATAACATTGAATATGATACGTTATAATAAAGTTATAAGGCTGTATTTCGGAAAGAAGAAAGGGTGTATCCATAAAAGCCCTATTAAGAATGATTATGTTAAGTCATTCGTTCAAATGGACCTTTAATTTTTAATAGACACTATTCTCACAAAGTTATTGAGCAATCCACGAATGTCATAACACCTTTTAATCCCTTAGATTACAGTTTAAAATCAAATTTCACATGATATTACAATAGTAAAGATTAATTTTGTAAAACAGTTCAATAATGATGTGTGGTCTCCATATAAAATTTTGTGTTCTCTTTTTTCTTTCTTGAGAAAGGTTTTGATTGAGTTTGATTGTTTTATAGAAATTTAGTTGTTTGAAACAATATGACATTTTGATATTTTATGGCCCTCTGGAGGTTTAACTTTTTTGCTTTAGTAAAAATAAAAAAACCGTACAAAAACGTGTTTGAGTCGCCCATGATTGGGTTCCGTAGCCATTATACAGGGTGTACAATAAAATGGGACAGCTACTCAAAGGGGTGCTTCAGACCATCAAACTGAACAACTTTCTCTATAGGACCAACAACGAAATCGCGAAAAAAAACCGCTCTCCCATACAAAACTGCAAACATAACTCGACTGAAATGTATGGGACAGCAGATTTTTTTTTCGCGATTTCGATATTGGTCCCATAGAGAAAGTTGTTCAGTTTGATGGTCTGAAGCACCCCTTTAAGTAGCTGTCCCTTTTTATTGTACACCCTGTATAAGTAACTGATGTGGACTAAATTACTTTAAGATACCTAGCTTAATACAAAAGTTACTTGTTTGACTACGGATTCCTAAAAACAACAGTTTGGTTTGGCTGAAGGTTTTCGAAAAACCATAAGTATAATTTTTTTTTTTTAAATAAAAATATCTTTTATAATTAAAATTTAAAGTAAAACAGTTATAAAGCAAATGATAATTCTAAAAATATCCTAAAACTAAAAACAAATTATAAGTAGGACCTAATATAATCTAATCTAAAAAAAAGATTACGATATGGTTTTTAGATGTCCCTGATTCCAAATCACAAATTTTTGGATTTTTTGTCTGTCTGTTTGTTTGTTTGTTTGTGTGTTTGTTTGTTCGAGCATCACGCAAAAACTACTGAACCGTTTTGATGAAACTTTTTTGTTTGATAGCTTATGATCTGACTTAAAATCTGGTACCGATATAATTTATGCGGACGAAGTCGCGGGTAAATGCTCGTTATATTATAGAAACACCAGTAGGCACTTAAAAATTTTCAATCGCTTAAATTAAATAACAATACCAAAACAAAATAACGTACTTACTTCTTATAATGGCTTTTTTTTTTGTAATAACTAAAGATTCTTAAATACTCAACCTCAACCTATTCCCATGACTTTAAAGCTCAAATTCCTGAATAAATTAAACCAAATCCAACCGTCAATATACCTAATTAAGCAATTTACTAACTTAACCACACCGTTTAGTTCAAAAAGTACACATGTCTAAAACAAATATTGACCGATAAAATATACATATTTCTTCATTAACTATCGAAAACTTGTGTTTAGTTATAATTAATATTCATTAGTTTGTTTTGGTGGGAAAGTTCACATAAAATGTCGATAAAGTTTTATGCTTTTATAATACCTACTTAAGCTTTTTTCCTGCTGCTTCCTTCGCTCCCTTTCTTTTATATTGTTATACAACGTGTTAATAAATTAGCGCAAAACCTCATACACCCCAACTGATTTAAAACAAAATAATTAGATTGAAATAATAATTTCATTATTTTTATAGTTAAAATTTAAAGTTATTCGCATTTTAAGTTTTAAGGCAAAAATGATTTGTTATCATTTCAGCACTGAATGAAAGCGCTAACGTACTCATGGATACATTTTTATAATCTTGTTTTGGTAGTAAGTAGGGTGAGTGTGCCCGTGCGGTGGGTTGACATCGGGTTCAGAAAATTTAAACTTTTGCAAACAAATTATTTTATATTTTGAAAAACATTACCTATATTGAAACCATGATAATTCGATTCTGCTCTCGATTCTAAACAAACTACTTTCTAGTTTTGCGTTAATTCATTAACACGTTGTATAATTGCACCATAAATAACTTTAAAGTAAGTACTTACTTAACCTACTCATAGTTGAACTCTATGTTCATGAACATAGAGTTCAACTATGGGTAGTGCACGTGTAGGTACTCTATCTCTATCTATAACGTCACGCCTCTTTCCCAGTGGGGTAGGCAGAGACCAGGGCAACTTACTTCGATCCCCACATACCTCTTTTGCCTCATGCACATCCATACATCTCTTCATACATGCCCGTCGGTTTCGAGTACTCCGCACCTCCCCTTTTTGTAGGACGCAACCGATTGATCAGCATACGTCCTACGAGGGCGCCCTCTGCCGACACTTCCACTCACATTTGCAACATATATCTTTTTCGTACATCTGCTGTCATTCATCCTCTCCACATGACCAAAGCAACGAAGCATACCTTTCTCTATTCTTGTCACAACCTCTTCTTTCAATTTACATCGATCTCTTATTGTTATTACACAATTTCTCACTCTATCTCTCAGCGTGACACCACACATACTTCGCAAGGAACGCATTTCAACAGCATTAATTTTACTTGCATGCTTTTTCTGCCATACCCAGCACTCACTGCCATACACAAGTGTAGGCACCAACACACCCTCGTGTATAGCATTATAGCAAGTCGTGCCTTTTTGGACACTACTTGGCTAGCCACAATAGTATGCAGAGCACCGTTTACTTTGTTTCCCGCTGTTACTCGCCTATGCATATCACCCTCACATTTCCCATGTGTAGGTACATAGATACCAAAGGCGTTTTTGTGAATTTAAATGTTATAACTTGATTTTTTGCTTCACACGCTTCCTATCTTCAATAACATTTCGCCATACCATAAGTTTAAATAATGTACCTGTACGTAAATATTTGTTGTATACAGGGTGTAAAAAACCCTGTTGGAGCCTTAAAGGGTTGCTTCAGACCATCAAACTGAACAACTTTCACAATGGAGCCAACATTGAAATCGCGGAAAAAAAGTCTGCTGCACCGAAAATGGGGCAGCTGATTTTCTTTTCGCGATTTCGATATTTGTCCCATACAGAAAGTTGTTCAGGTTTTAGGTCTGAAGCAACCCTTTAAGGGTCCTTCAGGTTTTTTTTTACACCCTGTATCAAAGATCTCAAAAGTCAAAAGGCCACAACACAAACACCATCTATTGTAGCTTGAGATGCTATTTTCTTGTACGAGTATGTTCATGCAAAATAAAATGTGCATATTGGCCTCGATTCGGAGTGTACCACGACTAAACTAAACTAAATGTATTCCTGTCACTTTCTAAAATAAGATTAAGAAAAGAGACAGAAAACCAACAGCTGACTTTAGTGCTGTCAAAGTGACGTTAAATGCGCAAAATAAGATGGCATCATAATGTACGCCATCTTATTTAAGTCGTTTTTGGGCGTTTAACGTCACTTTGACAGCACTAAAGTCAGCTGTTGGTTTTCTGTCTATTTTCTTAATCTTATTTTAGAAAGTGACAGGAATACATTTAGTTTAGTTTAGTCGTGGTACACTCCGAATCGAGGCCATTAAGATTGCGTCAAAAAGCCTTAAAGGATTACTTAGGTACAAATGGGACGTCAAAGAAATAAACCGAAGCCGAAGCTAACTACTTTTTTATAAATAGATTTTAAATTAAAAGCAACAACTATGTCGACCTTAATGTCGTGTCCGTCTGTCTGTCACCAATTTCAAGCTTGTCAACTCTGAAATCGATGTGCAGGCGTGACTTATTACTTTTTTCACACTTTTTTTTGTGAGCTGAACTTTTACCACGTTTTGTTTGTAGTTACTTGGAGTAATTTAAAACAATGTAGACAGGTAGCTTTCTGAGAAAGTAAATTGTTTTTTTTAAAGAGATTAAAAATAACCATTTCAAGTGGTCTCCTTCTAAAGAACAATGTTACCTACATAGAAAAGAAAAACCGCTTTGTCTGAAACAAAATAAACAAGAACTAGAAAAAATGACCGCTTTATCTGAATTCAGAGTGCTGTTACCGTTTAAGCGTTATCATCACAATTTTTTAATATTTCTCAATCAAGGAAACCTAAATTAAAAAGTACTACTCCAACTGTTTTTATATAATATACCTTCTTATACTTAGTTTTTAAAGGTTTAAACATAATAATATAAATTTGAAAAAAGTTAAAAAAACCACCACTTCTTTTTATTTATTTTGATACTTATTCTTATAATTATTTTATTCTTTATTTTTTGAAATTTAATATATATTTTTTTGCAATAAATTACATTATTTTATTCTTTGAAAATAGTTTTTAGGCTTTTTAGTACCTATAATAAGTTCGAGTATAGTATTTTTGCATATTGGGTTTTCATTATTTAGAAATCCCAATATGTAATATTGTGATGACGACGCGACAGAACGGTAATAGGACTCTTAATAAATAAAAACTAACATTTCAACAGCTATGATATCTTTCCGCCATTCATAACAAAGATTGTATTGTGAATGTACCAACAGAGACTTGAGTAAAATGGGACGAATAAATAAGTAGTACTTAAGCAAAGACTCAAGTGTGCTTATCATATTATTATTACATTCACTTCTATAAAGAGAGGTAAACTAAACAGTAGTTAATCAACTTATTTAAAAGCTCAGATCAGCTGATTACATATAGCTAGTATGGGAAGTCCAATTTTTTTTTTTGCCAATTTACTTTCGGTTTCTCATTATCATGGGTACAAACACCTTAACTTAAAGTAATGCAACTGTTTACCCTATAACGCCCTGTAGGCATGGGTATGATAGCGCTGAAAGTTCTTGAACTTTGATTTTAAAAGCGTAATATTCCCAAACTATTTTTTTTTTCTAGAAAGGCGCAAGAACTAAAGTGTTCTCAGTTTAATTTGGAAATCAATTTGTAGTAGTTAAACACTAATTCAAAACAGATAAAACTTAAGGCGAAAAGCAATTTCGTTCACTATCTTACGACACGAGTCATAAGTATAATGTTGTTAGGGAACCTTTACACTGCATTTGAAACCTTGAGATCAAAAATTGTAAAGTGTCGTATCTGAGACAATCTGAGTATAGAAAACAATTGTAAACAAATTTTTTGGGGGTAGGTCAAAAGGCTAACTGACCCCAGCTAAGAAGAAAGAGAGAGAGAGACAGAGACAGACAGAGAGAGAGAGAGAGAGAGAGGCGGGGGGTGAAACAGGAATGAGAATGAAGGATAGTAGAATGCATTAAAATCGTTTTTGGAATTTTCGTTTGTTTGTTCGTGCACTCATAAATTAATAAAATCGGTCAAGTGCGAGTCAGGCTACTCGCGCACCAAGGGTTCCGTACCACACCTCCACAAAACACAACATTATTAACTCAGAAAAAAACTTTTTTTGTCCGGGACCTTTAGCGCGAGACCGACTCACACTTGGCCAGTTTTTAGTATTTGTTGTTATTCTGTAGAATTTGCTCTATAATCACACGAAGTTTGACGCTTGTATGTATTACCATTTTCACTATAGAGCGTGAAGAAAAAACGTTGATAAAAACTAGTTTCTTATTGAAAACCCCCCTTAATTTTTAACTTTCTGCCATTTTTATTATTTGTTAACAAATCCGCCGTAATAACGCATAATCTGAGAAAATTTCAACTATCTAGCTATTACGGTTCAAAAGTTACAGCCCTAAATAGGTAGGACAGACGAGCGGACGGACGGACGGACAGACGGACAACGTAGGCTTAGTAACAGGGTCCCGTTTTCACCCTTTGGGTACGGAACCCTAAAAATGGCTGAAATGATAAAAGAGTTTCCAAAAAGTATAGAGCTAGTTCGATGTAATATTTTGTTTATATTTCAATACAATAAAAGTGTTGAGTATTTAAAGTTTAGGTACAACGACAAGTACGTGTAACCTGTGGTTTGGAGTCGCGTTACAAGTCTGTTACTCGATGGTCGCCTGCTCCCCGGCTTGCCACGGGGTTTCGCCACTTTGTGGTGGCTCAACAAATACCGTTGTGTGGTTTAGATTTTAGAAGTAGTAAGCGGAGAAACAGAAATGATGACGCGGATAGACTTTGTTTTATACTCTTTGGAGATACGAGCCTTTTTGGGAAGAACATCGTAAGCGACAGTTAAGTTTTTTTTTTTACAGGGCGAGGTTTTTTCTATTTATATCTTACGAGCTTTTACCCGCGACTTCGTCCGCATAAATTATATACCAGATTTTAAGTCAGATGATAAGCTATCAAACAAAAAAAGTTTCATCAAAATCGGTTCAGTAGTTTTTGCGTGATACTCGAACAAACAAACACCCATACAAACAAACAAGCAAACGGACAGACAAAAAATCCAAAAATTGGTGATTTGGAATCAGGGACACCTAAAAACCATATCGTAACTTTTTTTTTGTTAATATCTTCAATGTACAGACACACTTCTGTTACAGTTTTATAATAGTTTAGATACATCGTGAATGGTATTTACTTGATATTTTTAAAAAAATGTTTTGTGATATATTCTATTATTTAGAGGAATAGTTTTTAACTAACAGCTGCAAATTTTTAAACATCTGTTCTAGAGGTTACGTAAAAATCACATTTTGATATTTTGGACGCTTACGATGTTCTTCCCGAAAAGGCTCGAATTAGCATAATCATCAACATTACGATGGAGATTGGTGACACAATTTTAAGATTTTATAATACAATAGAACATGTAGTCTGCGCGTACGACGTCGCAGGTGGGGATTATTTTCTTAAAAACTATAAAACACTAAGGATTTTCTCGTAAAACATGTTTGTTATTACCTAAAGCCGCTTTCAAAAGAAGCCGAGAGCCTCCAGCTAAAGTTATTAACGAGTATGATGATGATAATAAGCAGGTAATGATATTTATTGGACACTTGTCTCCCTCACTTTCACTGGCAATAAGATTATCAATGTTTATTAGCTGTTTTAGCGGCAACGCCTTTAATTTTCACCAAAAAATCTTATGATAAGATAAGATAAAATTGACTTTTTTAACTGCGCAGTTTACGTCAGTAGATTAATAATTTGTATCAGCATTTAAAATTACTTTTACTTCTTATCTTGGACGTTTAATAAGGAAAACTTTGTATGAATTATGCAATTCTTGTTATCAGATTATTGGAGGAACTACTTAAATTTCTCGCTTAACTAGTAAGTCTTTTAATTCAAAAAACAATTTTTAAACAAAAAAGTGTATCTGCCGCTTGTACTACCTATTACTTGTATTAAATAAACAATTTGTGTAATGTAAGTAGGCTAAATGAAATGCAAATAAATAAATAAAAAATTTTGAAATTGATATTTTTATTGATATTATTATTTATAATGGTTGTCTTACTTTACTTTTTCTAAATTACTTCCTAAATATCCGAAAGCATGTTCATCAATGAAAATGTAATTTCACTACTTTATAGTGTTCATCGCGAAGTGTGCCACATTTTGTCAAAAACATGTGTGTGCCTTTTTATAGGCATAGGGGGTAGGTGTTTCGGCTATTTTATAACACCTCATACAATCATCGACGCAAAATTGAATAGGTTTATAGGTATTATGTATTTTACGAAACACAGGTAAGTGCCGTAGTAAAAATGTCATAAAATAAACTATAAATTTTTTATCATTTATTTGATAACAGCAATATGGTAAAACATAAATTATTGTTATTATTATAACAACAATTACATACATACATACATACATACATACATACACATACATTACATTTTTCATTTTTTGTTGCTATTATTATTATTTTTTTTTTATTTTTTTTTTTTCAATACAACATGTAAAGAAACCAAATCCGCAATTTTTTTCCCCTTATTTGTGACCTCTCTAATTGTAAACAAAATGTCTGTGTTACGTTATATAAATCAAATTCAAAGTTGCATTTATTTTGTAGTTCTACTTTGTACAGTCTGTTTTGTTTAAAGATATGCTTTGTAGAGTTTGTGGTCCCTTTTTCTCTACATATCGTAACACCTTCCTGCGCGGTGGTAGAGTCAAAAAATGACATCAAAAAGACCTATGTCGTATTTGAATGAAAAAAAAATTGTGTATTGTGGTGATGTGCACGCGGCACCTTGCTTGGCTGCGAGAGGTTTTGAAGACGAAACACACATGATATCTTGTAGACGAGTATATTTTCTTTTTGATAAAATTACAATAATACAATACGTCCGTCTCTCGTTAATACCCGGGATCGAATAAAATCCTATCGCTTTGCTTATTTTACTATTTAACGGCTATGTGTTCCTAATTCAATCTAGCACAGTGGCCAGTGTTAAACCCCGTGATATACCATCTAAAACGTACCATCTCTACAGTATATTGCATAGCATAAGCGTGACACAGTGTTCAATTCCCTACAGTATATTATATTATATATATTTTTTTTTATTGTTAATTCACTGTGTCACAACAACACAATATGAACGGGCTCTAACAAACAGAATAGACTCTGATTGGTAGACACTGTCCCAAATGTTAACTAATTGATTACAAGATGGTGAATGAAAAGAAATTGGATAATTGTTGTTAAGTAGAACGATCTCGTCTTTCAAGAGTTTTAAATTAAACTTTTATTTTCAATTTAATCGAGTTTCGTTTTTTATCTAGAACGATTTTTCTTTAATTTATCTGAAAAATTTATTAATAGTTAATTGATCAAACTATTTTAATAGGTACTTATATCACTAAAGCTGCTAAGAGCTGATGTCATGAATATTTTATTTATTTATTTATTATTATTAGCGCTATCGCCACCCATGCCCACCCATACCCATGCTTGTATGTCAAGCGAGTAACTTAGCTCCTAAATTACATATTGATAAAACTTCCTCAACAAAATTCTAAAGTGTTTTTATCCGAAATAATAAATATAGATTTTATTAATTTAACGAAATTTTCTGACTCTACCACCGCGTCGGAAGGTATTCCGTTGTAGAGAAGATGCGGCCACAAACTCTACAACACATATCTCATTAAAAAAAAACTACAAAGTACAACTACAATAAAATAAAATAAAAACAACATTGAATTACATAACATAACGTTGTGTAAGACGAAGAAGTTGTGTTAGGGGTTCTTAGGGGTTTATAATAAGCCTTTTTACAGAGGAGTTGCTGAGATGCGACTTAGAGAGACGAATGACAGAAGACGTGTGTTTGGTATCAGTAAGACGGACACAACTTGCGTGTTGTGCCCAGAGCTGTACCCAGCACTCATACCGCATGTATCCGAACCCAATTTATTGAATACTAGCGGCCCGTCCCGGCTTCGCACGGGTGGACGTCTAATCTTTTCTAGCAATAAATATAGCCTATGTTACTCAGGGTGAATGCAGCTTTCTAATGGTGAAAGAATTTTTTAAATCGGCCCAGTACTTTTTGAGCCTATTCATTACAAACATACAAACATACAAAAACAGGTACAAATCTTTCCTCTTTATAATATTAGTGTAGAAATATATTTGTATTAATACGACATCATTATTGCGTCTACCCCATATAATGGGAAATGGGCAAAAGAATTATGATAATGAATTAATGACAGAGGAGTTGCTTATTGTTGTTGTTGGCGTTGTTGTTGGGCTAGTTGCTTAACAAATATTGTTAACAAAAAGCTATATAGGTAGGCTTGAAAACATTTAAACAAATGTTAAAGGTGATACGTTATGAAACATAAAACAAGAAGGAGGCAACCTTTTAATCGTAAAACTAAATACTTTACGTTTGTTTAGTACCTGTTTTAACGCCTACGACAAGGTCTAAGCTTGCTTTAATATCAAATTACATTAAGAAATACATTACCTATAGGTTATTTCTACCAATACCAAATACAGCATAAGCTAGAAGCTAAAAAGAAAGCAAGCTTAATTTTTATGGGATTGATCAGACCATCAAACTGAACAACTTTTACTAAGGAACCGACTTTGAAATCGCGAAAAAAAAATCTATTGTCCCATACGTTTAGGTCGAGTAGGATTGCAGTTTTATATGAAAAAGCTGATTTTTTTTGCGATTTCGATGTTGTGTTAGTGAAAATTGTTCATTTTGATAGTCCAATCATATAAAATCGGTAGCATTTAACCGAACTCCTCTGCTGCAGATAAATCCAAAGGAGTTTTTAGTATATTGTATTGTATTTATTTATTTATGAAAGAAGCATTAATTACAGTAAATAAACAAGACAGTGCTATAAAAAGCAGTTTAGGCTGTTGTTTATCTATACAATAATCGATTCATCTATGACGCCTTAAAAAAAAGAGTGGCTGAATTACGGTAAATTAAAAAAAAAAATAATACCTATTACCTATAAGCTACGTATGGTATGTTTACATGTATTAAATTCCTTCAAATCATTACATCATATCAATTTGTGCATTTAATCACATTCCATGTCACATAATGATTGATGCGTCAATTTCACGAGATATTATGTCAATGACTTGTGCTATGTCATCAACATCATTATGATAATCAGAATTTTTTTCGAAGGCATCCAAAGAACATTTATTATTTACCTTTTTTTTTCATTTATTATTTTTTATATATACTACGAAAAGAACCGACACTCGTATCCCTCGCAAAAAAGATCCTGCCTCTTAGTATGGGAAATAGGCTAACAAAAAAATGTTCGCGTACAGTTATGGAACTCATGTCTATTTGTTTCTCATAATCTCTAGATTATAGTGGTAATATTAGCTATACCTCGTGTTAAAGGAGTGTCGCGTAATCGCCGTTGGCGCACATCTTGTCTTGGGAAAATATGTTGGTTTTTTATGTTTATTTTCGTATTAACATCTAAGACGTTTCTATAGACGCATTGCTTTACGTGTACCTTTTTCACAGGAAAAAAGAATCTTAGAAAAAAAAGTCAAAACGGTGCATTTTTTATATTGATTTCATAATTCCGTTTGCATTTTTTTCTTATCTTTCGTCCGATTGCTATAGTAAATTAAATTATGTATTTAGAGTGTAATACCATCAATAAACGTTACCGTTTGTGAACCTAAAATAAATTGACTCCTTTATCAACATAGCAAATGCCTAGCAGTACTTATTACACAAAAACTATACGTGGTTCTTAGTCCTACTTCAAAATATTATTTGTCCTTAATTAATAATTATAATAGGAATGCTACTTTTTTAACGTCAGCCATTTTTTAATTCAATCGAAGATCTACAAGCTGAATGATAATTTTGCATCAAAAGGTCCACTGTAAATGTATATCGTAATTGACAAACACCTGCACTGTCAATTATTTTAACACCTTCTACATTCTACCCTACGATTCTACCTCGTAAACTACTCAATATTAGTCTTACATCGTAAAACATAGAGTCCAAATCAGCTTTACAATCGTGCGTTCAAATAAATAATATCAATACACTGTCACACTTAACTATTCGGTTAACCAGTTCTAGTTTGGTTAACTGTATTCCGTTAACAGCCCAACATACTAATAGTTGCGTGACCAACGGATGGACAGACGGAGAAATGCACTACCTATATTAAAATAGTACAGAAGGTTCAGCGTAAAGTATTTAGACTTTAAAGGAGAACGCCTATTCCCTTTTCGCCTACAAAACTGGTAAATTTGAATTAGAATTTTATAAGAAATGCCACAATAGAAAAGGATAATTTCCATTTCCTTGGGAAGCACGATATTCCTCCTATCCTGTGTATAATTTTAGCTATCATACTATTTGTATGTGTTCTTTGATCATACACATTCGTTCGCCATCTACGAAACGACCTGAAACGAATACACTTCGTCACGTGGGCAATGTCTTTTGTTAACCTACCTATACTGTGCTAAGAAGTGCTAAAAAACTAGAGGCTATACAAATGTGGTTCTACCGAAGATTGCTGCAAATTAATTGGATTCAACGAGTCACCAATGCAGAGATTCCACAACGAGTCAGGTCCCGGGAGCTTTTGCAAATTATTAAAAGGAGGAAATTCCCTTGGTGATATCTTGAAGAAGAATACCCAAGCTACCAGTTCTTATTGGCAAATCTTTGCACCACGAAGACAAACTAAACTCAAGGCCACGCTATTTACTCGAAGAAGTAGACTTTTTACTAAAAGCAAGAAGTGAACCAACTTCCCTTGCAGAACATATCAGAGAACAATGAACACAGTAACACTGAACTAAGGTTGTATAAATATCCCCTGATATATACAACCTTATATAAAATCTTCAAGGCCAGGGAGAACATAAATATACATACACATACACGAGCTTTTACCCGCGACTTCGTCCGCATAAATTATATACCAGATTTTAAGTCAGATGTTACGCTACCAAACAAAAAAAGTTTCATCAAAATCGGTTCAGTAGTTTTTGTGTGATACTCGAACAAACAAACACCCAAACAAACAAACAGACAAACAAACTAAATTCTGTTTTCAAAAATTTTCAGTTTTATAATAGTCAAGATACGTAAACTCACGACCGTAATCCTTTTCGGGGTGGTCAGAAACATTGCTACAATTACTAACTTTCTGTTTAAAAATATATCAAACAAAAATAAGTATTGAGGCATTTGAATTTGATACAATAGTTTATTTAGAAAAAGAATCAAATGTCAACCAGTGTACCTTCCGCTTTCCTTCTACATTACGCCTGCAGTTACATCTCTGCCTTTTCCTAATTACCGTTATTTTCCAAAGATATTTGCTTATTTATAAATGAGCTAGTTATACGAGGTTCATTAGGAGACCACGACGACGTGGTTTTAAACCATACCTCTAAAGAGCCTGTTTCTATGTGCTTGGTTCCTGGTAATTTTCTGTTAACTGAACTAATTTAAACTCATGAGGTTTCATACAAAGGAACTTCATGGTTAAAAGCTTGGAGTTGAATAGGAAATATGCTGGTAATTATTGTAATTAGCAAGCTGAAATGGTCATAATCTACCGAAGAAATGAATACTGATTGGTCCGCGTACTAGAATAGAGCCCTCGATCTGGAGTGCGATTTTTGAAACTCATTTCATTAGCTGAGCTCAGCAGTTGAAAATGTCAGAACTACTATGGGGATATGCATTTTTTTACTGCTGATTTGACTTTCAAAAATCGCACTCCTGAAGTGTGATTTTTTTAAAGTCAAATCAGCAGTAGAAAGATGCACGTCTCCATTGTAATATTGACATTTTCAACTGCTGAACTCAGCGAATGAGATTCAAAAATCGCACTCCTGGCCGGTGGAGAATGGAATGCCTATCCAGCCCGCTGAGTTGAAGAACTGATTAGATTATGGCAGCGAGAAGTGACTGTAGGAAGATGTTTGAGGATAGTTTCGTAGTCCGCTTTGGGAGAGCCTTATGTGTGCCGTGTGGTGTACCATCCGGCTTCGAATATTACCAACCCAATCGGGTGTCGTAAGGCCAATACTTCCTCCAGGCGTCATACACATCTTGGACGCTCAGGGCCCTGTTTAATAAACGCGACAATGAAAATTCAGAGTACATTGCTGACAATGCTAGGACACATGAATCCAGCGTCATTAGTAACCAGCAATTTACTCTAAATTATCATTGTCAAATTGTCATTGTCGCGTTTATTAAACAGGGCCCAGACCGTGATGGCTACCGGTTATAACCATTGCATCTAAGGGCGCTTACAGACGAGCAACACTTTGCTGTCGCGGTGGGTCGCAGAGCGCCGCGCTCATACATTTTACGGTCCCTCCGCCGCGACACCCGGCGACCGCAAAGTGTCGCTCGTCTGTGAGAGCGCTTACCCTACCTCTGATCGTGTCGGTCTCCCGTTCCATCAGATATAAGAGGGTAGGGTAAGGAAGAGAGAGATCGTCTGTGTTTGGCGTGTCTATGTCCCATATTTTTAGACATGCCTACCTCTGAACTTATGGTATTTTTTTTCGATCTCTGGTATGCAGGTTTCCTCACGATGTTTTTCCTTCACCGCTGAGCTAGAGATAATGACAAATACAAGTATACAACCGTTCATAAACAACGGAGAACTATAATGGTACAGGCCAGGAATCGAGCCGCCCCGTCTCGTATCACCGTTCTTCTTTAAGGCATAGTATAAGAAAGAATATCTAGTACTACATACTTAAGAGGGCTATCATAGTCCAGTGGCGCCCTCATCACATAAACAAGATTTCTCAATAAAGAAAGCCTAAATTAAAAAAATGCTCAACATCAAAACTACAAAAGCCTTCAAGCTATTTTCATAGAATACTTTTATAGGTTTTTTAAAGGTCCTAAACATACAAATTTAGAAAAAAGAAAAAAAACGGCCACTTTTGTTTTTATTCGAAATTGTCTAAAAGTGGAATGTTTAGAACCTATAAAAGTATTCTATGAAAAAAATAGCTTGAAGGCTTTTGTAGTTTTGATGTTGAGCACTTTTTAAATTTAGGCTTTCTTTATTGAGAAATCTTTTTTAATGTGATGAGGGCGCCACTGGACTGTGATAGCCTCTTAAGGTAAGTGTGATTCTAAGCCGGACCCCACACGGCTCTTTACAAGTTTACTATAGTATAACTAAACGTCCTATAGTCAATTAAGTGTGTCTTGGTCAAGTCGATTTGTACCGGTTATATTCATGAGAACCTAGTTGTAGTTTATGAATATTATGTGAACCCACATGTTTATGATTTACATCTCAGTTAATTATGTTTTGTATATATTCCTTTATTGTTTTTGTATTTTGTAATGGGTTACATTGCTAACAATTGGTATCAATGTAGATGTTAGGTATAAAAGTGATTTAAAAATTTGTTTTTAAATCACTTTTATAACATTTGATGTTTGAGAGAAACGGTGTTAGAATCTTCTATGGATAATGAATAGAAAATCTGAATTTTGAACTGAATGAAACAAAAGACATTTTGATACGCTATTTTCTTTTTACAAACTTAAAAATCGACGGATGATTTGACTCATATCGACTCATGAGTCATAACCGTCGATTTTATTTAGTGAATCGCGATGATGCTTAGACAATTTAATAGGGACGAGTTACGCGTGTCATTCTACTAAGAAACTTTTCTGCCACTTTTTGCGGGGGGCGAGGTAACATGAAATCCGCAATTTTGGATTTTATTCCCCATAAGTTTAGATTCTAATTTTGAATGTTAAAAATCATGAAAAGTAGTCTCGTGTGAACCCCAAACGTTCTAAGTTCAAAATTATTGTTTCGCTATTATAGGCTGTCTCGTTTAGTGATAAGGTATAAAATTGGGTTTAGATGCACAAGATCTATTGATCTTATACTGTGGCAGAGGGGAAATGCTACCGCAAGGCGAGTCCCTATATAAATTGTCTAAGCGATGATGTGATTGAAGGCGTTGCGTTTTACGATTTCTTAGTATAGCTAGCTAACCCATAATATGTAGTGCTAGACACTCTTTCTTATAACGTGCCCATAGCATAAGCTGCCCAAGTGGAAATATGTACAGTACATTTTAATAAAAAGCGTAACCTTCTCTGCAACCGAACACCGACCAAACCTAAGTGCGTGCGCAAGCGCATGGCACAAGTATTGCATTAGATGCCTTTGCCATTTGACTTTAGGTGTAAACAAGAAATTTTATAAACCGTAGCTTACACTTGCTCAGGTAACCTATAATCTCTTTTCTTGGAAACGTCTAAGTGATTATGGATGCTATAACAATTAACAATAGGTACGTTTTCTTTTGTAAGTACTTAAACATTGTTCAACTTCTTTTTGGCCTTTCGCTTCTTTATTGTTGTTTTCTTTTGTTTTATTATTTTTGTTCCATCGCCTTTTCTCTGGACATTGGCCCACCATGGCGTCTGACTTCTGTTCTTATAGTCTGTCCGACATAGGATGGTTTTTGGATGGTTGTGGATTTTGACAGATCGTTTTAGGGATCGTTCAACAATTACGTGATCATTTCAGCGTAATCTTTTGTTTTTAACCGCCTGTCAAAATTGGTCAAAATCACCATGCTATCTTGGAAGCACATCAGACAATGATTTCAAGATTGATCGAAATATTTTGAAGTCAATTTAAGACTATAACTATAAATCGGAAAACATAATTTTTTGTATAATCGTGCTACCTAAATAAATCGCAACTGAACCATGATTGGACCGAGTGCGAACCACAACTTTTAATTAGTTTTAACTCATTCGATATTGCGCTATTCATTTGACGGCTGTTAGAGCCGTTTTTTAGAAAGAGATAAATGCAAATTTTTTATTTGGGGCGACGTTTTTTTTTTCATTTTGTTACTTTTCTAGGCTCAAATAGGCTCTTAAATACAATACCTAAAAAAAAAAATTTTTAATTAGTCCCGGCTCAAACCGTAAAATGATTGGGCTATAAGAACAAAAGGGCCACGTCTCCCTGGCATTCCAACACGCCTCTACAGGATCTTCCCTTTTCCACCGCATTCCTAATAGTTACTATTGGCTATGTGCACGACACTAGCGATAGCGCCACACTAGCGCGGCGTAGCGCATGAACTATGTCGGCCAGCCGTGAATTATCTACACTATTATAGTACTGTAAAGACTGTGTTTGTTCGAGGATTCTGCCAAAACTACTGGACCGATTTTGATAAAACTTTTTATATTTAAAAGCTTATAATTAGTGTTAAAAGCTAGCTTATATTTTATTCCGGTACGATGACGGGAGCGAATGCGGACGAAGCCCCGCACAAAATCTAATTTGTATCGGAATTCCCATACAAACTTTTACCTCAGTTTTAACACCTTTGGGGGTTTAAAATGCGAGAAGCCTTTTTTAAGTGAGCATCTAGATGCCAATAGAAACTTCCATGCTAAATTTTAAGTTAGTAGTCTTGACAGTTTTGGAGATTTCGTGTTAAGTTAGTGTGCGGATTTGCATAGATTCAAGCAAATCTGACACAGCTTCACCGTCAGTAGTTCAAATGTCCGCCACCCCGGGCGCTGCGATCGACTTGACAGTTCCCAACACCTACTTCGCACATAGGCAATACTTCAGGTTCTTAACAGAATAAAAACCATTTAACTTTTACACCGGAACTTAAAACATCGTAAATTTTGTACCGACCAGTATAAACAATCCGAATGTTTTCTAAATTCCGAATCGTATTACGTTTCCTAGTTATGGAAAAACGTAATCTATACGTATTCTTCAGCTATAATAAATGTAGTATTTGGATGAGGTTTTCACAAGCATAGGGCTTAGTTTGTATTAAAATTTAGGCTTTATTTCATCGCAATCGGGTCATTGCGAATGTTTGTCCGCAGTACTCTTTTTAAACCGACTTCAAAAACGGAGGAGGTTCTATTTTAAAACGTGTTGGAACTATACCTACCTATCATTGTTATATATACCTACAATCATCGATCATAGTAAATGAACGAAGTAAAAATCACCCTATAAAAGGATAATAATTGGGATTGACAAACAAGGTTCCTTCTAAATAATTGTTTTATAGATTAATATTGGCAATTATAGCCTGCATAGGTATTTAGTTTTTCACTGATTTGTTAGTCATACATTTTTACCTATTATGATTATTTATGAGTCAGTTTAAATCTAATGTAAGTTGATCCGATACACATGAAAAGGTATGGGATTCGTCACTTGTATGAAGTTATTACTTACCTATTAGATGAAGACTAAAAGCTAAAACACCGTATACTTGTCCAGACCATAAATCCAAACAATTTCGATCGAAAAAATTCCCTAATTTTTTTCAAAATATTAAATAATTTGTTTGTAAAATTTGCTTGAACCCGATGTCAACCCATCCTAAGGGCACACTCACCCTACTTACTACCAAAACAAGATTATTAAAATGTATCCTTGAGTACGTTAGCGCTTTCATTCATTACTGAAATGATAACAAATCATTTTTGCCTCAAAAGTTAAAATACAAATAACTTTCAATTTTAATGATCAAAATAATGTAATTAGATATTGTTTCAATCTAATTACCTACTCTGTTTTTTAAATCAGTTGGGGTGTATGAGGTGTTGCGCTTATTCATTAACACGTTGTATACAGGGTGTACAATAAAATGGGACAGCTACTTAAAGGGGTGCTTCAGACCATCAAACTGAACAACTTTCTCTATGGGACCAATATCGAAATCGCGAAAAAAAAATCAGCTGTCCCATACATTTCAGTCGAGTTATGTTTGCAGTTTTGTATGGGAGAGCGGATTTTTTTTTCGCGATTTCGATATTGGTCCCATAGAGAAATTTGTTCAGTTTGATGGTCTGAAGCACCCCTTTGAGTAGCTGTCCCATTTTAATTTACACCCTGTATATAATACTGCAATACTGCACTTCCTACAATCTTAACTGTTTATTACAAATTCTTTAGATTAAATTGCCCTCCACATTGTGAAGCCGTTAAGGCCACAATGCCAATACCAAGTCGTTTATAATAAAACAAGGTGCGAGTTGCGTTGTTCCTTAAGGGTTCCGTCACGTACTTAATATAGTACCTACCTACTATAATAGTTACTATAGTCTCAAACTCAAATTCAATATGTCGATAGACTGTCCTATTCCAGATCCCTCATTCCTGTCCAGATGTTATTCCCACTAATCATGTATTTATACTAAAGTTTTTGGTACGCAAATAAATATTTTTTGTATTTTGTATTGACTATTTCTCGTCTATATCAGAGGTATTATGACATGTTTTGAGGTTCTGTACTTGTTCCTCTTCTAAGAAGAGTGATTTGCTAAATTTTCTGAAACATTGCCATCACTCACTTGGTTTCCATTATACCAATATCAATGTCCTAGCTCTTTTTGTTCTTTTACAGGTTTGTTGACATCTTTTCCTAGTCTTATACTAACACGTAGTGTCAAAATACTCTTCCCAAATGTCTCAACAGGACTATTATTTCCACTATAGGTAGTTCGAGATTTCAAGAATAAACGAATTTTAAAGTCTTTCCTCATAATTTCTAAAGGCTACTACGTCGCTAGTAAACGTTGAATTTTGTATGATATTTTAAATGTGAAAGCTTCATAAACAAATAGTCTAACTCCCTCTCTGGTTAATAATATAAGTGTACAGTACTGTAGACTAGTCTTCAGACTAGCAGATAACAAAATTAGTGCAGCAGGATTAATTGTGCTCGTTTCGCATAATACTGCCAATGGAACCCTAAAAAATGAGAGTAACTTTTAACACCCCGCATGTAGGTCAAGCCAGTTTTGTTCTCGCACAATTGCATAATTCAATCGAGGTCCCCTCATACATAATATTATTTGACATCCAGTCGAAACCAATCTATAACTCTTGTCTCCGGGCGTTTGACCCCGGAACTTTTTTATTGACGGTTAGCACACTTTTCACTGAAGGGTGTGTCAGGTTTTTAAGGACAGGTTATTATTAAGCTAACTAGTAGTTTAAGGGAGATCGTCGTTTGTTTTATCTGGGTCCAGCCAGACGGAACTTATGCGCTCGGTTGATGAGGTCGCAAGTCGCAACGCAGAGTTTGACTTTGTAGAATTGCTCGTGGTTTGGCTGGTTCTTTACAGTACGTAATACGGAAAGAATTTTCTGTGACAACCCTCTTAAAATCTGAGTAAAGTCAACAAGATAAGAGGGTTTTCACAGATTTTTTTTCCGTTACCTATGTCACGGAATATATAAGAGTTTACAACCTATGTAAATAAGCACACCGACGCGACGCGCCGTGATGAACAAAATCTTTTTTCTATCTTGATTAGATACAACTTGCTTTTTGGTGTCGCTTTGATCTTTACATTATGATAGCAACTACTTTTTTCTATCTCGAGACACGTAAAATTTTTGACGGTTCAAATTCGCAATCATCACTGCCTATTTGTGTATTAACTAGTTTTTTTTTACTGCCTGATTAAAAACCTATACATAATCAGCATGTGTACATCGGCATCGTCACCCGCTGCAAAACATTACAATAAAGTACGAGTTGCATACATTTTCTGACATTGCAGTTGCGATGTGCTTGTATTTGTATCCTTTTGGGTACGTTAAAAAAAAGTCGGATACGAACAAAATAAAAAACTTTTTTGCGAAATCTTTCCTGTTTATCTGGTATTTTTTAACGACCAGAAAGTAAGTATAAAAGAAAAAAGAATACTAAATTTACAAGATGTCTGAATCAGTATCGCAGGCTTCGGCTTTTAAAATCAATAATAACACCCACAATCGAATGATTTTATATCAGTCTAGCTAGTAGATAACAAAAGATATTATTAAGGTTTTAACTGTAATGCAATGTAATACATTTGTTAAATAAATAATAATAATAATAATAATAATTATGTAAATTAATACCACCTGAAGATTAAATTGGATTTGAATTCGATTACGCATTAAACTATGGTACTAAACTACTGGAATTTAAAAAAAAACATGACATTAAGATATATTGTCTGGTCTACCATCCCTCAGTCTACAATTTTTTCGAGTAGGTATGTATAAATGGTAAATTCTATTGTCTGTACAAGAGTTGCAAACTTTCGCCCTAGAGTGCAATTTTTGAATCTCATTCGCTGAGTTCAGCAGTTCTAAATGTCAAAATTTCTGTGGAGATACGCATCTTTCTACTGCTGATTTGACTTGCTGGTATGATTTTTGAAAGTCAAATCAGTAGTAAAAAGATGCATATCTCCACAGTAATTTTGACATTTTCAACTGTTGAATGATATTCAAAAATCGCACCCCTGATAGACAAAAATTGTTTTGATGATATGTTAGTTTGTGCTTTTTGTCCACAGGAAAATTGTATTCTGGTAGGTACTTGATGTTGTTAGTGATACCTCTCTATGAGAAACAAGAGATAACCAGAAAAACACCTTACTTTAGGCGAAGATAGATACCAAAGATCGTAACCGTGATTTTAGATAAAAAAAAAGAAAATTATAGTTTTAAGAGTTCGCAATATTAGGTAGGTATATAATATTATGTTAAAGATAGCAAAAAATTTTTGGGTACACTACTTTGAACATAACGATTGTTAAGTAGGTTTAAAGATAAGAATCGAAACCTTGTCTATTTCTCGTAGCTTTTTTCCATTTTGTATCAATATAAATTATTTGGTGTGAAGTGGAAGAAATCACTTTTTAACTACAACACTGACTTGTTTTGATCTTATAGATCACGTTTTATGTGTTTACATACAGTAGATCCAGTAGATGCTTGACCAACGAACCAGCCGACTACAAAACAACGACGAAAACTACGACTACAATTTCAAAATGAAAACATCCGTTTATCAAAAGATAAAATAAATGTTCCACGTGAAACCGATCAATAAGATCTTAGCAAAGTTAGAAATACTTCAACATACGATAGATAAAGATAATACAATGATAGATAAAGTACTTGGAGATAAGATATCGATAATTCCAAATAATGTCGAAGGAACAATAGATAATTATGTAAGTAATTTCCTTATTTCAAAACATTTTTTTTTTCAAAATCCCAGAAGGGATTCAAAAAGTTTAATGTAAGCAAATAATGGTGAATAAAGATTTATCTTCCTTTCAACATAAGAATCTTGATCTCGAAATTTAGACTTCCCCGGATCCAAGCAGGAAGACAAAAATGCCATACGACATGATGATGATGAACATAAGAATTATTTCTGATGAAAATGACACGAAATCCATTCATCCATTTTAAAACAAAGATCTTGTCAGAGTATATTCTTTAGAACTGAATTGGACTTTAAGTACCCAGAAATAACGAAGTCCAAAATCCAACTTGTTCTCATACATAAAGAATACCTGGTATTTCAACCAATTTTGAAACTATCAATAACGACTGTGAAATAACAAGAAATGCGTTCAAAGTACCTGATACATGATAGCTTTGATTGCTCTAAATCTATAGTTGATAAGAAAAACATACAACTCAATCATTTTCCACCTTATGAATGATCATAAATAATATACAGCACAACTATTTCTCCTTGGAGTCTACAGAATTTGAAAACAATGAACGATGATATTTATGATGGGAAAGTTGACTTGTGTATTAAAGATAAACACGGATGGTCTCTACGAGATTGATTTATGGTCCTTGCAAACCAGTTTGTGCCCGCAGGTCATAATTTGGAGACGTTTTAAATAAATCAACTAATGCACATACGTAAGGCAGGTCAGGATTCTTTAACGATTTATAAGCTTTAAACGTTTGGCAACGTAATAAATATGTTGAAAAAAGCTACGAGCTGCTTGCTTCGTAGCTTTTTCAACATATTTATTATTTAACTGCGTAACTTTAAGAAGAGAACAGACCACTGAAAAGGAACTCATTAGTCAACAAGAGATAAGAAGCTCAAAGCAAAACAAAACTCTTCTAAACAGTAAAATATTCCAAAACCTATCAATCACGTTACCATGGAAAAAAATGTATTGCGTTCCAAAATTCTTAGTCATATTACTCATCTTATCGCAGACTTCGAACGAAGGTTTAACGATTCAGATAACACAAAACGTAAACGAAACGGGCAGTTGAAGTTCAAGTACATTTCTACGAACAGGCTTCTAAACATTTACATGTCTGAAGCTATAAAATTTACATTTCGAACTAAAACACATAAAATTTTACAACACATCAAACAGTTTACAATCTTTAAGCCTTCATTAAAACTGTGATTAACGTGAAAAGAGATGAAAGTGCTGTTGAAACTGAACTGTCGATCTGTTATAAAAAAAAAACAAAACAATGGTCTCATTCAATCTTGTGCAAGAATTCAACACTCACCATAACACAGCATCTGAATACTGGACCACCAAACAAATCACTTTTTTAGAAAAACTATGCACTTGAAACAAAGTTAGTTAAAATTTATGATATGCATAAAATAAAACACAAGTTCAAAAGAACACCCTTGAGGGACACCAAATAAAAAGTTTAAATTCGTATTTCGTTCGACGCGTGCGCTGTTTCGATAGTCGCGTGCCTTTCAATAAGCCCGCTCCCAACAAATATCAACGAGTGACTGACTCGTTGCGCCGGCGTCTTGCCTCTCTGTTTACTATAACCCCATGTGCAGTATTATCAAACGCTTTTGTTGAATCTTCAACTCTATTGTGGGACGGTAGAGTACCAATTCTTTCACAATACCGACCCTTATCTGTGTTAGTAAGTCAGACAGATGTATTTGTCATCCACATGAATGAAATATAAACTGTACGCATAGAGCTTTTAGCTTGCCGCGTTTATATTATAACCTTAATTAATGTTTTCAAACGAGTGATATGTTAGCGTAAGTCCTTGTGAGTTTTTAAGTGTATCTCGTATTACAAGTATGATTAATGAATGTTTGGTTTTTATTACCATTTCTTTTTTCCCTTTATTACTAAACAGTTTCTAGTTCTAAGAATCATTTGCTCTCTCATTGATTCTGATGTTAATGAATATTTTTAAAACATGAGTACTCTTCTACAATTATTTTACTAGGAAACTGAGTTCATGGCATTGTTCCAAATTAAATGTTCTCTACCTCGAAATCTGCATAAAGAATGTTTTTCATTTGATCGATTTTGAACCTTAAAGCTGTAATTTTCAACATACAATTACATAGATTGTTGGATGTTTAACAACAATTAGGTCAGTTTGATTTAATTATGTAGAATCCGAATTGACATCAGTTCGTTGCCCCTTCGTTTTCCTGTTTCGTTACTTTACTATCAAAAATAAAAGTTGCGTAAACTGACAGTCCATGCGATGCATTTATTTTTAATATTGTTCCGTTTGGTTTTTCGTGTTTAGTTATACAAAGTAGATTGTTTATCTATCTATCTACAAACAATGTCTTTAAAATTATCAATTATCAGCTTTACCTACCTTTTTAACCGACTTCAATAACAGGAGGAGGATCTCAATTTAACTGTCTACTTTTTAAACTCGTGTAAAATAGGTAATGGATAAAAAGGAATGTCTCAGTCTCAGAGTCCACCGTAACAACATTATTATGAACTTAATTTAAATACAACATCAGGTATTTGTGTATAAATGATTCATTCAATAATATAATATTATTACTGTAAAAATCTGCTTGTTAATTATTTTATTTTATTGACGCTGCAGGTACGATCAAATGCGGTCAGCGGTTTCAATTTCAATGTTGTCACCATATGAAAATAAAAACTGTCATGCGTCAAGGATTGTCAGTTTGCTGTTGTCCACCAATCGCCTTTCAAGCAACGATATTTGTAATTATAACAAAATGTTGAATTGCTTGAAAGGCTCCTATTGCTGCTTCTCCTTCCCCCACTTCTTTTCCCTTATTTATATGTTCTTCTTTCCTTCATTTTTCTTCTACATCTTCTTTTTCATCTAGATCATCATAATCATCAGCTCGTATCCACCCACAGCAGGGCATATACCTAAGTTTCCTCCCCATTGTGTCATCCTTCTCGGTTGTACGCCAATTGTATCCAAGTCTTAGGCTGCCTGTCCATTGACGCGGATATAGGCGGTAGAGCGGAGAAACGAGGAAATATTAACCAATCAAAATCTCGTGCCGAGATTGTATTTCTCCGCTCCGCCGCCTATCTCCGCGTCAATGGACAAGCACCCTTAACGGTGCTTTTCCAAATGTCGTCAACCAACATTCCTTGCCGGCGTTTACCCAACTCTTTCGTGCCTTCTATTGAAACGTTCGGGCCTAAACCATAAGAATAGGTAATTAGTTATTCTATACCTAAACCGCAAACGCGGACCGCGTTGATCGAACCATACCGACCTTTGAGACGGATCTCAGTAGGTACCCGATGCCTAGAATACAGGTTTTCATTATGACGCTGGTGGTCAATGTATGGATTTCTCCTGGTCATTAGGTATGACCAACTTATTTCATAAATCAGGTTTAGGTACAGTACAGCCATGATGCGACTTATGACCGAGAAAAATTATATAATGGAGCGAATGCCCTGCAGTCGATGCCTCGATGGACATTGAACACGGGCTAGAAAGAAAATATTAAATTTTTCTGTTGACATTTCTAATTCCACGTGACGTGTATTCGTTTCAAATCGTTTCACAATCAACGGATGAGTATGATCAAAGAACAAATACAAAGAGTATGATAGCAAAAATTATACACAAAATAGGCGGAATATCATACTTCCCAAGGAAATGGAAATTATCCTTTTCTATCGTGGAATTTTTTATAACATTCAAATTCACCAGTTTTGTAGGCGAAACGGGATTGGGCAATGTCTTTTGCACTTACCAATGGGCAGGACACATTGCTCGCAGAACCTATTGATTATACAGTCTATAGGGCTACCATCCGTCCGGGTTTCCCCGGATTTGTCCTAGTTTGAAGGACGTCCAGGGGCGTCCAGGCGGTCTGGTCGCAAAAGTGTCCGGATAAAACCCGGACTTTTCCTGTGTGATGGTCATCAACATCATCTTTATCTTCTCAGCATAAATTTGACAATCGAGCTATTATGTATTGCAAAATCTCGAGCTCGCTTCGATCGCTCTATTTTTTCATGAAAAAACAAAACTTATAATTTTAACAAAGCGGTTTTTGCTGTAAAATATAATTATTTTTCGTGGTTGCCCGAGGAAAAATTCCGATTTTACTAAAATGTCCGGGGTTTTTGAAGTCTTAGTCCGGCGACGGCGATTTTGGTGATGGAAGCCCTAAGTCTACTCGAGAATCAGTCCAAATAAAAATCAATCCAATATTGATAATAAATGTATATTGAAGCTGAGTAAATGCCAAACTAAGCTCGTGAAAATAAACAAAATCAATAAAAAGTTAACATTACCTAACCAAAGTCGAAGAAACTGTGGGATATGCTCATATAGAGCAAATTAACCTGACTGACTGTCTGTCTGTGCCTTATTTGTACCTATTAGAGCAAAAAGCTCTTTCCTTCCCGTACAGTCACCTCCGATAACTGTTAATGGAGAAATGATTTGAAGAATTTTAGGATAAAAAATCGATCGCAATTCGCAACCGTGAATATAAAATAAATAGTATATACATGGTGAAATTGATATCATTGGCATCCCTTTAAACTAAGAGTCTACCCATCGAACTGAACAACTTTTACTAAGGGAGCAAACCGATCGAAGCAAAAAAAAATTAGCTGTTGCATACATTTGAGTCGAGTAGGCATTGCAGTTTAGTATGGGACAGCAGATTTTTTAGTTGATCCGATCGGTTTGCGTCCATAGTAAAAGTTGTTCAGTTTGATGGGTAGACTCTTAGTTTAAAAGGATGCCAATGATATCAATTTCACCCTGTATACAAAAATACAGGGTATTAGGGTAAACAGTTGCATAACTTTAAGGGGTCATTGTGCCCATTATACTGAGCTACTTTCCCAAAGAAAACTATAGAAAATTCGCAAAAAAAAACCGAATTTTCATACAAAACTTGCATTAGCCGATAGCATTTAGTATGGGAAGTCCAATATTTTTACGGATTTCCTATAGGTTTCTTATAGAAAGTTGTTCAGTATCATGGGTATACAATCACCCCTTAAAGTAATGCAACTGCGTATACAGGGTGTAACAAAACACCCTAGTAATACTTAAGGAGGTGCTTCACACCATCATACTGAACAACTTTCACTATGGAGCCAACATCGAGAAAAAATAAAAAAAATCAGCTGTCCCATACATTTGAGTCGAGCCGGTGTTGCAGTTTTGTATGAAACAGCTGATTTTTATATCGCGATTTCGAAGTTGGCTCCATAGTGAAAGTTGTTCAGTTTGATGGTCTGAAGCACCCCTAAGTTAAGTATTACTAGGGTGTTTTGTTACACCCTGTAATACCCTAACACCCTGTATAAAAAACTTTGTCATAAAGAAACAAAGAAATGAGGAACAGCTGTGTAGTTGTAGATGACTGTACTAGGCTAGGCCATATCTCACTGACCGGTACTTTAGTATTTTAAATAGAACATAGTTTGATTTCCATCTTCATTCCTTACGCTCTATGTTTTGCTTTTACATACTTTGACCATCAATAGGGACCTAACTTACTGGCTCGCGTGGAGGAGGTGACTGACTCCCTCACTCACACTTATTCGTATGATGATTCCTGTGGCCTGTAGAGGGGACTTGAAAAGTCTGATGATGATGATGATGATTGAAACCTCATACACCTCAACTGATTTATACACTGAAAAAAATGATCAAACATACTTAAATGTTAAATATAATATAACCAAACTTTCCAACTGTATTGTAGCATACAGGGTGTAACAAAACACCCTAGTAATACTTAAGGGGATGCTTCAGCCCATGAAACGGAACAACATTCACTATGGAGCCAACGTCGAGAAAAAATTAAAAAAACAGCCATCCCATACATTTCAGTCGACACGGTACTGCAGTTTTGTATGAAAGAGCGGATTTTTTTTTCGCGATTTCGATGTTGACTCCATAGTGAAAGTTGTTCAGTTTGATGGGCTGAAGCATCCCCTTAAGTATTACTAGGGTGTTTTGTTACACCCTGTATAAACAAACTTTCGGCCGAAAGTTTTATTATATTTAACACTAGATTGGTTGATCTTTTTTTTTCCAGTGTAACAAAATAATTAGATTGAACCAATAATTTCATTATTTTGATTCTTAAAATTTAAAGTTATTCGCATTTTAAGTTGTGAGGCAAAAATGATTTTATTATCATTTCAACAATTAATGAAAGCGCTAACGTACTCATGGATACATTTTAAGAATCTTGTTTCGGTAGTATGTAGGGTCAGTGTAGTGTACCCGTGCTGTGGGTTGACATCGGGTTCAGTTAATTTTATACAAACAAATTATTTAATATTTTGAAAAAAATTACCTACTCGTATGTTGAAACCATGATATATTCGATTCTGCTCTCGATTCTAAACAAACTACTTCCTAGTTTCGCGTTAATCTAAACTATTATAAAATTGTAACAGAAGTGTGTCTGTACATTGAAGATATTTACAAAAAAAAAAATTACGACTTGGTTTTTACCTGTCCCTGATTCCAAAACACCAATTTTTGGATTTTTTGTCTGTCTGTTTGTTTGTTTGTTTGTTTGTTTGGGTGTTTGTTTGTTCGAGTATCACGCAAAAACTACTGAACCGATTTTGATGAAACTTTTCTGTTTGATAGCTTATCATCTGACTTAATATCTGGTATATAATTTATGCGGAGGAAGTCGCGGGTAAAAGCTCGTTCATTATAACGTTGTGTCCACGTACACAATGTGTCATCAAATAAAGACTGCTGTGCTCTAAAAGTCCTGGTGAGAAATTCTCTAAGCGTCACATCGCTGTCAAAAACATCGACGAGCTCACAAATCCTTCTTGCATCCTTCAGATCTTAGAAGTTTTTATAAGAGTTTGACACATGACATAACCATAGCGAATACCGAATTGACAGCTCGCCGATGTGTCAACGACGAATTTGAGGTTGTGACGATGTTTGCGCTTAGATAATTGCATTGCATTTTTATAGGAATACTACGTTAACCCGCGACTTCGTCCGCACAAATTATATACCAGGTTTTAAGTCAGATCATAAGCTATCAAACAAAAAAAGTTTCATCAAAATCAGTTCAGTAGTTTTTGCGTGATGCTCGAACAAACACACGAAGCAAAAAATTTTATTTTTAATTTACAGTTTTATAATAGTACGAGCTTTTACCCGCGACTTCGCATAAATTATATACCAGATTTTAAGTCAGATGATAAGCTATCAAACAAAAAAGTTTCATCAAAATCGGTTCAGTAGTTTTTGCGTGATGCTCGAACAAACAAACACCCAAACAAACAAATAAAACGAACGAACGAACAAACGAACAGACAGACAAAAAATCCAAAAATATGTGATTTGAAAACAGGGACATCTAAAAACCATATCTTAATCTTTTTTTTGTAAATATCTTCAATGTACAGACACACTTCTGTTACATTTTATAATAGTTTAGATAGATTTAGGTCCATGCTAACGCACTCTGCACCCACTTCGCCATTGGTTGACTGGACTATACATATCTTAGTCGGCAAGAAAGCAAGAAAACCCGATTATATTTATGGTTTTAATGAATGTAGGTAAGAAACTCCGGAACCTGACAATTTGAACTGGCACGAGACCGGTTTTTTTCTAAGACAGGTTCGTTTTAATAAGACAGGGTGAAATGCCACATTTACGCGTTCTGTGATAAGTGGTTAAGTATGATTGTTATGTTTGGTGTATAGGAGATAATTTAACATGTAGCACAGCATATAACATAGGTATCGTAATACCTTGTTTATAACATTACGAGCTTTTACCCGCGACTTCGTCCGCATAAATTATATAGGTACTTACCAGATTTTATGTCAGATCATAAGCTATCAAACAAAAAAAGTTTCATCAAAATCGGTTCAGTAGTTTTTGCGTGATGCTCGATCAAACAAACAAACACACAAACAAACAAAAAATAAAAAAATTGGTGATTTGGAATCAGGGACATATAAAAACCATATCGTAATCTTTTTTTTTGTAAATATCTTCAATGGCCTCGATTCTGACTGTGCCACGACTTAACTTAACTAAATGTATTCCTGTCACTTTCTAAAATAATATTAAGGAAAGAGACAGAAAACCAACAGCTGACTTTAGTGCTGTCAAAGTGACGTTAAACGCCCAAAAACGCTTTAAATAAGATGGCGTACATTATGATGGCATTCTTATTTTGGGCGTGTAACGTCACTTTGACAGCACTAAAGTCAGCTGTTGGTTTTCTGTCTCTTTTCTTAATCTTATTTTAGAAAGTGACAAGTTAAGTCGTGGCACAGTCCGAATCGGTACCAATGTACAGACAGACATACTTCTGTTACAGTTTTATAATAGTTTAGATACATACAGGTGTAAGTGTCAGCTTAGCAAATACTGAAACGGTGAACTCAGACCATGACAAACTGAACAACTTTCAGTATGGAACCTACCTCAGGAAACGTGAAAAAAAACTCACAGAATAATGCGTTTTATACTTGGTATAACAAATGTTATAACATTTTTACCCTATTTGTGAAATAAATAAAATATTTTACAAATAATCATTAAGTATTATTTTTCAGTCCTGGAGTGCGATTTTTGAAACTCATTCGGTGAGCTCAACAGTTGAAAATGTCAAAATTACTATGGAGATACACATTTTTCTACTGCTGATTTGACTTTCAAAAATCGCACTCCTGAAGTATGATTTTTGAAATTAAAATCAGCAGTAGAAAGATGCATATCTCCAAAGTCATTTTGACATTTTCAACTGCTGAACTCAGCGAATGAGATTCAAAAATCGCACTCCTGGGCCTCAATTGCGCAATTTTATACGGGTTTGGTTTTGGTTTTGGTTTAGTTTTGGTTTAGATTTGGTTTAGCTCAAGTAAAAAAGCTATCGCGATATTTTTTTCTGAACGGTTAAATCGCACAATACAGAAAATTCGATCGAACGGACATCAAACGTTACGCCAACGTATCTTCCGAAATAAAGTTAAATCGTTACCGTTAATATAATTTGCGCGATACGAATTGTGCATAACGTAACGTTTTTGATCGAACGGACATCAAACGTTACGCCAACGTATCTTCCGAAATAAAGCTAAATCGTTACCGTTAATATAATTAGCGCGATACGAATTGTGCATAACGTAACGTTTTTGGTTGTGGTTTTGTTTTGGTAGTATCGTTCAAACTTAGGGCGATTGAGGCCCTGGTCGAATAATCTGACGAACGCGTACCACTTTCTAGAACAAGCAATTCAATGGCTGTATAATATAATAAACAATGTCAACTATCAATAAAAGTCACACATTACGTTTTGTCTTACCGGAACACTTGATATAGTCTCTCCTAGGTTCAAAGAACTAGGCTACTTTCTCAGACTTTCTCGATGCAATTTAGGTGACCCTTTTTTTCTTGAATCTAATTTTACAAACAAATGAAAAAATATACGGTCGAACTGAGAAACCTCCACCTTTTTTGAAGTCGGTTAAAAAGAGAAATATTCTGAAAATAACAGACAACGAGAAAAACCTGCCAAGCGTGAGTCAGACTTACTCACCGGAGGGTTCCGTACCACTATTATTTCAACGATAAAACCAAGTATAATAAAAACGTATTATTCTGTGAAAATTTCAGCGTTGTCGCTATTGTGGTTCAATAGTAGAAAAACTATATTATTTTTGTTAAGAACTTGATTGAAAGGGAATTACGGTCGTGAATTTATGTATGTATGTAAGAACATGAACTAGATCTCATCTTTGATAAAATATTTACGTTTTTGGTTTATACAGAGTGAAATTGATATCATTAGCATCCTTTTAAACTAAGAGTCTACCCATCAAACTGAACAACTTTTACTACGGGAGCAAACCAATCGGGGCAAAAAAAAATCAGCTGTTGCATACATTTGTGTCGCGTAGGCATTGCAGTTTAGTATGGAACAGCAGATTTTTTTGTTGCTCCGATCGGTTTGCTCCCATAGTCAAAGTTGTTCAGTTTGATGGGTAGACTCTAAGTTTAAAAGGATGCTAATGATATCAATTTCACCCTGTAGATTCGGTGGCGGGTTGCGGAGAGGTATGGACTCCCAATTATGGGGGTCCGGGTTCGAAACCGCACGGACAACATGCCATGTACCAATGAGTTTTTCTAACTTATGTACGTAAAACCGACTGCTCTCAAACGGTGAAGGAAAACATCGTGAGGAAACCGGCATACACTGAAGAAGAAATTCTGATGTGTATGTGAAGTCTACCAACCCGCATTGGGCATGCGTGGTGGACTAATGCCCATACACCCTCCTTGAGGGTAGGCCTGTGCCCTGCAGTGGGACGTTTATAGGCTGATGATGATGAGATGAAGCTGATCTAACGCTCAGTCTACAAGGTGTTTACTTTACAGTCAGCATAAACCATTGTTATGAAAACGTAATTATTTATTCCCTTGTGCGTACTGACATTAATAGAAGTTATTGTGAGAATGATTGGTTACGGCCTTACGCTGCGTTTTATTACTGCAACCTGTATACAATGTTTCATTTGTTTTATGGGACACTGTATTCATAAAGTGTTTATCCATCTATAAATAATCTCAGTTAGGTCTACTAGACATTGTAGTCCGTCTATTATAGGTAGGTTAGGTACTGTCTGTCGTTTTTACGATCATTTTGTATTGATTCGAATTTCGTAGGCTGTCTAACACAGAATACAGAAACGAAATCATTTCATTTTAACATCTCTAACATAGAAAATATTTTTATTGAATCGTGATACTGACTGCTCTCAAACGGTAATGGAAAAAAATCGTGAGGAAACCTGCATACACAGAAGAAGAAATTCCGATGCGTATATGAAGTCTACCAATAATGCGGGCACGCGTGGTGGACTAACTACATACACTCTCCCTGAGGGTAGGCCTATACCCTGCAGTGGGACTTTTATATGATGATGATGATGTCGAAATGGATTTCGATTCAGCTTTCCAAAAAACGACTTGACAATAATAAAAGCCGGCCATGTGTGAGTCGGTCTCGCGCTAAAGGTCACGGAATTTTTTTTTTATGTTAAAATAAAATAATAATATGTTGTGTTGTGTGGCGGTGTGGTACGGAACCCTCGGCGCGCGAGTAGCCCGACTCGCGCTTGACCGGTTTTATTTTTATTACATTTTTATTAACGTAGGTAGGTTGTTACCTAGGTCGGTTAAAACTATATTTAAACGTAAATGTTAAATTAAAACCTTTACAATAATCTAAATATAAACATTCCTCGAACGCCGACTCTTTAATTAAACAGTTAAATCGAGTTTAACTTGAACAATAAAACATTATTAATCCTATACAAGAGCTGATTGTAAAAACCCCGGTTAACTTATATCTTAATTGAGATTTCCAGAAAACTATCAGAACGTCTTGAAGCTTAAAAAAATTGGTTGTATGTAAAGTCGGTTTACGGACTATAGTTTTACGTTATAACGTCATAAAGAAACATTGATGAATATTCGAATTCAGCTCTGACGTCAAGCGGGAAAGAGAGATTTGTTCCGCGCTCTCGCTTACACGCTCAGGCTCAGGCGGAACGTGACACTTTTTCGTGCGTGCAGCCGGTGTTCATCGATTTATAAGACGTTATCACGTCAAAAATATCTGTTTTTGGAATTTGTGTCTGTTTGTTCGATTTTCACATAAAAACTACGATTCCACGCAGACGAATTCACGGGAACAATCTTGTCAAGCTTTAAACATACTATCAGGATGAATAAATAGGCATACCTAGTTGGTTATGTATTGAATCGCGTACTAAATTGACGGACTGTAGGCAATTGTTTGAGTCAACGAATTGATTCTGTCACTTATTCGGTCAGATATTATTATTGTATTGTTTACTAGTCTTAAGTTGATCGCTGCATCCCACGCTCGACTCCCTTTGCCGCTTTTAGCGTGATGATTCATAGTTAAATAAGAAGGAAGTTAAATATTTTACAGATTTTTGGTGGAAAGACTGGCCTTTCACCACAAGACATTCTCAAACCATCCTGAAACCCAAAATAATACTATCGAAGAACCCTAAGCTATAAAATATAAACAAGTACTTCAAAAGCTGATTTTAGTCCGTTGTAAAAAAAATATGATTTAGCTCTAATTACGGTGATCTGTAAAAAGAATTGTAATTTAAAAGCTTTATTGAATTTAGGACTTACTACAAATTTACTGAAATTTCTTGTAATAATTGGTAATTATCGCTACTGAGTAATCCCTTAAATTTCAAATATTATTGATTTTAAACATGTTACAGCCATGTTGTGCTATTTCAAATCAAATTAAAGATTGAAAAATTCATTCTCGGACGTCCCCTCAAGACGCAACAGATTGAAAAATTCGTTCTCTGGCTAGTGGGCTCGGTAGCGAAATTGGATAACGCACTTCCATGGTTTGGAAGGGTGCGGGTTCAAGTCCCGCCCGAGACTGAATTTTTCAATCTTTAATTTAATCCCTTAAATTGTGTAACGCCCCTTTTGAACTTCAATATACTCTACTGATGATGCGATTGATGATGTTAATATTATATACTATAATAGAACAATATATGGTAAGTCCATTTAAAATTCATAGTAGATAAATGCCAAGTAAATTAGAGTTAGGACCTCTCGTGACAAATCTCAAATTAGAACAGTAATGTATTTCATACAACTGGCCTTTCAGTAAGTCAGGTACACCGTAATTAGCTTTTATAGATGCTATAAAAGTAGGTGTTTACCCTTTAGTACTACTTTCGAAATTATTTGTCTTGTTTCCATAAAAAAGTTACTATAGGGTTACGTACTATACAGGGTGTAAGGAAAGACCACATACTCTACATATCAAACTGAACAACTTTTACTATGGTCAAACCAGTCAGCGAAAAAAAAATCTGATGTTCCATACTAAACTGCAGCGCACAGCAGATTTTGTTTTGTTCTGACAGTTTTGCTCCCATAGTTTTTCAGATTAATGTGTAAAGTATGAGGTTTACAGGAGGGCTCTTACAGACTAGCGACACTTTGCTGTCGCGGTGGGGCGCAGAGCGTCACGCTCATACAATTTACCCTGGACGCTCCGCGATACCCGGCGACCGCAAAGTGTCGCTCGTCTGTGAGAGCGCTGAGTGATACTTTTTCTTACTAGAGATTACAGATCAAAATAATTTTAAAATACAATTTACATTGATAAACTCATATAGCCTATCGGCAGAGTACTTATAGGAAAGAGTGTCTATTACTAGATACAGTACGGACACTCCCTTCCGCATACCAAATTTTTACCTCACCCCCTCTATCGCCCTCTGGTTACCGCGCGCACTGGTTATTCATTACCTACGAAGAAGACTTAAGGATCAATTTCTTTGGTTTCCTATGTGCTGACGTCATCTTGACAATTTCAAATTTTTGTATGCAGTGTCCGGGCTGTGCTAAAACGGGCTGTCTAAATAAGAGCAAATTCAAAATAAGCTTTACTTAATCCTCAAACATGTTTTACTGGACACGTATGAATCTCAACAAGCATTTGCTTTTGTGTGAATTCCTGCACGTAACCTTACCTGTTTTTGTTTATTTAAAAGAAAAAGTTAAAGCACTATATTTGTAGAGGAAGAAAATATAAACTTTAACACATAATGTTAGGGTTATAAATTTATAATATAACCCTATAACATTATGTGCTAAAGTTTATAATTATTAAAAAAAAATCCTCTACCAATATAATAGTGCTATAGTGCTAGAACCCTCTCATCATCATCATCATCATCAGCTCAGCCGATGGACGTCCACTGCTGGACATAGGCCTCCCCTAAGGATCGCCACAACGATCGGTCCTGCGCTGCCCTCATCCAACGGGTTCCCGCCGCCTTCACCAGGTCGTCGGTACACACGCTGCGCTTTCCGGTACGCGGTCGCCACTCGAGAACTTTTCGGACCCATCGGCCATCGGTTCTGCGAGCAATGTGCGCCTAAGTTTAGCAATTCTTTGTGTGAATAATATAGGATTCTATTTCATTTTATTAAGACCAACGTGACATCTGCAGCTATCTTGCAGCTATGCTATGCTCTTTCATTCATTAGCGAAAATAAACGTAGTAGTATTTAATAATTAAATGTGCCGGTAACAGTAGGCTGTCAACCATAAAAATACCAAAGGTAAACCTTAGTTATATAACTTAGTTGCTTCGTTGCCTTAGGTGCCACAAAACGACGTATTTTGTGATCATCTAAGTATCTTAGCGATTTATAAATTCGCAGTCGAATTTGGGAAAAATCAAGTTGATGGCACGGCTGGACAAAGCCAACGGCCAACTCATACTAAAATCTTAAACGTTTAAACAGGTAAAAATTTTAACTTTAAGTAGGTACCTTACTATATTTTAAGGCCCAAACATGTGCTAAGATTGTAAAGACTATTTGTAGGTAAAGTAAAAAGTCGTAAAGCGGTAACTTCAAAGACACCGCCGGCGCCGGTTTATGACTGGTTAATTACAAATAGTACCTCTGCAAATAAGTTAATTTAGCATTCAATTTTATTGCGAACATTGGTGTGGGAAATATAACTAAGTGTTTGGGTAACTGAAAAGGAAAAAGTATTTAACTAGGTACAGTAATAAACTTTTGCAATACTGCGCAGGGTTACCTAAATACCTGAAAACCGTTTTAGGAATCGATAAATTGAACAATTTTTGAATTGTTATTTTTTTTTAATGTATAAAAATAGAATTACCTAACCAAAATTTTAAAAAGTAAGACAAGTGTAAGGTCAAAGTGACTACTTTCTGTGAATATACCTTTTTTTTTCTTTATGACTTCAATTCAGTCCTCAGGACAAAGATGGGGTCGAAGATGTAGCTTACCCAGAAGAAACTAATAGAAGTCTTTGGAAGAAACATATTCACTCGTACTTTAAACTTTAAAGGAATTCGGGTTGTAAGCGCTCGGAAATACTGACGCAGGCAGGGCATAGTCTGCTTCTGAATGCGGCGAGCTCTGCCTACCCCCAAGGGGCAGTGACGTGTGCACACAGCACAGACCAGGAACACAGAGATGATTCTGATATAGACATGAGTGCATCTGTAGTCAAAATAGATGGAAACATGTAGTACAGTATGTGCACAGAAAGGACCAAAAAAGACACCCTCCCACAAACGTGTGGGTTGGATCGGTTTTGCGTAAGTGCGCACGGCGACACATCAAGCTATACAAAACCAAAATAAGCTGGCCGCGCGCAGGACGAGTAATGTATAACGTCGCGCGACCAGCTTATATTGGTTTTTTGATGTGTCGCCGTGTGTACGTGCAATATAGTCGTTTGCTCATTATTTACCATTTGTGAGGCTGAGGCCAAACGCAAGAAGATTTCAAAGTATTACTCCTTATTACGACCATAACATTACCTTCCTTTTTTAACCGTAATTGAGCAAAAAGGTGTGGAAAGAAGCAATAAAATACATTATTGTAGTAATTAACTAATAGGGTATACGGTACAAACAGATTCATTATATAACTTAGCTGTTTTTTAACAGTTATTTACCCATTTATAAAAAAAACACATTTTGTTGTTGTTTACATTTTAACTGTTTTGTTAATGTTTTTGTCCTTTGTTAATGTTTGAAAGAGTTTAATGTTTAGCGTAGTTTCAAAGAGAAAGTTAATATTCTTAAAACTTATTAACTAAAGTTGATTGCTTCTGCCCGCGACTTTGACTGCGTTGAATTAAAAAAAACATAATCTAGACATGTCACATTTCGTACTTCAGAAAAGTATTTTACCTACCTATTTGTTTCTAGAACATTATTATCCCATCAAAAACATTCCATGAAAAAGTAGCCAAGACTCACACCCTTTTACTCTTAAAAAGTTTTGAGATCTCATTTTAAGCTAAGTCTTGAGTAAGTGTTCATCTCGGCCTAATAAAGATAGGGCTTGACCGACATCCTCATCCCTAGCACGGAATATACATATACGAGTTTACTCCCTAGTAGAGCCAATGCTCATGTTGGTCCTTATTTTGTCATTTAGATTGACTCTACACGGGATGACGATGTCGGCCAAGCCCTATCTTTATTAGACCGATCTCGGTCTTAAAAAAAAAGAATCTAAACTATAGCAACTTGCACGTTTATGTCCTATATGCAGATTTTAAAATAGGTATGGTAACAACCGCCCGGAAGAATCACTGACTCTTGTATAACAAGGCCCCGTCTAAGAATCAGGGATACCAAAATTGTCTTCTTATCAACATAATTAGAAAATATTGTCTCTTATATACTTGTGAATTTATAAGGCATATTGTATCGCTTAGGGAAAAATATATAAGAGTATAATAAGACCTGTCGTTATGTATGGATCAGAATGTTGGGCCACAAAAGGGACGGATGAGAAACGACTGCATGCAGCTGAGATGCGAATGTTGAGATGGATGTGTGGTGTAACTAGAATGGACAAGATTAGGAATGAGTATATTAGAGGAAGTTTGAAAGTAGCACCTATGACGGAAAAATTGCAGGGTAATAGATTATCGTGGTATGGGCATGTAATGCGGAGGGATGAGTGTCATGTTACGAGACGAGTGTTAAGTATGAATGTGGATGGCAGTGGTAGGAGAGGCAGGCCGAAGAAAAGATGGATGGATTGTGTGAAGGATGATATGTGTAAAAAAGGGATGAGTGTTGAGACGACGGCTAAGAGAGATGAATGGAAGAGGATGACATATTGCGCCGACCCCAAATAATGGGAAATGGGCAAGAGAATGATGATGATGATGATTTGATGATCGTATCGCTTATCTGAGTCTAATAAATATTTTTATTATTATTTATTATTACTCAAGACTTGGCTTAAAATGAGATCTCATAACTTTTACGCATTTATTTATATACATCCTCTATCTATTGCCTATTGCTACTAAAGACCGTTATTTCTCCGAAATTATTTTAACTCGGAAACCTACACCAATTATAAAAACTTATGAAACTTAACCGCTATCACAACAAGCGACGCTATCTCGAATTAAGTTTAACTTTAGTTTTTTTAGTAGTTAAACTTAAAACCGAGTCCTTTTAACATTCCAGGGTTATCAACCCTTGGGTTAGGAGACGTCAGATTGTAAAGATTTGATGATCCGACTTGTTTCGTTTTTAAGGTTCATAATATCCACAGAACGCAAGCTTCATGGAGAGATGAGATCTCAGACCAAAATATTTTAAAAATTTAATATAGAGCGCAGTATATACTAGGTGTAAAACGGACAGACCGTATCCGGAACACAACACTGCGCTCCAAAACTCAAATAGCTGACGTAGGGGACGCAGCAAAACTAAAGTGGAACTGGGCTGGGCATGTTTGCAGAATGCACACTGAGCGGTGGGCATCAATCGTCACGCAATAGGTGCCTTACGTCACGACGGGAGCCGAGGTCGAGGCAGACCCCGGAAAAGATGGCGAGACGAGCTGGATGCCTACTGCAACGAGTGGCGGGACGTAGCACCGAATAGAGAGATGTTGGGGTTTAGGGGAGACCTTTGCCCAGCAGTGGGACAATACAGGTTATTAAAAAAAATCTCTCTTATCGTGTGGGCAGAGCCCTGGTGATAGAGTTTTTTCAGACCGCCTTACGGCCTCTGACGTGGTTTTTATGTAACGACTACTACCACCAGAGATAGTAGCCGGGACCAACGGCTTAACGTGCCATCCGAAGCACGGAATCATCTTTCTTTTCAGACAATCAGGTGATTCAGCCTGCAATGTCCTAACCAACTGAGGAAAAACGCACAAAGTGACATATCAGTAGGTGTCCCCCTTGGGAATCGAACCCACAATCTCCGTCGAGAGCCAATGCTCTTAACTATAGACCACGGAGGCAGTTAAATGAATACTTTCGATAAATTGCAAAAATTATTGGAATCGTTTCTTTAAATTATTTCTTCCGTAAAATAAATATTAAAACAAAGTCGCTTCCCGCTGTCTGTCTGTCCCTATGTATGCTTAGATCTTTAAAACTAGGCAACGGATTTTGATGCGGTTTTTTTAATAGATAGAGTGATTCAAGAGGAAGGTTTATAACAGCATTCCACTGGGTCGCTAGTTTAAAATAAAATACCAAAAAAATAATCAATACTAAGGTGAAAAATCCTCAATAATTAAGGGTTTACCCAAATATCCGCCCAAACTGGCTGGTCTGTCCGGCTATTTGGTTTTAAGACCCGGCAACCCTAGGTACGTGGCATATCGTCTGTGCCGATTCGAAACCGGAACCTCGTGATTGAAAGTCCATACCTATCCGCAACGCGCCACCGAGAGTAGTGTATATTTTCTTTGACCGAGATGCTCCTCATACCGACACATGACTACCTATTATTTTTATGTAATAATCATTCATGTCAACCCTTCCATGCGACTCTAAACACTATAATTCCTTACTTCCGCCTAAAGAACCCTAAAGTTTCTCACACAAACCAACCATACGGAACCGTCTCAAGAAGGGCGTTGGAATTATTATTTAATGACCCTAATGTCTCAGATGGTAAGGTTGAAAATAATTGTTTTGATAAACTTAAATTGTGTTGTTACAAATGACTGATTTTTGAAGACACCTGCCGCGTCAAAATGGTTTCTTGACAATAATAATAAGCACATTGCAGGTTCTGACACGAGCACTTGTCTCGCGTGGTGTTCGCGCGTCGCGTTTTTGCCTGCCACGAGGCTCCGCAATCCTCAATCTCTTCTTGTTCTTGATCAAAAATAATCCCTGAGATTGGGATAGATACAGACAAACTACCTGACACTGGCGCGGCGGAAAATGCAGTGCTAACGCACAAGCAAGAGTCTATTTATTATTATTTTTTAAAGTACTTAATAAAAAGCAAAATAAGTTTGACCGCCAGTCACCGTCAAAAAGATAATCCACCGTTAAATTTACGGTTATTAGTTTGCTTGTTTTGCCCCATAAGAGAGCACATCTGACTGACTTTGTTACACCCTGTACTACTTAAATGGTCACCCATCCAAAGACTGGCCGGACCTGACGTTACTTAGCTTTGGTGATCGTTACAATATCGAAGCTCCACTACCCCGTCGAGTTCCTCATCGATAATCATAATATAACGCCCGACACACACTTGGACGGTTTTTATTATTTGTTGTTTTACCTTAGGTTATGCACTAGAATCACACCAAGCTTGACGCCTGTATCTACGATTCTACGAGTAGGTATGTAGTTATTCTGGAGTATTGCCGTTTTTACGATAGAGCAAAAATAAAAAACCTTGAAATAAAACCGGTCAAGTGCGAGTCGGGCTACACGCGCACCGAGGGTTCCGTACCACACCACCACAGAACACAACATTATTAACTTAGATAAAAAACTTTTTTTGTCCGGGACCTTTAGCGCGAGACCGACTCACACTTGGCCGGTTTTTACTTGTTTTTAGTATTTGTTGTTATTCTGTAGAGTTTGCTCTATAATTACACTAAGTTTGACGCTTGTATGTATTACCGTTTTTACTATAGAGCGTGAAGAAAAAACGTTAATAAAAACTAGTTTCTTGTTGAAAACCCCCCTTAATTTTTAACTTTCTGCCATTTTTATTATTTGTTAACAAATCCGCCACAATAACGCATAATCTGAGAAAATTTAAACTATCTAGCTTAGCTATTACGGTTCAAAAGTTACAGCCCTAAATAGGTAGGACAGACGGACGGACGGACGGTCAGACGGACGGACGGACGGACGGACGGACAACGTAGGCTTAGTAATAGGGTCCCGTTTTCACCCTTTGGGTACGGAACCCTAAAAACACGTTTCTTGTACGGGGACAAGCGTAATTTTTACCCGACTGCGCCAGAAGGAGGGTTATGTTTTTTACTTTTTATTTCTTTTATTATTTTTAGCAAATAACGCATATTCTGTGAAAATGTCAACCGTCTAGCTATTTTAATTCGACAGATACAGCCCTTTACAGGTAGGACAGACGGACGGACGGACAGAATAGGATTATGAATAGGGCCCCCATAGCATCCTTTGGGTATGGAGTCCTAAAAACGACAATAGAGATTCACAGCCATACTATTATCATATTTTATCGATGCTATTATGCATTTCGTTTTTAGTGTTCTTATTAATTTCTCTTTTTTCTTTTTGCTTATCGAAGTAATTCTTGATAAATAAATCGAATGACGTCATCTAGTCATAACTAAATCGGATGATAAAGCATAACATTAGAAACTGGTACATAATTTTATCAATACAGTCACGTGCGTTGGTGGTGTAATGGTCAGCATAGTTGCCTTCCAAGCAGTTGATCCGGGTTCGATTCCCGGCCAACGCACATTTTTGCTATTTTTTTGTTTTTTTTTACAGTCTCTCGTTATTGTGTGATAATTATTAGGTAAACCGGAGAGTTTTATTTTTTATTTCACTGAATATCTTCCGTCTAGATCGCTCCATATAAATAAAGTTTGATTAATTTTGGACATTTAACCAATTTAAGTCAATGAATTGTTTCAAACACGTTAAACACGATTTTGAAACTAATCTTTCGACGGCTCGATCAGCACAGTCGGTAGTGAACCTGCCTGCTGTGCCGAGGGTCGCGGGTTCGAATCCCGTAAGGGACAAATATTTGTATGATGAATATGAATATTTGTACCCGAGTCATGGATGTTTGTATGTATATATGTATTGTATATCGTTGTCTAGTCATCATAATACAAGTCCAGGCTAGATTCTGGTATTTTAAATGTGACTAGATAATTTGTGTGACAATGTCCAAAAAATATTTATACTTAATCTGACTAAAATCTTTCCTGTCTTGCCTGTGGTTTGTCGTTTCAGTAGTGGTGTCTCAAAGATTTCCATACAAATCATAAATTAATCCTAGCATTGAAATGGTATATTTTAACAGAAATCTGACAAACTACCTACTTACATGAGAAATTAGTCTCTAATACAGGGTGTAAGGAAAAGTGTCGTTAACCTTTATACCACATACTCTAGGTACCTAGGACGATTTTAAATCATTCTAGCTTGGTACCCATCAAACTGAACAACTTTTACTATGGGAGCAAACCAGTCAGATGATTTATTTTTGTTCTGACAGGTTTGCTCCCATAGTAAAAGTTGTTCAGTTTGATGGTCTGAATTCACCGTTTCAGTATTTGCTAGGCTGTAACTTACACCCTGTATACCTATACAGGCTGTAACAAAACACCCTAGTAACACTTAAGGAGGTGCTTCAGACCATCAAACTGAACAACTTTCACTATGGGGCCAACGTCGAGAAATAATAAAAAAAATCAGCTGGCCCATACATTTTAGTCGAGTCGGTACTGCACTTTAGTATGGGACAGCAGATTTTTTTTATTTTTTCTCAATGTTGGCTCCATAGTGAAAGTTGTTCAGTTTGATGGTCTGAAGCACCCCCTTAAGTATTACTAGGGTGTATTTTACACCCTGTATATGATAATCGTCAATGGAATTCCCGTTTCCCGTGACGTCACAAGAAACCCATACTGTGGTAAAAGGCTATCGATTGATTTCTTACAGAGCTGCTAATTTCGGAATTCCTAGGAAACAGCTCTGTGCTAAAATGTAGATGAGTAATATTTTTGTAATGGTTTAGAAATAGCTATTAACACGTGCGCCTTCTGTTTTGCTAAACACCTACACATTTAAAATACTCATTACTAAATAAACTATATAGGGCGTAAATAATGCCATACATATTTTAAAGAGTGCTTCAGACCCATTGACTTACAAAGTTATGGACGTTGGATCTAATCAAAGACATTCTATACAAGCAGGACTTCGCCTCAGTGCGCTATTAACGGGGCCGCTAAGTTATGCTTAATATTGTTGTACCATTACTGTTTTGTGACCGAATACATTTGAAAGATTTAAAAGGACTGGAATGTCAGCGGTAATGTATGACAGCTAAGCAAACTGATGCATAGAATATTGTATGACGTGGTGAGTTCCATATATGTAGAATGTCTTTGGATCTAATACAAAATTCTTGAAAAATGTGTTAGCCCCACTAACCTACATAAACGAATGTACATGTGAGTAATATAATCTAACTAAAAACACTGAATATAATCTTACCTAAAAGACATTGATTTTATTCTGGTGCGTAGTTTTTACAAATTCTTACAGCACAGCAGCACGGAATGCAGACGTGCGCGTAGTCCGTCAATCAGACGAAGACTTTGTGTGTTTTGTTTCCCTTTTGTTTTTGAGCGCGGACCCTACGTCCAGCGTATATGGTACGTCAATGTTCAGACAATTATATACTTTCAGTATCAGCCATCATCGAAATCGCAAAAAAATCTGCTATTTCATACATTTGGGTCGAGTACTAGCCATTGACTCTATTTGAGAGTTGTTTATGGTTTAAAGCACCCCTAAAATATGTAAAGTAACCTAACCCTAAAATATTTTCTCGATGTTGGCTCCATAGTGAGAGTTATTCAGTTTGATGTTCCAACCAACCCTTTAAATATTACTACAAGGGTTTTGTTACACCCTGCATAGTTCTTCTTCTTCTTCTTCTTATCGTGTGGAGAGCAAGCTTTGGTTAAAGGTTTTTCCGCCCGCCTTACGGCCTCTGACATAGATCATTGGTTAGAGATGCCCTACATGAAAGACAGTCAACATCATCATCAGCCTATCATCGCCCACTGCTGAACATAGGCCTCTCCCAAGGCGCGCCACAAAACTCTGTCCTCGGCCTTCCTCATCCAGTCGCTCCCCGCTACCTTTTTAGGTCGTCTGTCCAGCGGGCAGCAGGGCTTCCCACACTACGCCTGCACTGGTCTCCACTCTACTCTGACACATCATCGCTTGTCAGTTCTTCGGCAGATATGACCAGCCCATTGCCAGAGCTTCAGCTTGATTAGCAAGCTGAATTTGAAGCTTGATTCTGAGCTATGTCAACCACTTTATTTCTCTGACGTATCACTTCATTTCTGATGTGATCTCTCAGAGAAACACCATAATATAGCAACTAAATATAGACAATGTAACCGACGTTACATCATCGCAAGTGTCTATGAAATAATATTATTAGCAGATAATACCTATAACTTTATTTATTGTCCGCATTTGTAAGTAAATAAGCATAACAAACATTACACAAGGAAAGACAAGCTTTGTAATCGTATTTACAATACAAATATCGTCATAACTATCAGAGTACAAGAAACTTTAATTGAGTCTACCATACTCTACTATTATGTATTATTACTATTGAACTATTTATCATTTCTGTGACCATTACACATAGCTTACATACATATAGGGTCCTTCCTAATTTGTTGTCACTTTTTTATGGGGATGATCAGACCGTCAAACTGAAGAACTTTCTCTATGGCATCAACATCAAAATCAAGAAAAAAAATCAGCTCTTCCATACGAAATGCAAACCTACTCCAGCCTGTATGGGACAGCAGATTTTTTTCTTCGCGATTTCGATATTGATTGGCTCTATAATACAAGTTTTCAGTTGGATGGTCTGAAAATCCTCTCACAGAGTACTATAACTCCCACTGAGGGCGAAATTGATATCATTAGCATTCTTTTAAACTTAGAGTCTACCCATCAAACTGAACAACTTTTACTATACGATCGGAACAAAAATCAGCTGTTCCTTCGGTGTGGTCAGAAACTTTATGCTACCTCGCCGAACAATATTTTATGTGGATGAATAAACCATGGGTCACCCACCCAACCATGGATAAACCCAGCTTTAAATCATACAAAAATAAGGATCTCAAATAACAATGAAACTTAAAGTCACGATCGTTCTTTGAAATTATGACGCGATGGGTATCTTCAATCTTGAAACTGAAAAACTGACTCATACTTCAATGAAAATTTTATCTCTCTATCTGCTGAAGCAATTAACACAAATGATGCTGAAATTCTTAAGAAAATTACTTTGTGAGTAATAAAGCATAAAGCTTTGTTTAGGATATTGTGATAGTATCTGTTTTTAGGGTTCCGTAGTCAAACAAGGAACTGTCTGTCTGTAATTCTGTATGCATGCATACAGAATTACAGACAGACAGTCGCCACTTTGGAATGGACAGTGGGTACGACAATACATGCCTCGAAATTGAAGCATGCAGGTTTCCTCACGATGTTTTCCTTCACCGAAAAGCCAGTGGTGTTACAAATCGTACATAAATTCCGAAAAACTCATTGGTACGAGTCGGCCTGGACGGGGATCGAACCATCGCCTCCTGCACGGCAGGCAAGGTTACTCACCACTGGACCACTACGGCAAGCAGCTCCATTACATCAATTTCGATTCAATAGCTGAAAAAATGAGCATTTTGCACCTATTAAATTGAAAGGAGTCAATTTATTGTAGGCCCACAAACGGTAACGTTTATTGATGGTATTTACACTCTAAAAACATAATATAATTTACTTTATTAATCGGACGAAAGATTCGGTAAAAATGCAAACGGAATTATGAAATCTATATAAAAAATGCACCGTTTTGACTTTTTTGCAAAGATTATTTTTCCCTGTTAAAACGGCACATGTAAACAAAATGGCAAACACATGACATTCCTGTCGCATTGAACTATTAATATTATTTTTTTGTTACTTTAATAGTTTGACGATTCAATGATATTATAAATACAAAATTAACAATCAAAGAGGTTTATATTATAGTAGAACCACGGACAAATTTTGCCGCTAGTTCTACCAGTCGAACCACATGTAATTTGAATTGCCGGTGGTTCGACTGGTAACCCCGCACTACACCCGCCGAGAACTCTCGGCGAGACTTTCAAGGAAAATTACTATGGCTTACGACGCCACGAGAACAATGAAGGGCATCCACACTCTCGTTCTCGGCCTGTCTCGCCCGTTCTCGGCGAGAATGAAGAGCCGGCAGTAGAACTACGGGCAAAATGAATTGCCCTTTGTACTACTAGTAGAACTATCTCGGTAGGACCACGGGAAACAAACGAACAAATCGACATGAGTTCCATAATACGCAAAGATTTTTTGGTAGCCTATTTCCCATACTACGATAAACTGCTTCGTGGTCTAATGGTTAAGATCATTGGCTCTCGATACGGAGGTCGTGGGTTCGATTCCCACGGGGTCTAATGGTTAAGAGCATTGGCTCTCGATACGGAGGTCGTAGGTTCGATTCCTAGTGATATGTCACTTTGTGCGTTTTTCCCCAGTTGGTTAGGACATTTCAGGCTGAATCACCTGATTGTCCGAAAAGAAAAATGATTCCGTGCTTCGGATGGCACGTTAAGCCGTTGGTCCCGGCTACTATCTCTGGAGTTAGTAGTCGTTACATAAAAACCACGTCAGAGGCCGTAAGGCGGTCTGAAACAACTCTGACACCAGGGCTTGCCCACACGATAAGAAGAAGATACTACGAAAAAAATTATCTTCATTGTAGGTAGCAAGTTCACCATATTCAATTGACATTGAAAACTCTGCTATCTATGCCGTTTCATTTAAAACAAGTCGGCCTTAATTCCGCCAATACTGTAAGTGCTGATTTATGGCATAAATTAATTGATTCTTTGAAACAATAACGGCATATACAACGCACATATCAATTTGAACCGTATTGTTTTGAGGGGAAACCCATTCAAATACCTAGTCACCTACTTTTGATACCACTTTTGATAAAATTGACAATTAGTTTGGGCTAGATAGCATTATCATATTATGAATAGACTAGCTGTTGCTCGCGACTTCGTCTGCGTTACCCGGATAAAAAGTACCTTAAGTGTTAATCCAGGCCATGGTCTATCTGTATGCCAAATTTCATCAAAATCCGTTCAGCAGTTTTTGCGTGAAAGCGGAACAAACATCCATCCATATTTACAAACTTTTGCGTTTATAATATAATAATTAGGTACTATTATTATCCATTCATTATGGAATTATCATGAATACCTATGCAGTAAAAAGTTGTTAACCATTATACTGACCATCAAACTGAACAACTATCTCTATGGGACCAACATCGAAATCGAGAGGAAAAAAAATCTGCTCTTTCTTACAAAACAGCAATCCTTCTCGATCTCAATGTATGGGAATGCGTTAAGAGAGCTATCGGAGTCCAGTGGCGCCATCGTCACAATAAAAAAGATTTCTCAATAAAGAAAGCCTTAGATTAAAAAAGTGCTCAACAGATAAACTACAAAAGCCTTCAAGCTATTTTCATAGAATACTTTTATAGGTTTTTTAAAGGTCTAAACATACTTTTGAAAAAAGAAAAGAACGGCCCCTTTTGTTTTTATTCGAAATTGTCTAAAAGTAGAATGTTTAGAACCTATAAAAGTATTGTATAACAATGGCTTGAAAGCTTTTGTAGTTTATCTGTTGAGTTTTTTAATTTAGGCTTTCTTTATTGAGAAATCTTTATTATTGTGACGAGGGCGCCACTGGACTCCGATTATTGCGATTTTGATGTTGGTCCCATAGAGAAAGTTTTTCTGGTGATATCTATTAAAAAGCCGCCAGCATATTTTAAAGGGCGATAAAATTTTATAGTAGCTTAGACTGGGCGATTTTTAGTAACTTTCCTTATTTTTAGGGGTGATTCAGACCATGAAACTGAACAACTTTTACTATGGAACCAAACTGGATGTCGCAAAAAAAATACTCAGCTGTTTCATACATTTTAGTCGAGTTTAGTATGGAACAGCTGATTGTTTTTAGCGATTTCAGGTTTGCTTCAATAGTAAAAGTTGTTCAATTTATTGGTCTGAAACGCACCTGAAAATTTTAATAGCGACAATATCTCCCAGTATTTTGGTACATTCCTTCAGGCGATTACACACGGTGTAAGGGACAGCCCTCCGCAAACTAAAACAGTGAACTCAGATCATCAAACTGAACAACTTTCACTATGGAGCCTACCCTAGGAAACACGAAAAAAATCAGCTGCGTCCCATACAAAGCAATGTATGGGACAGCTGATTTTTTTCGCGTTTTTCTGAGGTAGGCTTCATAGTGAATGTTGCTCAGTTTGATGGTCTGAGCTCACCTATTCCGAGAGATAAGTGTACTTACTTTTTGCAACCATCAGCAGCAAGGCTGATTCAGTATTTATAGGGTGTAGAGCTTTTCTGTGATGGGGATGGACCAGGTCTGCCTGCATAACTCCAGTCAGTTACTGATGATTAAAGGTCTGTAAAAAATTAACGATCAGCTGCAAGGCTGATCGTATGCTATTGTTGTAATATGCACTGTAGCTATGTGAACAGTACAAAAACATACATGGTTCATCAGTCAGTTTAGGAGATACATCCGTTCAAAGGTCGGAACTTTGACTGGCTGTATCTCCTAAAGCGACTGACAGAACTTGACAGTTTTTGTACTGTTCACATAGCTACAGTACATACTACAACAATATCATACGATCAGCCGTGCAGCTGATCATAAATTTTTTACAGACCTTTAATCATCAGTAACTCATAAACCGACTGGAGTTATGCAGGCAGACCTGGTCCATCCCCATCACAGAAATGTTCTACACCCCATAAACACTGAATTAGCCTTGCTGCTGATGGTTGCAAAAATACACTTATCTCTTATACTAACCGTTTCAGTTCTCGGAGTGTCCCACACCGTGGATAAATACCTACGCAAGCTGATAAGCATAAGCTGATTTGTTCTAAAAAAGTTCTACTCAAAAAGTAAAAAATAATATTGCAGCCGATGAATTTTACGTCAGCATCTATAAGAATATCAATTTGTTTTATTGGAGTCGGTGTCAAGCCTAGCCAAAAAATTACTGCAAGCTCAGTCTCGAATCGTACAGGCTTGACAGCGACTTCGATAAAACAAATTGATATTCTTATAGATCCTGACGTAAAATTCATCGGCTGCAATATTATTTTTTACTTTTTGAGTTTTGAAGTCGGTTTTATTTTTTTGTTAAAAATTTTTGCATAGAGAAATCCAGTGTGCCTAAAACCACGTCATTAATTATTTCCTTCGCCTTGCTTATCGAGTTGGCAATAAGACCTTGCATATCAATTACTTTAGAGTTAATTCGCTAGTAACGTAACATAGAGGGAAAACCCTCGTTTCTTGGAGTTCCATTGATAGTTTCTATTGTTGAATATACAGGGTGAAATTGATATCATTAGCATCCTTTTAAACTAATAGTCTACCCATCAAACTGAACAACTTTTACTATGGCAGCAAACCGATCGAAGCAAAAAATAAATCAGCTGTTGCATACATTTTAGTCGCGAACTCGCGCGTCGACATTATAGTTTAGTATGGAACAGCTGATTTTTTTGTTCCTCCGATTGGTTTCTTCCTTTGTAAAAGTTGTTCAGTTTGATGGGTAGAGTCTTTGTTTTTAAGGATGCTAATGATATCAATTTCACCCTGTATTTATACAACGTGTTAATGAATTAGCGCAAAACCTCATACACCCCAACTGGTTTATAACAAAATAATTATATTGAAACAATAATGTAATTATTTTGATAGTTAAAATTTAAAGTTATTCGCATTTGAAGTTTTGAGGCAACAATGATTTGTTATCATTTTAGCACTGAAAGAAAGCGCTAACGCACTCTTGGATACATTTTTATAATCTTGTTTTTGTATTAAGTAGGGTGAGTGAGCCCGCGTGCGATGGGTTGACATCGGGTTCAGAAAATTTGAAATTTTGCAAACAAATTATTATATATTTTTTAAAAAATTACCTATGTTGAAACCATGATAATTCGATTCTACTCTCGATTCTAAACAAACTACTTTCTAGTTTTGCGTTAATTCATTAACACGTTGTAGGTACAGCACATGCGTATGGAAACAAAATATTAGGCAGAATGGACTAACTCATTTCTAGCTACTTGGGGTTAGAATGTACCATTTCAGAAGTTTGGTTCCATCTAAGAATTGATTATTGCATTTTTAGCTGTTTGGTTCTGGCTTAGAATGGACTATCCTATTTCTAGCTGTTTGGTTCTGGCTTATAATTGACTGTCCCATTTCTAGCTATCTAGTTCCGTCTTAGAATTGACCATCCCTTTTCTAGGTATTTTATTCTGGCTTAGAATAGACTATCCTATTTCTAGCTGTTTGGTTCTGGCTTATAATTGACTGTCCCATTTCTAGCTATCTAGTTCCGTCTTAGAATTGACCATCCCTTTTCTAGGTATTTTATTCTGGCTTAGAATAGACTATCCTATTTCTAGCTGTTTGGTTCTGGCTTATAATTGACTGTCCCATTTCTAGCTATCTAGTTCCGTCTTAGAATTGACCATCCCTTTTCTAGGTATTTTATTCTGGCTTAGAATAGACTATCCTATTTCTAGCTGTTTGGTTCTGGCTTATAATTGACTGTCCCATTTCTAGCTATCTAGTTCCGTCTTAGAATTGACCATCCCTTTTCTAGGTATTTTATTCTGGCTTAGAATAGACTATCCTATTTCTAGCTGTTTGGTTCTGGCTTATAATTGACTGTCCCATTTCTAGCTATCTAGTTCCGTCTTAGAATTGACCATCCCTTTTCTAGGTATTTTATTCTGGCTTAGAATAGACTATCCTATTTCTAGCTGTTTGGTTCTGGCTTATAATTGACTGTCCCATTTCTAGCTATCTAGTTCCGTCTTAGAATTGACCATCCCTTTTCTAGGTATTTTATTCTGGCTTAGAATAGACTATCCTATTTCTAGCTGTTTGGTTCTGGCTTATAATTGACTGTCCCATTTCTAGCTATCTAGTTCCGTCTTAGAATTGACCATCCCTTTTCTAGGTATTTTATTCTGGCTTAGAATGGACTATCCCATTTCAAGTTGTTTGGTTCTCACTTAGAATGGACTTTCCCATTTCTAGCTGTGGGGTTTCGATTTAGTACCGACTAGATACTACACACTGGCCTTCAAAACATAGTACCACACTTTTATAATTGCAATAACCTTTAAAGTGCATGAAATGTATTTGCGAAACTAAAACAATACAAATTTTATATTTGTTTTATATATTTGTTTAATATACTTTTAAGGAATGCCTGAAAAAATCTTTATTTGTGATACTTAGTTTTCCAGGCCAGGTATTTCTAGCTGTTTGGTTCTCACTTAGAATGGATTTTCCCATTTCTAGCTGTTTGGTTCCGACTTCGAAAGGACCCATTTATAGCTGTTTGTTTCCGATCTTAAATGAACTATACCCATTTCTTCCCAGGACTTTCGTACAAAAGCTACTTCACAATATAATAGTGGATGTCCTTTTTGTGACCAAATGGCTAGTCTCCTAAGGAAAGATCCACAAAACGGTGGGTTTGAATGGTGAGGCACTAATAATTATATAAAAAATGTATTCTAAGTATATTTATTATGACTTGACTCAACATCCTCGTTTCTAAGGACTTACATCCGAACAATACAAATATTACGGAATTAGCACACTTGTTCCCAGGAGATAAGAGCTATTACGTTATTATGTCAATGTTGCTCTTTACCTTATCGGAGCAAATAAATATTTACAGTTTATTTATGTAATTCCTTTACAAATAATGAGGAATACGTGTGGGTTTAAGTTTGTCATCATGTAAATGAAGAGAGTTCGGAGAAGAAAGTGAACCCCCGGCTTTTTTTTATGATAGCGGATACAGTATGTTTCAAATTAAATATTGAATAATTTAAGACACTCCTTACGAAGTATGTTGTGTTACAGTGACTGGCCGAATACAGAACAGATCGGTGTAAGTTGAAGGAATCTGTGGTAACCTATTCTCATACAGAAGTCTGTGGTGGTAACCAGCAATGCAATTCTCTAAGTGCAAACATCGTCACAATCTTAAATTCGTCGTTAAAACATCGGCGAGCTGTCAAATAAATGGTATATAAAAGCTTCGACGATCTGAAGGATGTTACATTTGCGAGCTCGTTGATGTTTTTGACGGCGATGTGACGCTTAGTCAATTGCACTCCAGGCGGCCTAGATAAAGTACCTTTCGATTAGCGTTAACGACAATAGAATAGAGAACATTATATTTATTATTATTTTTAGGGTTCCGTACCCAAAGGGTGAAAACGGGACCCTATTACTAAGCCTACGTTGTCCGTCTGTCCGTCTGTCCGTCCGTCTGTCCGTCCGTCCGTCCGTCCGTCCGTCTGTCCTACCTATTTAGGGCTGTAACTTTTGAACCGTAACAGCTAGATAGTTGAATGTTTCTCAGATTGTGCGTTATTACGGCGGATTTGTTAACAAATAATAAAAATGTCAAAAAGTTAAAAATTAAGGGGGGTTCTCAACAAGAAACTAGTTTTTATCAACGTTTTTTTTAACGCTCTATCGTAAAAACGGTACTCAATACTCAATACTCAATATCCGTAATACATACAAGCGTCAAACTTAGTGTGATTATGATTATAGAGTAAACTCTACAGAATAACAACAAATACTAAAAACCGGCCAAGCGTGAGTCGGTCTTGCGCTAAAGGTCCCGGACAAAAAAAGTTTTTTTTTCTAAGTTAATAATGTTGTGTTCTGTAATGGTGTGGTACGGAACCCTCGGTGCGCGAGTAGCCCGACTCGCACTTGACAGATTTTATTTTAACTAAGTGACATTGACATTTCATTAGTCTCGGTACAAACACAAGCTTTACGCCGTAAAAATTAGCCGTGTAAATATGTACTCTCAACATATTCATAGATTAGTGGTTGATAAAACGCAAAATTAGTTTACTCTAGCTAGAGTGACCAGCGATGTATCTAAGAATAAAATTTACTCGCGTTTGGTCGAATCCTGCCTAAGTATGACAGACAGTCAGCTGTATTCCGTATAATACTCATTATAAGTAATGTCTTCACCTCCATACAGCCACTTAAAATTCAAACCAAGTACTCCATTGTAGAGTCGCACACTTTGATCGTAACCACTGATTCCCGATAACTATGACAGCGTGTTCTTTGAATGGTGACAGTTATGGTACTCGTACTATGTTATGGTCTATGGCCTTTTTTGGAAGGTTCGAGGAATTTTGACTTTGAATACAGTTTACTTATGAATGGGGTTTGTCACTTTTTTCTTTATCGTGGTGTCATTTTTGCGATGAAGTCGAATTAGAATGCACTGGCAACGACTAGCCATTGGAGGTAACGAGGTAACTACGGAATAAAGTTTATTCTCCAGTGTTTTCAGTGAAAAGTTACCTACGTAAGAAAATTCGTACCTGTAGCTATTCAAAGTAAAATTTTGCTCTTCTCGAAATAATGATTAATGACCTACCTTTTGCATTCATTATCATCGCCACCCCGTTAGATCCCACTCATCATCATCATCTCAGCCGATGGACGTCCACTGCTGGACATAGGCCTCCTCCAAGGATCGCCATAACGACCGGTCCTGCGCTGCCCTCATCCAACGGGTTCCTTCCGCCTTCACCAGGTCGTCGGTCCACCGTGTGGGGCATATATACCCACGCTGCGCTTTCCGGTACGCGGCCGCCACTCGAGAACTTTTCGGCCCCATCGGCCATCGGTTCTGCGAGCAATGTGCCCCGCCCACTGCCACTTAAGTTTAGCAATTCTTTGGGCTATGTCAGTTACTCTGGTTCTTCTGTAGATCCCACTGCTGGGTCTTATTTCCCAGCCTTTTCTTACTTTCGTGAAACTTTAACTGGCCTGCTTTTGCAGAATGTCGACCATTGCATGTAAAATAAAACCTTCTTTTTTAAACAACCGTAAAATTAATGTCTCAATCCCGCGGTGGTCTCCAATTAAAAAAATTTACATCATTTTCGCGCAAAACCTGCAATTTAAACAATTTAAATACAAAAACTTATAATGTTCGTCTCCATTATCACAAATTAGGCGCGATGCGTGAAGGAAAGGAAATATTGTGTAGGGTTGTCACTTGGCAGATATATTATGGAATCGGGAAAGCTGGACGTCAAAATCGTACGCTCAATCAATCGATGTAAATAAGAAGGAAGTAGTTTTTCATACTTTTCTTCTTTACTCAAATTCTCATAAGGTCCCATTCAACTTCAGACTAAGAAACTGAAAGAAAAGCTAAACTCCTCCTACTTACGACGACCCGGTTGGTGTAATGGTTACCACAAGCCAGGGTCCTGGGTTCGAATCCCGGTTCGGTCATGGATGTTATATGTGTGTGCCGTTGTTGTATATGGTTCCCATAACAAGAAGCCGAAGGTTTAATTTGGGATCATTACAATGTATGTGCCTGTGAGCGTTATTTATTTTACTTAACTGAAAATTGAAAAACTAGCTCTATAATCACCAACGCGGCCACTAAAATGATATGAATGCGATTTTTGAAAGTCACACGTTCAAAACCATGATCGAATGATGGATAATCTAATATTGAATGCGATTTTTGAAAGTCACACGTTTAAAACCATGATCGAATGATAGATCATCATCAAATAATAATCATGATCTAATATAATATTTTCCGGTAATAACATAATATACCTATTGTCACGGCCGCTGTCAAATGTCAAACGTAAAGAAGGCATTCGAAAATTCGGCCGGCTCATTAACAACCGCCGTGGTCTTACGGTCTAAGGTTCCGCCTCCCATGCTGCGGGGTGACGGTTCGAATCCGATCCGCGCCAAAAATATTTCTAGATTTTTGTGTTTTTAGAAATGTTCTAGAAGTAAGAGAGAGAAGGAATATTTAAAAAGGGACAAAAGGTGAACGTGTCTAGGAACTTCGAGAAAGGAGGCGAAATTACGAATATTTGAAAAGAACCAGAAAATTGGGCGTGTCTTCGATCGGTTTCGAGAAAAGAAGGCGGGGTTAGAACTATCTGGAGGAAAACAATCGAGTAAAGAAAAGAAGATCGAAAAAGGGAATTCCCGAAGATTCTGCGGGGTATAAAAAGCGGCGAGTTCACGGTCACAGGCAGTTCTTGGTTAAACAGTGAACAGTGCGAAACAAAAGGAAGAAAAGTAAAAGTGGAAAAGTACTAGTGAAGAGAAAAGTGCTAAGAGTGGAACAGTGAGTAGACTAGTGTCAGTGTAGTGCGTGACGTCATAGTGTCGGTGTAGTACGTGACGTCATAGTGTCAGTGTAGTGCGTGACGTCATAGTGTCGTACGTCTTGACGTCATAGTGTCGTACGTCGTGACGTCATAGCCATGACGCGTGTCGTGTCGTCACAGTAGTGACGTAGTGGACTGTGAACAGTGACAGTAAGTGGTGCACGGGGAATCCCTGCGAGGAGGACCCGGTGAAGTGAACCGTTTAGGGGAACCTCTGCGAGGTGGGACCGTTTGTAAGTGTATCCCAAATAAACTCTGTAAAATTGGACTTAGCGTTTCACTCCAATCCCGGAACCCGTCGTTCGTAACATTTGGTGTCAGAAGTGGGATTGGAGTAAGATGCCGCTGGTGCCAAAAGAGTTAAAGGGTGTCACCACCCGGGCCATGTCGGAAGCGCGGCAGGAAGGTGCGGCCCCTGTTACGGAGGTGCAGCGAACCCCGGAGAGAAGACCTGAGGGGGGTGAGGTGCAGCGCACTTCAGAGCAGAACCCAGGAAACTTCCTCTATCAAATCCAGTGCATGATGGAAGAACAAGCTCGTCGTCAGGAGGAACAGGCAGCTCGCCGTCAGGAGGAGCAGGCTCGCCGCCAGGAGGAACAGGCTCGCCGCCAGGAGGAACAAATGCGCACGATGCAGGAGGCGCTTCATAAAGATATCGCGAAAGGCTTGCGGCAGGCAGTAGAGAGAGTCGAAGCTGTAGAAGGGAGGCTGGATCGCGTGGAGGGTGAGTTCGCCAAGATCCGGCGAGAGGTTGAGCAGAGCAAATCTCATAGCCGTGCCGCTGCTGTTTTTGACTCACCCATACAGCCGAAAGGTGTCAAGACTCCGGTTTACGATGGACTGACGTCATGGCCCGCCTTTAAGCTACAGTTTGAGACAGCGATGAAAGTTAATGGCTGGGGCAAGGAGGAGGCGGAGCCTGCGTTGATATTAGCACTCCAGGGACAGGCTCTCACAGTACTAGAAGCCGTGGGTGCTGGAGGAAACCTGTCGTTCGACAATCTTTTTGGAGCTCTGGAGGCTAGATTCGGCGATGGACATATGGAACACGTGTATCGGGCGCGGTTGAAGGAACGTAACCAACATGCTAACGAGAGTCTGCAACAGTGGTCCGTGGAAGTGGAGAAGCTCGTGCGGAAGGCTTTTCAGTCGTCACCGGCAGTCATCGATAACATGCTCCTGCAGACCTTTACGGATGGGATACGGGACCCGGAGGTGCGAGCTGCAGTGCGACTTGGGCACCATGTTACACTCAGGGACGCTGTTGCTCATGCATTGGAAGTGGAAGCTGTACGTCAGGATCCTCGTTCCGGTCGACGCAGGGAGATTGTGGTGACTGGAGCGTCAGCGCCGAGAAATCGGAGTGACAATTATATGTGCTACAAGTGTGGTGAACAAGGGCATATTCGTAGCTCCTGTCCGAACCGATCAGGCCGTCGTTATGTGTGCTACAAGTGTGGTGAACGAGGGCATATTCGCAGCTCCTGCCCGGGGCGCACAGGCCGTCGTTATGTGTGCTACGAGTGTGGGGAACGGGGGCATATTCGCAGTTCCTACCCGAAGCGTACAGGTCGTCGGGACATAGGAGTCTCGACTAATGAGCAGCAGGAGAACTGGAGGACGTTGGCCGGTTATGTTGCAAACCCAATCATTAGAGTCAGGCAAATATCGGACGGAGATAGTCTGTTAGTTGAAGGAGGGGTCAATGGTAGAATCTGTCAACTAACTGTGGATACCGGAGCTTCGAGGACGGTGGTCAATGCTCGACTGATAGGCGAAATGGGAGGTTATCAGAAACGACTTCTGCAACAAACCAACCTACAGTTAACGACTGCTACCGGCCAGCGCATACCAGTTAAGGGGGAGTTGGGAGTTTCGATTACGATCGGTGAGACTCTTTTCAAACATGAGGTAATTGTAGCTGAGATAGTGGACGATTGCATCATTGGCTTGGATTTCTTACAAAATCACCAGTGCGACATAGACATGAAGAACAGAGTGCTACGATGTAACACAGAGGAGGTTCCGATGAGATGCGGATCATCGGGAAAGGTCTACTGTGTGAAAAGAACGGTTCTCGAGCCTAGATCACAGAACTTGGTACCTGTTGTTTTGCCCAAGAGTAACGATGGGAGCCGTGCTGTGATGGACAAGGTGGCAGCTGGGTCTTGTTGGATTACAGCGAGGAAAGTTGTTGGACCAGTTTCTTCTGCTTCGATTCCGATACTTAACGTTGGAGGTGTGGACCTGACGATTGGGAAGCAGAAGGCTGAGGGGAATGTAGTATCGAAAGATGTGGAAGGTTCCAGCAAGGACCGGGCAAGGCCGCAGGCGATGATAGTGAAGAACTCGCTCTCTGAGAACGGCGCAGAGATTGGTGGAATAGACCTGGCGAAGCACGCGAACAATACAGGAGATGTAGCGCCAGTCAAGCAGCAGCTTAGGCGCATTCCGCTTACTCGTGAGAAGGGGGAAGGTACATCAGTTTGGCTGCATAATCCAGTTCGAAAGAAAGGGAAGAGTCCGAAGTTGCAGGCAAGTTGGGCAGGACCGTATGAGGTAGTGACCAGGATAAATGACGTCAACTATCGAATTCGACGATCGAGGAGCCCGTTGAAGATAGTGCACGTGGATCGATTGGCTCGATATTTCGGCAGTAATGATGCTCGGGACGAGCAGAACTAAGGGAGGGGCAGTGTCACGGCCGCTGTCAAATGTCAAACGTAAAGAAGGCATTCGAAAATTCGGCCGGCTCATTAACAACCGCCGTGGTCTTACGGTCTAAGGTTCCGCCTCCCATGCTGGGGGGTGACGGTTCGAATCCGATCCGCGCCAAAAATATTTCTAGATTTTTGTGTTTTTAGAAATGTTCTAGAAGTAAGAGAGAGAAGGAATATTTAAAAAGGGACAAAAGGTGAACGTGTCTAGGAACTTCGAGAAAGGAGGCGAAATTACGAATATTTGAAAAGAACCAGAAAATTGGGCGTGTCTTCGATCGGTTTCGAGAAAAGAAGGCGGGGTTAGAACTATCTGGAGGAAAACAATCGAGTAAAGAAAAGAAGATCGAAAAAGGGAATTCCCGAAGATTCTGCGGGGTATAAAAAGCGGCGAGTTCACGGTCACAGGCAGTTCTTGGTTAAACAGTGAACAGTGCGAAACAAAAGGAAGAAAAGTAAAAGTGGAAAAGTACTAGTGAAGAGAAAAGTGCTAAGAGTGGAACAGTGAGTAGACTAGTGTCAGTGTAGTGCGTGACGTCATAGTGTCGGTGTAGTACGTGACGTCATAGTGTCAGTGTAGTGCGTGACGTCATAGTGTCGTACGTCTTGACGTCATAGTGTCGTACGTCGTGACGTCATAGCCATGACGCGTGTCGTGTCGTCACAGTAGTGACGTAGTGGACTGTGAACAGTGACAGTAAGTGGTGCACGGGGAATCCCTGCGAGGAGGACCCGGTGAAGTGAACCGTTTAGGGGAACCTCTGCGAGGTGGGACCGTTTGTAAGTGTATCCCAAATAAACTCTGTAAAATTGGACTTAGCGTTTCACTCCAATCCCGGAACCCGTCGTTCGTAACACTATCATAACCACAGACAACCCTACAGCTGACAACCCTAACCACGATGTGTGGCACCTCCTGGCCAATTTTCGTGAAAGGTGTCCGTCAGTCTGACACAAACATGTGTGGTCTTTCACATTTTGATCAGAGATTTCGGTTGAAAATGTTTTAATTTACTTTCATGATGTAGCCGCGAAATGTATTTTATTTTTGCACTTTTAAATATCTCGTCAAAGTAGAGATTAACGTCTTTCTTGATGTTAAATGTTGAAAGATTGAAACTTTGAGTTTAATTCCATTAATTTTTAATATCTTTATAATTTGAAATGGCAAACGGAACCGCTTTATTTTCTTTTTTTTAATCTACCTTTCATTATCAAAAACAAATACTTAAAACATTGTAGGTATATCTGATTAATTCATCGTCATCAACATCTCAGCCGATGGACGTCCACTGCTGGACATAGGCCTCTCCAAAGGATCGCCTTAAGGCTACTCCTCCCATCTGCAAGGCTCTCTTTCTTACAAGCAAACTTTTGCAATTAGCCATCCCGCTTCAATTGCGCGGCTCCGGTCAGAATTTTCCGTTTTCTTTGAAAACCTGTATGATTTTTTATGAATTTTCAAAAAATATTTTATATTGTATTGTGAAGAATATTGTAAATTTTCATATTCTTCTGATCAACAATGTAAGAGTAAAACTGTTACAATTGGAAAAAATGAGGTGACTTTGGAGTCGTTTTTCTTCACTTTTATTAATTAAAATTGATTTCGAGAAAAACCACATCACTTCTCATATCCTGTAGATTGTTCAGTTTTGTTTTCTGCTTAAAAAGTGCCATAGTTAATGTATAAAATGGTTACAAAGTTACTCAAAACCGGGCGGACGCCCCATAACGACCGGTCCTGCGCTGCCCTCATCCAACGGGTTCCTGCCGCCTTCACCAAGTCGTCGGTCCACCCACTACTACCCACAGGATATATACATTTTAAAAAGTTATTTAATGAATTGAAGTTATAGTAAGCCAACATTAAAAGGTCTGGAGTGCGATTTTTGAAACTCATTCTTTGCAATCAGCAGTTGAAAATGTCAATATTAGTATGGAAACGTGCATCTTTCTACCGCTGATTTGACATAAAAAATCATACTCCAGGAGTGCGATTTTTGAAAATCAAATCAGTAGTAGAAAGATGCGTATCTTCATACAATTTCTTCTGCTGAGTTCAACGTATGAGATTCAAAAATCGCACTCCTGAAGCACCCCCTAAAATTATTTAAGTTTAGGTACACCCTGCAGAAATAAATTACTGTTTTAAGCAATTTGATAAATCTATTAAACCTGTTGAATAACATAAGCCATCAGCAGCCATCAATCACATCATCACATCTTTCAAACAAAAATTTTAACAAAAAATTAAAACCGCCTTCAAAAAAACTAAAAAGTTAAAAAATAATATTGCAGCCTATGACTTTTTCGTTCGCATCATTAGAACATTAATTTGTTTTATTGAAGTCGCTGTCAAGCCGGTACGATTCGCGACATGGCTTGCATTTTTTGGCTTGGCTTGACACCGACTTCTATAAAACAAATTAATGTTCTTATGATGCGAACGAAAAAGTCATAGGCTGCAATATTATTTTTTAACTTTTTAGTTTTTTTGAAGGCGGTTTTAATTTTTTGTTAAAATTTAGTTTATTTCACAATTTTCAGTGGTGAATTCATTAGTTTGATTTAATAGGAGTGCTTTAAATTAAAAAACGCACAAGTCGGCAGTACGATTTTCGAAGGTTCACCTCGATTTCTCTGGGATGCCATCATCAGATCCTGGTTTCCTTATCATGGTACCACCCTCGGGACATCTCCTTTCCAACAAAAAAAGAATCATCAAAATCGGTTCATAAACGACGAAGTTATCCGCGAACACACATATAAAAAAAAAAATATATACGGTCGAACTGAGAAACCTCCTCCTTTTTTGAAGTCGGTTAAAAATGTTGGCTGTCACGGGGCGCCCGGCAGAAGTGAAACTCCGCAGCTGTCAAATTTCGAACTTTCGTCACACCAAAAGATTCCGGATTATTATTTCAAAGCCCTCCCATTAAAAATTGAAAATATAACCAGACTTCGTTAATATGGACTTATGGAGTGCGCTCCGAATTACCTAACACCCCCTCCTCCACCTGTTATCCTTATTGATCAGATTATGTAGCCTAAACGTAAAACGTGCTCATAACATGAGTTTGGGCACGTAACATTGGTTCGTAAAGTTTGCCGAATGACGTCAAGATTTAATATTTCGGCGAAAATGTTTTTATTCGAAGTAAAAAAAAACCTTATAAACCACAACCGGCCGTTGACGATTGACGTCGGCATAGATCAGTGGTTCCAAACCTTTTTTTTTTACCAAGGACCACTTTGATTATTTTGTTATTAGCGGTGACAACATGGTTCAAGAATCAAAGGACATCTGGCACATAATACCCAAAAATGTATAACCGTCCTTCTATTTTCATTATGGACTATGGAACACTAGAAACTAACTGCAGGCATTAGTTTATTTTATAATGATTTATTAATTTTTATCATTTTTATACAGGGTGTACAATAAAATGGGACAGCTATTTAAAGGGGTGCTTCAGACCATCAAACTGAACAACTTTCTCTATGGGACCAATATCGAAATCGCGAAAAAAAAATCTGCTGTCCCATACATTTCAGTCGAGTTATGTTTGCAGTTTTGTATGGGAGAGCGGATTTTTTTTTCGCGATTTCGATATTGGTCCCATAGAGAAAGTTGTTCAGTTTGATGGTCTGAATCACCCCTTTGAGTAGCTGTCCCATTTTAATTTACACCCTGTGTAAAAAAAACATTGTGCTTGCAACACCTCCTACCTCCTCCTACTAAAAACATTGAAAGCCATGTTGGGATTGCTGCTTTTTTATAATTTATTAATAATAAATGATTAAATAACTCGTTAAATAAAAATAAATGATACTATCTGAGTCGTTTTTATAAAACCTCATAATTTATTACACATTTGACTTCAGTCAAAACTTCTATACATTTTAAGGTATGTTTTCAAGGGAGAGCGGCGGTTGTCCTTTTAAAGACTCTTGTCGGTGGAGTATTCGCCAATCCTGTCTCTTTTCCGCCAGTGTCTTGAGTTCTTGATACGACACGCATCAACCTTTACCTTCACTTGGGCTAGATAACTCTATCTATGTCCTCCTTTGACTCTCTTCCCCTCTATTTTCCCTTCCAGAGTGGTTTTAAAGAAATCGACGATTCTTATCAAATAGTTCGATCATTTTTCCCTTGAGGTTTTGCCACAAGGTTTTTTTTTTAAATAAAGCAATTAATAAGATATCCCAAGACACAAATGTTACAGTGTTATGTTACGTGAGGCATGTAGAATCAAAGGCAGCTAAGTGCCATTAATTCCAAAAATAAACTGAGTATGGAGCCATCTAGTGAAGTTTTGATTGCAACTCATCATTTAATTCTTGTTAGGAACAAATACAGCTAAGGCCCTTAAAATTTTGTTTAAAAATTTATGTTGGGATCAAATACAGTTAAGTGCACCCAAGAATATCTGCACTTTTACGACTTTCACGGCTATTTTGCTACTATCACGGTGTAGATAAAAATATTATACCCATGACATTGCTATAAAACCTTGCGTCAGGTTGCCCTAAAATTAGAACTAAGAAAATTTTGCAATCCCTAACTCTGAGACTAGAAAAACGTTTTTTCTTTTCCTGCAAATCTGACATGACGGCACTTAGCTGTTTTTGATTTTATACACTCTATAGCTATTTGGTGCATGGTAATTTATATATTTGTGGCGGGGACTGATGGTTGAGAAGGGTCTGCTTAGCAGACCCTTCTCAACCACCAGTTTCCGTCCCGGTCCAGGACCCTCCTGCGGACCACTCCCGAGGCTTTCACGGACCACCTGTGTTCCGCGGATCACCGGTTGGGAACCACTGGCATAGATCGTTGATTCCGTTTTTGTTGTGCAATCTGTTGACAGTTTTGTTGGAATTTGACACCACATTTTATAGTCTTACCTACCACTAGCTTTTTCATGCGGCATCTACTGCATAGAACTGAGAAATTCCTTCTGGAAGAGTTAGGTGATAAAGCATGATATGTTTCCTCGTGATATTTTACACTAAAGAGCCGATTTTGAAACAGTTTTCCCAGTCCAACTTAAAAACTGCAATATTTATAATGCAGTATAAACTTAAAAGCAGTTGCAGTTGTTGTTTGCAGTTTAAATTGTCCGTGTGGTGTCGGCTAAGAATAGCACTATCCCATTTCCTCCCATGGGTGTCGTAAAAGGTGACTAATGGATCTACCGGAGGATGGGCAGCAGCATCCTCTGAGTACACACATTCAATCCAACTGCGATCGCCAACCCGCCTGCCAAGCGTGGCGATTATGGCAAATCCCCCCCCTTTTGGGGGAGGCCTATGTCCAGCAGTGGACGTCTATCGGCTGATACCATGATGATGATGATGATAAACTTAAATGCGTTACTTACATAGTGTTTCAGACCAACAAACTGAAAATCATTTTCTATGAGACCAACATTAAATAGCGAAAAAAATATCACATGTTACATACAACATTGCAATCCAAGTCGACCCAAATGTGTGGGACAGCTAATATTTATTTCGTGATTTCGATGTTGGTCCCATCGAAAAAGTTGTTCTGTTTGATGGTCTGATCATATAAAACCATAAACAGTTTTTCCATTATTATCCAATTTTCTATTCTAGAAACGGTTTTGAGGTTATTGTTTACAGTTGTTAAAACCTTGAAACATAGTTGTTATGGGTCCATAGATCAAGGAAATCCATCTACAACCGTATTACCTCTGTATAACCGTAGTAAAACATGTTTATCACATTATCACATTGGATGGTAGCCATATTGCTACGTGACTACAAACATGTGTTTCTCCGAATTCAATAGGTACAGTCTATTTAGCTAGTTGCAATTTGGAAATCCCAAGAATTGAAGTTGTGTAATTTTTTCTACGCTCCAAAACTCAAATAGCTGACGTAGAGGAAAAGTCAGCAAAATATAAAGCGGAACTGGGCTGGGCATGTTTGCAGAATGCATACCGAGCGGTGTGCATCAAGGAGCGTGGTATTTTCTCTATGGCATCAATCGTCACGCAATGGGTGCCTTACGTCACGACGGGAGCCGAGATCGAGGCAGACCCCGGAAAAGATGGCGAAACGAGCTGGATGCCTAGTGAAGGCCTAGTGCAGGGGTGGCCAACTTGATTAGACATAAGATCTACTGTTTACTAAAGAAACCCTGTGCGATCTACCACTTACATACTTCTTGAAATCTTAAATGAAACAGCATAATTTAGTACACATCATGTAGTATTTTTTTATTGACCAGTCTTAAGAGTTCGTAATTACGTTGTGCAGTCTGCCCCCTTACCCGCACTTTCGATCTTCACTATATCGCCACTGTTTCGGTCCGCACTTCATTGTAATAGAGTTGAAATTGGAACGAAAACATTCACGCAAAAGTTCGAATCGAATGTGCGGGAAGACCCTCCGGTCTACTTATTTATATTTATTTTTATTTTTTGCCTTGCCACGATCGACTGGACTAATAGTCGCGATCCACCGGTCGATCGCGATCGATTGGTTGGCCACCCCTGGCCTAGTGCAGTGAGTGGCGGGACGTAGCACTGAACAGAGAGATGTGGAAGGGTTTGGGGGAGACCTTTGCCCAGCAGTGGGACAAAAAGGGGTTTAAAAAAAATCTTTAGTTTTGGTGTGCGCGACTCAATGCCTTAATATAGGATCTCATATTTAGATTTAGGTAAATTCGATTGGGGTCAAATGTTTACCTATCGAACATAAAAAAAATTAAAAAAAATTAAAAAAATCTCTTCCTAACTTCAATAGTGTAATTTATAACCTGTGAACTGCCGCAATTCTAGACACCAATACAGGGTGTAACAAAACACCCTAGTAATACTTAAGGGGGTGCTTCAGACCGTCAATCTGAACAACTTTCACTATGGAGCCAACGTCGAGAAAAAATTAAAAAAATCTGCCTTCCCATACATTTGAGTCGAGACGGTACTGCAGTTTTGTATGAAAGAGCGGGTTTTTTTTCACGATTTCGATGTTGGCTCCTTAGTGAAAGTTGTTCAGATTGATGATCTGAAGCACCCCCTTAAGTATTACTACGGCGTTTTGTTACACCCTGTATAAAGTCTATTGTTGGTTGCGAAGATTTACGCTTAAGGACGTTTAACATTTCGCTGCTGGCGCGACCTATGTCGAAGGTCAGCAAGAAATCGGCAGCAACGCGCACAAACCCACGTAGCAGGTCTGGAGTGCGATTTTTGAAAGTCTCACGTTCAAAAATTACTGTTGAGATCACGTATCATTCGACCGCGATTTTGAATCTCACGTTTCAAAAAATAGCACTTTATCAGTTCTATTGCATTTCGTCTGTGCTGTGCTCATGTAGTTACCGGTAACCTTAGGACGCCTTATGCGGACCCACGAGGCGAGTTACGTTGATCATTTTCAACGTTACGACACTGTGCGCACGACCTACGAGAGGGGTAAATTTTAGTACTGCGCGAGTGTCATTGTTTTGAGCTTAGCGAAAAGTGTTTAAGGTCTACGTCGGCCTTATCACCTGTTGTTTACATGCTAGTCAGAACTGTTACTCAGTTAACTCTTGCACAACTCCGCGATAACTCAAAATGCAACCAAATCCATTGCCTTCGAAACATAAATCGAAAAAACCCAACATTGGAATAAAATCATTTCTCAGACATATAGTCGTCAGATGCAGACGGTTACCCAAATTCCAAGAAAGTCAAGTAGGTTCTTAACAACCAGAGCTTCAAGAACAATACATTATGTATGCATGTGAGACACCTGGTTACGTCTTTGGAGCTAAAACTGTGTAAACAGTGACATCATTTAGAACATTTTACTAAACTAAAATTCTTGTTAATTATTTGAGAAAGTAAACAAAGTTTTATCTGCTTATTTTAAATGATAATGAAGCATTGAATAATGTTATTTCATAGAAAGTATAGTATAAGTAAAAAGCCTGATTCTCTGGAAACCTAAATTGTTGTTTATTACATAAAATAAAATAAAATAAATAAATAAATATCTCGGACAATGTCACACAAATTATCTAGTCACATTTAAAGTACCAGAATCTAGCCTGGACTTAGGCCTCTACATAGGTACTATATTCCGATATGCTATGCCATAGCATATAGCGTAGCATCTCGGAATAGCATACCTAACTAAGGAATTGCATAGCCCTACACAATTCCTTTAGTTATGCTATACTTACTAGTTTTTGCCCGCGACTTCGTCCACTATTCGGTTTTTTGAAAACTTCAACACCCCTAGCACCAGAGATGTTATACGTATTCCAAAATTTTCTAATTTTCATTCGTTTAGGCTGTGTGTGTTTTCTGTAAGTCAGTCACGGAACTGTTTTATTGTATGTGTAAAAGTGAAATTTGGGATTCAGACAATTCGGGATTTAGTCTATTTCGGATTCAGTCGATTTGGGATTCAGTTGTAGGTATTGCCGTGTCGGGCAACGTGGGATTCGGTTGGAACGTACCGGATACCGGAAGCAACCTTAATCCAACCTAGTTAAACTCCAGCCTCGAAATCATCCTTAGCATTCATATTTTATATCGGGGGTGACTCAATATAGTGATTTTCTTCCATACATTTCCCTTAAGGCTCTTACAGACGAGCGACACTTTGTTTGCGACAGCGGCAGCGGTCGCAGAGGGTCGTGCTCTCAGACTTTACGGTCGACTCTGAGGGTCTACCCGCACATTCGAACTTCGCAATTACGTGAACATTTTTGTTCCAATGTCAACTCTATTACTATGAAGTGCTGACCGAAAAAGTGGCGACATATCGAACATCGGAAGTCCGGGTGCAGAGCCAGATAGCGGCGGGTCGCGCGACCATCTGCGACCGCTAAGTGTCGCTCGTCTATAAGAGCTCTTAGCCGTAAATTAATTGCTACTACTACACGCTTATAAAAAGATAGTTGGTAGTTGTAGGGAAGTTCCTGACCACTCCAAAAGGGAGAAGGGAAGTAACATTATGTGTTTCGATTCAAAGTCTCTTCCAAAAACGTATGTTTATTTAGGACGCATACTCATGACAAATTGCTCTCCTGCTAAGTAAAATCTAACACAATGTTTACTGACGTCTGTTTTTGTTGATAAATTATGATTTATCTGTTAAACACATGCTAGGGAGAGAACTTGGGTGTGTTCCAAGAATAGTTTGTTTTTTTGCCCACCTTTTTTCCACCGCTGCAACTTCTGTATTGCTAAGACCAACAGTGGCGACCATTTTCAACACAAAGAAGTACAGCAAGCCAAGGCAAAACCAGGAACACATTTAGGGGTAGGTTAAGGGGTATATAATTCGGAGCGCGCTCCATACAAACGAAGTCTGGTTATACAGGGTGTAACAAGACACCCTAGTATTACTTAAGGGGTTGCTTCAGACCATCAAACTGAATAACTTCGACTATGGCGCCAACATTAAGGCTATTCTACCGTTGGCTCGCTCCATACAAACGTAGTACGGTGATATTTTCAATACTATCTAATTAAAGTCAATGAAATTTTTCAAAAACAATCAAGTAACTAATCTCTATGTCGGTATGAAGTCAGATTTTCGTTAAAATATACAGTTTCAATGCTAGGATTAATTTAAGATTTGTATGGAAATATTTGTGGCACTGTAACTTTAAAACTATAAATTTTATCGAAAATCTGACTTCATACCGACATAGAAATTAGTTACTAGATTGTTTTTGAAAAATTTCATTGACTTTAATTGGATAGTATTGAAAATATCACCATACTACGTTTGTATGGAGCGCGCCAACGGTAGAATAGCCTTAAGAAAAAATAAAAAATATGTGCCGTCCAATACAAAATTGCAGTACCGACTCGACTAAAATGTATGGGACAGCAGATTTTATTTCTTTTTATTGACGTTGGCTCTATAGTGAAAGCTGTTCAGTTAACTTCAGTTTGATGGTCTGACTAAAGGACCCCCTTAAATACCTATTACTAGGGTGTTTTGTTACAGCCTGTATTTTCAATAATAACCAATTAAAGTCTTTGATTGTTTCAGAAACAATCTAAAAACTAATCTCTATGCTTGTAATGAGTCAAATTTTCGTTAAATGTTAAGTTTTAAAGTTCCTCAAAGATTTCCATACTAATCTTAAATTAATCCAGCATCACAGCATTGAAACTGGTATTTTAACGAAAATCTGACTCATTACAAGCACTATACTACATATTATCTTTCTTTTACAAATTTCCTTACAGTTTTTACTAAAAGTTAAACGCAAATAATATTGATTTACTTAATAAATTAACGATAAAATGCTATCATTAAAAATTTCATGTGTGTGGATTGAGAGCTCAGTGAAAAGGCTTTGTAATTTTTTGTATATGATGCTGTGTATCATGTTATATGGTAGATTCGTTGTAAATAAAGTACTACTAAATGTCTGTAAGCAAAAACTTGGTTTAAACTAAATACTTTCCCAGATGTAGAAGGTCCTCTGTGAGGATTGAGAGATCACACATTTTAGGTTATATCTTTTTAATTATCGCTTTAAAACTACTACTAAAACCTACAGTACTTTATTTCCGAATTCAAGATGTGATCTCTCAGTGCACACACACACATGACTTTTCCCGTGACATCGTTCACACTGTCTCCCTTCATCGTAGTGAGATACATACATACAGGTTAAATATTTTATCACAATGGACACCATTTGTGTTCTACTCATCAAACTGAACAACTTTTAGTATGGAGCCAACTTCGAAGTCGCGTAAAAAATCAGCTGTTTTATTTTTATATACCAGCTGAAATTATTGACGCGAGTTGCCTCCAGGATCTGCGCCCTGTGCCTACGCACCGCTTGCAACGCCCTATTTACGGCACTGGAGATACGATGGTAAAATAAATTCGTCCTTCACTGAAGAGATGATAGAAGGGGGCTTATTATTGACACTGCGCCGAATTCAGCCCACGGCCCACTTTCGCTTGCATCCGTTCGAAACGAGAGCGATCGCTCGTTAATATTCGCTTAATGCGATTTTCAGCAATAGGTACTGAATGGTGCATGGTGGGCGATTCGTTTGGAGATTTATCTTGAGATAGATCTTATCTAACGATCTGGTTGTGATGAATCGAGTTGTTAGATTCATAGTTTAATAAAAACTACTAGTGGTGAAGCTCAGTGGTTGCGATAAGTCAATCGAGTTGCGGTGTACGGAGGCCGGAGGGAAGGCGTTCGAGTACCGACTTGCCTGGGCCCTGTTTAATTAACGCGACAATGATAATTTGACAATGACAATTCAGAGTACATTGCTGGTTACTAGTGACGCTAAACTTGCAGTGCTTTATGTGTCCTCGCACGCGGTACCGACTTTGAGAATTCAATGCCGGTGTATCCCCTTGCACACCGCGTGTGCATAGATTCACCGCGACCGCTCAGCTTCACCACTAGTTTATTACTCTGTGGTAGATTCGTATCATGCCAGCTTAGCCTACTATGAAAAGCACTTAGTTGGTACATAATTTTATTCTTTAGATGAATGCGGGCAAACAAGAAAGATAACATGTTTTATTTTATATTCCGATACATTATTTCGGTCAAATTCTTCCAAGTAGGTAGGCATTTACATTTCCCTTTTTGACTTTCTCAAATTAAAAGATACCTGTATTATACTTTCTTAAAATTAGATTTTATCGTTTTGTTCCTAGCTAAGTATACTTATTACCGTCTATTGATATGAATAGAACATACACGCGCTTCCTACTTTAGATGTTTAGCATAGAGCACCCCCGCGTCAGCAAAAGCTGAGCCTTAACCTTTTGTCGCAATGTTTGTTCTACATAATAATTGAAGACTAACTAGGTACATGAACGCTAAAACAGTAAATGTTTTTCTCTCTTTCTTGTGTTCAATTCAATTCAATTAAAGTTGTAATTGTTACCAATAATGATGAGAATCGTTACGTCAAACGTATCTCAGGACTTATCTCGTAACTATTCTCGCATACTGTAGCACCAAACGAATCCGGAGGCCGTGCAATGTGGGTCAAGTCGAGGGAGAATTTCGATCATATGTCAGCTTCAGTGTGGAGTATAGTCACGTGGAGGAAATGCTGGATAACGTGGATGACGGGGAAGGAAATATTTTCTGATCATCATCATCACCCTATACAGGGTGTAAGGGAATCGCTTTTGAAAACACAAAGGGATAAAAGTACTCATCAATATAAACAACTTTTACTATGGGACCAACTATGAGATCTCAAAAAAAATCTGTTAGTATGAGATAGGTGATTTTTTTTTAGATGTCATGTTTGGTTCCATAGTAAAAGTTGTTCATATTGATGGGTACTTTCACCCCTTTGAGTTTTCAGATGCGATTCCCTTACACCCTGTTTAGGGTGTAAAATTAAATGCAATTACATACCGAACAGGGTGCTTTACACCATCAAATTAAACTATTTCACTATGGAGCTAACATCGAAATCGCGAATAAAATATCAGCTCTTCCATAGAAAATGATAGCTACTTTGGTAGTGTCGCAACTCTGTGGTAACCTGGTGGTAACCAGTGGCGTAGCTACGTACGGGCTAGGCGGTGCAGTGCCCCGGGGCCCCCAAGCTCAGGGGGCCCCTGGCCCGCAAACTCCGAACCGTTTTTGCGACAGTGTTTCTTACAATCAGACCAACCAACCCTTCCTATACCTAACTGATTAAACAATGACCGAACTTTCACCAAACACAATCAATGACTGTGGCCGATGACCATCTGTAATAATGTGCCCTTTTTTGCTCGCTCGGCGCAACCCCGTACCGTTCCTTTCGGTCATCTAGTGTTTTTAACTGAGATTCCGTTCAGACCTTTTCAGTCTGTTTAGTTATCTCTCTCTCTCTCTCTTCCTGGCGTTTAATCCCATATGGTGGTGGGGTCAGCCTTCCGTGTCTTTTCTCTCCACCTTGCCCTATTTCTGACGTCATCTTCGGAGACATTGCACTCGGTCATATCATATCACAACGAACTGTTTAGTTATCTAAGTTTGTATTAAAATAGTAATGGTGTTGTGTTGAAGTTACTTTGCTGTCCACACTAAAAATCAAAATTTTTTGCTGTCTGTAGAATAGTTATACATACAGGGTGTCCCAGAACTGGTGATCAAAAATGGACGAGGCGTAGTGGAGATGATTTCCAATAATTTTTTATCCCATACACCGTTTTTGTAATACAGAGTCACTTTTCTGTAGTAATAATTATTTTTCCCTAGCTACGCCACATAATTTATCATATATACGTATCTTGTATAAGGGACGGGGGCGACACATTTAGTTCAGTCTCTGCTCCGAGCTGCACAAACCTACGCTTAACCACTTGGAGGCCCTTAAAAATTCGCCCTAGTTACTGCCACTGATTTCACACTTGATATAAAACCTAACCAGTTCAAATAGGGCCCCCTTGCTTATTTGCCCCGGGGCCTTTGGTTACCTAGCTACGCCACTGGTGGTAACATCCTACTGAAACTGTATGAAACAGTAGATTTTTTTCGCGATTTCAATGTTGGTCCCGTAGTAAAAGTTGTTTGATGGTCTAACTAAAGCACCCCTCAAGGAGGGAGTATGGGCGTTAGTCCACCACGTATACACAATGCGGATTGGTAAACTTCACATACGCATCAGAATTTCTCTTTCAGTAAAACTGTAATTTGTTACAATAAGTACCTACATTTTAAACCGTGCGTGGTGGCCCAGTGAACTCCAGTGGCGAGTAGCCTTGCCTGCCGTGCAGGAGGCGATGGTTCGATCCCCGTCCAGGCCGACTCGCACCAATGAGTTTTTCGGAATTTATGTACGATTTGTAACACCACTGGCTTTTCAGTGAAGAAAAACATCGTGAGGAAACCTGTATGCTTTAAAGCAGAGGTCCCCAAACTATTTCATCCCGTAGACCCCTTGCAAGTTTTTATGATTTTGGATAGACCCCGCATTTCCATTTTTTTTTAAATTTATTTATCAAATACATAAATATTCCAGCTTGCCGTTTGTCTGTGTAATAGTGAGTCTACTGAGTTAAACTGAAAATGAAAAATGAAAAAATGTATATATCTTAAACTTTGTTACATAAACTTTTTAGTGATTCTAGTAAGTATCCGAAAAATACCTGTGCCAGTAGGATCCGCTCTTCCATATCACTCAGTGGTGTAATAAGAACAGAAATAAAGCGAGCGTAGCGAGCTTGAAATTTTTAGCACTTTTCTCTTGAAACTTCATAGAAATAATCAACGAATCTAAATTATTCATTATTTTATTTCCTAAAATTGTTTTATTTGTTTTTTGGCCATAAACTGACCTGAAATGAATTTAAATGAAAATCAGGAGCGAGCGAAGCAAGCTTTGTATTTTTAGTGTTCCGTACCAAAATTGGAATCAGCTCAGTGTCTGTCCGTCAGTCCGTCCGTCTGTCACAGGCATTTTTATCAGAGACCATAAGACATAGGAAGTTGAAACTCGGTACAGATATAGAAATTGCTGGTCCAATATCATAAATGAAGTAAAAAAAAGCTAAATTTTTATATTGGATGGCAATTTGGAGAGTAAGAAAGGGTAAATAAAAAAAAATCTTTTTCTACCCTATGGTGTGTTCAATTGAAAGCTTATGAAAATACGAGTCTAAAAATATACTTTTGAATTTTTTTATAAAAACGTTGTTTAACAAAATTTTCAATTAAATCCGAGAAATTGCTGTCCCCACCAAAAAATCATGAGTATCAGAAATAACGTGTAGATGGCGGGAAAATTATCAGGGTGGCTCTAATTTGGATAGTTTTTTCTATACCCAAAAAACGAACACCAGTAAGTCCAGTGTAAAATGATCTTCAGTTACTATGTGACCACATACTAAGTAAGTGTAAATTTACAGTGGTTTTTTCAATGACCCATGTTAAACTACTGGTTGCCCCAGTCCCGACTCGTACTTGACCGGTTTTTTTATTTTTACTTTATGGCTACGTTATGCCGTATATTATTTTTTTTATTGTTTATTTTTATAATGCGCCATTGGATCCCTCTGCTTGGTCGTGCCTCTGGGTGTATAATTTTGTAGGGCACTAAAACTCTTCTGCAGGCCGCCCCCTCTAAACGGGTAGGCCTTAGCACTTGCCCATTTTGCCCTAATCAGAATACGTTCCTGTCTTCAGATTATAGATGCATATTGTTTTTATAAGAAAGAATTATGTGAGTAAAAAAGTAATAATGTATTTATTGGCTCACACAAAGAAAGGCGTTTACAAGGTATGACATTAAAGAAGTATACGTGCATGGCATATACTGTCTTTGTGAGAAACTGGCGTCTGGGGCAAATGAGTACATGGGTACAGTCTGTTTATGTGGATTTTTCCATTCATGGAAAGCCAAAATTATAGTCACGACCTACTCAAATGGGATCCACTCTCGTAGACCCCAATTAAAGTCTCATGGACCCCCAATTATTTTTCTCACTGACATGGACCCCTTGCAGGTCGGAATCGACCCGTTGGGGTCGATATTGACCACTTTGGGAATCACCGCTTTAAAGCATACAGGGCATGTATTGTACCCACTGTCCATTATAAATAGCGATGGGCTCACTCTCCGTCACACTGGACAGAGTTTCGGTACCTACTACTAGTGGAACGTGGATGTTCTGAGGATTCAGAATTTCTCAGACTAGGGGAAAATAGGCGTGACGTAAGCATACTTATGCTATGCTATGCAGGTACATTTAAAATTTTCGAAATACGGGGAACACAAAAGGGTCAAAATATTACTAAAAAATACACTTAAAATCTTAGCGTAGATCATGTACATTACATTAGTTTTTATTTCACTTTAATACATGCAGTATTTCCGAAGTTATGACGACGAGAAGTTTAAGCGCTTTTTAAACTTTCCGAGTTTACGCGCGCTCACGCTTTGACGTCACACCCCCGCTCAGCCCGCGACCGCGACACAGCGCGGCGCTCGGTCCGGTGCATTTTGTTTCGTTTGTTTGTCAAAAATTCGTTTAATTTCGTTTATACCTAATAGTGTGCTTGTATTTCAAGGAAATAATACTTTTACATTAATTTTATAACCGATTACACTAAAGTAAACTGTGTGGTGTGTAGAATGGATGAAGGTTTTCAAAAAGGTCAGTCGGACAATCTGCCAAGAGTGGATAGTTTGATGGTGGCACAATATTTTATGAAGAATAAGGATTTTACGGCTGCCGAAATAATAATAATTAATAATAATTTCTTGGACAATGTCACACAAATTATCTAGTCACATTTAAAGTACCAGAATCTAGCCTGGACTTGTATTATGATGACTGGACAACGATATAGAATACATATTATACAGGGTGAAATTGATATCATTGGCATCCTTTTAAACTAAGAGTCTACCCATCAAACTGAACAACTTTCACTATGGGAGCAAACCAATCGGAGCAACTAAAAAATCTGCTGTCCCATACTAAACTGCAATGCCTACTCGACTCAAATGTATGCAACAGCTGATTTTTTTTTTGCTTTGATCGGTTTGCTCCCATAGTAAAAGTTGTTCAGTTTTATGGGTAGACTCTTAGTTTAAAAGGATGCCAATGATATCAATTTCACCCTGTAGATACAAACATCCATGACTCGGGTACAAATATTCATATTTATCATACAAATATTTGTCCCTTACGGGATTCGAACCCGCGACCCTCGGCACAGCAGGCAGGTTCACTACCGACTGTGCTACCGGGCTGTCAAATTCGCGGAATAAAGATGAAAAGGTGTGTATGTTTTATGTAAGCATTACCTACTGTCGGGTAGGTATTTGTTCAAGCTTAAACCTTCCTTAAAGTGTGTCTGTGTGTGTTTTATTTAGGACCTACATTATGGACAACGATTTAAAAAATCTAGGTAGGTACTCGCAATCGCAATCCACATCTTGCACGTACGAGGTTGTTGTTGTTGATGATTATTTGTGTTTTATTAGTTTAAAAACATCGAAATGGTCTTCACAGCAGTGCGCTTTAGTTTTAGGCCCTATTGAATTTACTCTTTTTATGGCCGTCATCCACTTCTTTCTCATTTTTGGGTCCTCAGGCACATAAAAAAAAGAGTTTATCGGGTGTTTTCACAGTTGAATTGAAACACTGAGGCACAATACAATACTTTTTTTCCATTTTCACTGAAGAGAACTCGATGTTTACTGCACAGCAGCGAGCGTACGAGAGCGCGACTGACGAATGACCGGGGTGTGACGTCATCGGCTAGTGGGCGCCCGCCCGCGTTTTTAAAAACCTTCGTCCGGAAATACGCAATTTGATCGTTAATATCTCAGCCATTTTTGAAGATATAAAAACCCCAAACGTCGTAAGTTCAAAATTATTGTTTCGCAATTATAGGCTGTCTCGTTTAGTGATAACTTGATAAGGTATAAAATTAAGTGTAAATGCACATTATCAATTTGTCTTATACCGTGGCAGAGGGGAAATGCTACCGCTAGGCCAGTCCTTATATAAGTAGTCAAAGATAAAAGAGCAACCCACTCGAAAACCTAACTAAGCGAGTACCTAACAAAATAACAATTAGTAAAGCCATAGATAATAGAGCTATAGAGCACCCGTATTAGACCACAAATTCAAAGAGGGATACAAACTTGCAAATATTAGCTTTGATCGCTTTTGTGTTGACCCTACCCTCAGTTTTGTAGGGTGACTACATTGCAGTTGAAATAATAGGACGTGGGTATTAGATCGGTAGATTTTTTTGGCCTGTGTGGTGGAGTATGGCCCACTCTTATACGTATGCAGGGTGATGGAGTATGGCTCACTCTGATTCGTAAGAATTAACCTCTGCCCTGCAGTGGGATCCTACAGGTTAAAATAATAAACTTATGGTGTATGAAAAAGGTCATACATAATAATATTTATATGTATAAGTCACTATGACAATTTCATGAAGATTCATTTGAAATGAATTTAATTACTTTATTTTTTGTTATTTTGGTCACACGACACGAGTTATATCAAATAAATCACTTTTCTGTGGCTACAATACAAATAACCGGCATACCTACTTAAAAATATACTTAGATATCTACTTAGTTGGTAATAGTTGCAAAGTTTTTGAATGCTGCCTAAAATGGATGCGTATGTCTAATTAAAAAGATTTTCACAATTTTTGCCTATTTTTGTTTTTAGTTGACATCGAAAGAAATATCAAGTAATATCGTTTGCATCTTCGACACACGTACAATCCTTAAAAACCACAGAAACATTTATCGATATTATATTTGTTAGTTGAATTAAACCATAGTGCATTATAAAACATGGTTACTGTACAAACAGTAAATGCAGAAATCTCTTCCTCTACAATAATAGGGCCCCAAAATTATGGGGCCATGCACCTGGCTGTTAGACGCGTGCCCTATATTTTGGATATTTTTTTTAACCAGTGATTAGCCCCTTTTGTATTGAGGGATAAAGAATTCAAAAGTGTTTGTAATTGTATTGATAATGTATGGTTAAGAACACTTTTAGGTCCGGAATAAATTATATTTATTTATACTTTTTCAGTGTTTGTCCCGTAGAGAAAGTTGTTCAGTTTGATGGTCTGAAGCACCCCTTTAAGTAAGTGGCCCATTTAAATTTACATCCTGTATAAGGTCTAAACAATTTTAAGGGGATGATCAGACCATCAAACTGAACAACTTTTTCTATGGGACCAATATCGAAATAGCGAAAAAAAAAATCCGCTGTCTCATACATTTGAGTCAAATTATGTTTACAGTTTTGTATGAGACAGCTGATTTTCTTCGCGCTTTCGATATTGGTCCCATAGAAAAAGATGTTCAGTTAATTCTGTTAAAAAACATTCAGAAACTCGAAAATACAGACATCATTCTTCTGGTTCCGCTAAAAGCATACTGTGCCCATATCTGTCACACAGCTAATCCAAATCCATTATTGTCCATCTCGAATATCAAACGACACCCGATACAGTTTTTGTCTGTCTCTGTCCCGATTTTACGCGTTTTTTGTTTACAAAGATAATAATATGGCGGCTTTTGTTTCTGTGGGATTTTATTTTAATGCCTTTTCTTGTGTAACACTATATCAGTGGAATTTTGACATCTTTATTGGGAGAAAAACTGCTCCGTTATCAATTCATTTTTCAAACAGTAGGTTAGGAACCACCAGTTGTGATATTTTTTACCTGACCCGAAACTCAGACCTTTGTTTTTCGATATTATCATCTTATTATCATGAACATTTTGTCAGAATTTCATTAGAATAGAGTTTGCATTAGTTAGAGTGTTAGAGTGACGTTGAAAACCATGGTTCCATCCTAAAAACTCGAATAGTTTTGCTAAACAAGAATATTGTTACAAACACACTATAAGAACGAATACCGCGGTCTTTTTTTAAATTTAATTTTTGCAAAATTATTCTCTCCAAAACTCCATAAGGAGTTAAGTGGTAGATCCACAGTTGCTTCAATTTAAAATTTAAATTGGTAATTGGTTGTTGGTACAAAGTTTTTGACGCTAAGCAAATTACACAAGTACAAACACCCACGGTAAATAAAGTAGTCAATTCTAAACCAAAACCACGTGTCTTACTTTTTTGTTCATTTTACCATAAACCAAGGTATGCCTCGGATGCTGCATCCTTTGCTTAAAACTGATCGACTATGTCAGAAATGAAACCATTCGCTCCAGAACCCAAGATATTGCCACCACCGCTGCTAATCTAAAATGGAATTGGGCTGGACTTGTCTGCCACATAACAAATGACCTGTGGGCTTAATAAAACCACTACCAGCTTGCTTGATTGCTTGCTTATCGTGTCGACTTCAACACAACAAAGTCGCAAACAAAGTCATCAAAAGTTTTTTTTTTATTAATGATGGGTTTGCTCTTGACCTCAATCCAGTCCTCAGGACGAAGATGGGGTCGAAGATGTAGCGAGTTTACGCAGAAGATGCCTATTCTATCGTACTTTAAAGAAATTCGGGTTGTAAGCGCTCGGAAATACTGACGCAGGCAGGGCATTCCACTCCTTGGCTGTGCGCATTATAAAAGAATCAGAAAGGCGCTTGGTACGGATAAGTGGGATGTCAACCAAGAAGGGGTGGTATCCCGCGGTGCGTCTGGAAGTCCGGTAGTAGAAAGGGGAAAGTGGAATGAGCTCATGTAACTACAGTAGGTACATTGCCAGAATGGAGAAGATAACCATTTTTTGTTTTATATGCCAAAAAATTATACAAAAAATTACGAAAATAAATGTGTTTTTATTATTTTTCTATCTTTAAAACTGACCGAGAAATAAAAGTGCAAAGTTAACATTTTCGGTCAAAGCCGCGGACCGAGCGCGATATCGTTGATGACGTCACGGTACCCAATCTCAAGTATCCCAATCGGTAGTGTAGTGTGTGGTTACATAATCGGAGCGAATAGCATTTTCATAAGCGGAGCGAATAGCATTTTCATAAGCGGAGCGAATAGTGTTTTCATAAGCAGAGTGAATAGCGTTTTCATAAGCGGAGCGGATAGCGTTTTCATTAGCGGAGCGGGTAGCGTTTTCATAAGCGGAGCGAATAGCGTTTTCATAAGCGGAGCGAATAGCGTTTTCATAAGCGGAGCGAATAGCGTTTTCATAAGCGGAGCGAATAGCGTTTTCATAAGCGGAGTTAATAGCGTTTTCATAAGCGGAGCGAATAGCGTTTTCATAAGCGGAGCGAATAGCGTTTTCATAAGCGGAGCGTGTAGCGTTTTCATAAGCGAAGCGAATAGCGTTTTCATAAGCGGAGCGAATAGCGTTTTCATAAGCGGAGCGAATAGCGTTTTCATAAGCGGAGCGACTAGCGTTTTCATAAGCGGAGCGAATAGCGTTTTCATTAGCGGAGCGGGTAACGTTTTCATAAGCGAACCGAATAGCGTTTTCATAAGCGGAGCGAATAGCGTTTTCATAAGCGGAGCGAATAGCGTTTTCATAAGCGGAGCGAATAGCGTTTTCATAAGCGGAGCGACTAGAACACACTAACGCACGAATAAAGGTGTAACTTTGAAAAGTCAACTTTACAGGAGAGCAAAAAAACCGAAGAATCGGCATAGCGTTAAAACTACTGTAGATATTTTAATACTTTTTCTATCGTTGGGAAGAGAAAAAAATTACTTTCTCTATGATACAACTGTCGTATAATGAGTGGGTATTTGTTAAAATCTACAAATGCATGTAACACTATTGTTCTGATGAACGTTTATAGATTTTTTTTTATAGATGCACCTTTATTCGTTCGAAATTTTTTACAGTCTTGGTGGGTAACATCAGGATATTCAGGAGTAGCGTTTTTATAAGCGGAGTGACTAGTGTTTTCATAACGCACCCCCGAACGAATAAAGGTGTAACTTTGAAAAGTCAACTTTACAGGAGAGCAAAAAAACCGAAGAATCGGCATAGCGTTAAAACTACTGTAGATATTTTAATACTTTTTCAATCGTTGGGAAGAGAAAAAAATTACTTTCTCTATGATACAACTGTCGTATAATGAGTGGGTATTTGTTAAAATCTACAAATGCATGTAACACTATTGTTCTGATGAACGTTTATAGATTTTTTTTTATAGATGCACCTTTATTCGTTCGAAATTTTTTACAGTCTTGGTGGGTAACATCAGGATACTTGAGGTTTACAGTCAAATATTTCGTCCTTGGTGTCCGTGTAACAAAAGGTTACACCTTTATTAAGCATGCATTTGTTAGTATTATCCCATTGGTACTATGTTCGCTCAAAATTTGACAGTTGGCTTAAAATTGATCATATGTATTAAGCAAATACTTAAGAAGAAACTTACTTACGACTTACTTAAGAATTTAAATGTAAAATATTTATTTAAATGGTGTTTTGTGTTTTATTTCTTTCAATTCTCCAAGTTTCAAAAAAATTAAAATAAACAAACATGCACGCAACTGGCAATAGTCCGCTCTCACGAGCTTTCTTTGATAATGCGACGTTGTCAGAATGTTTAATTTAGTCAATCATTCTTACCGCGTGCACCGGCGCCCGTCTCCTATGACGGTTATGTCTAACGCGAAAAATATATAAATTATACTATTTAGTAGTTTTATATAACTAAGGATTACATTTTTATAAATTTGGATGTTTCAGACGAATAAAGATGAAGTCAGGTATTATACCTTCCGAAAAATTCCGATTTAATTTATTTTACGGTCGAATAAGGGTGTAAAAGGCTAATAAAGCTAATAAAGCTAGTGGGCAAGCTAAATAGTTAAAACAAATAGCTACAAAAAAAGCGGCTCTACAAGCTTACTACGCATTCTTCCAATCAAGGATACTCTATGGAATAGCCATATGGGGTGGATCTGTTGATGCTGACAACATATTTATACTTCAGAAAAGATGTGTGCGCTTACTAAATGGTATAAAATCAAATAGGGAATCATGTAGGGACTCATTCATTGAATTAAAGCTACTCACACTGATCGCTCTATATGTGGTTGAGCTGTGCAAACTCGTGAGAAAATATCCCGAGGATTTTCCAAATAGACCTGACTTCAAAAGTTGCCGTTTGAACAAGCTATACGAGGGGGGACTAAAACTGCCTAGTCACAGGACTACATCGTATCGGAGAAATGTTGTGTACAATGCGGTAAGAGTATATAATAAACTACCGAGAGACATTAAATCCTTGCCTGATAAATTTTTCTTCAAAAAGATTAAACTTAGCCTGATTAAAATGTGTCCATATAGCATGGAAGAATTTTTGAATAATAATGATGTATTTTGACACTGTAATAGAAATTATTTATAATCTAATTAATTAGCTTGATTTCAAATAATTATTGTCTGTTGCTCATATGATCGCTTATTGTATTAATCTTTATTTTTATTTTTAAACTAACATGACATGAAGAATTAATTAATTATGTTTAAATGATCGCCTGGAGCTCCTGGGCATTAACATATCGTCCGATTTGAATTTCGGGCGGTATATTGAGTCCATGGCGAAAACCGCAGCGAAAAAACTGGGCGTCCTTTCGAAGGTCAGACGGTACTTCACTCCGGGACAGCTTCTACAACTTTATCAAGCACAAGTCCGATCGTGTATGGAGTACTGCTGCCATCTTTGGGACGGGTCTGCCCAATACCAGCTGGCCGCGTTGGACTCAATCGACAGGCGTGCCAGGAAGCTCATAGGTGATCCAACCTCTGTGGCGAAGCTACAAAGTCTTGAGCATCGTCGCAAGGTAGCCTGTCTATCTGTTTTTTATAGGATACATTTCGGAGAGTGTGCGACGGAATTACACGATTTAATACCTCCGTCTCCCTTTCATCTGCGGGGGACGAGACGCAGGCTGGGTTTCCACCCTTATGTCGTTGACCTACCAGCAATTCGCACGAAGAAGTTTGCTTCTTCTTTTATAATGCGCACGGCTAAGGAGTGGAACGCACTGCCTGCGGACCTGTTCCCTGAGCAATACAACCTGGGCCTCTTCAAGGCAAGAGTGAATAGGCATCTTTCTAGGTAAGCATGCTACATCTTCGGCCTCATCATCACTCAACATCAGGTGAGATTGGGGTCAAATGTTTACCTATCGAACATAAAAAAAAAAAAAAAAAAAAAAAAAAATGAATTATATACATTCCAATCTGCAAGTTTCTGACATCTCTTACTTTAAATGTTTAAAATTCAAGCTTTAATTTATCCTACTGTATAAAAAAGATTGCTACACTCGTATGAGTAAAATTGTACTGAACTATTAAACCAATTTATGTTACCATCTAATATAATATAATGTTCTTACATACAATTTATGGCAATAAATGAAATGAAATGAAATCTTACATTTTTTTCAATCAGAGACTTGTAGACAAATAAAGATGTAAACTGAAATACAACCTGGCCCCTTTTAGTTTTGTAGAGATAACATATGTGTAATATTGTATTATATAATTTTTAATGAAAAGCATGTTAGTAACACGATATTGTGTCCATATTCATCTATGAAACGTAAGTAGTAATTTGATAGAATAAAGATGTCTTACCATATAATTTAATGAATATGCATTATAGCTGCGTAGTAAAAATTTAGGACATGTATTGAAGGCCGTAGATTCCAAAAATGGCATAAAAGTAAAAAGAGTGTTATAGCATTTTACACCTTTATTCGTTCGGGGGTGCGATAAGCGGAGAGACTAGCGTATTTTTTTTGTGTTTTGTTTTGTTTATATTTAGTTCTTTATTGTATCCACGGGGCTCTCAATAAATTAAAATAAAATAAAATAGCCTAATAATTCAATTCAAGTCAAGTTAGTCATAGATAATCAAAATCACAATTTACATCAAATAAAAGCTAAAATTAGTCACATTTACAGATAAATCACAAAATAATTATTCGAAACCCGATTCGGATCGAGCCCATACATCAGTCATGTCAGATGTAAACCCCCATGTGATGTGATGTGGTTGACCCCCAGACCACCTAAAAACTGCCAAAATGACTCCTTTTTTGTTATAGCCTCAAAATTACATTTTTTTTTTTTTTTTTTTTTTTTTATGTTCGATAGGTAAACATTTGACCCCAATCTCACCTGATGAAAAAAAAACGGGGGGGGGGGGTTTCCTCACCCCCCTTTTGGGGGATGAAAGGGGGAACTCCCGTCCCCCCTCCCCTCCCCAAAATTCATGCCGCAGGATACTAAACTTTTTCAATCAATCAATCAATCAAATATACTTTATCCTCCCTTTTTTTCCTACTTGGTTATTGCTAGTAATATGGTTTTTAGCATGTAGGTACTCGACTCGCAGTGTCTAATCATTGAAACTAACGATTTATTGAACAATTTTAAGGTTAATGATCATTATTATAATTTCAAGAAAAAACAATAATTATAAGTTCAAAACACCAGAGCGCACGAAAGCAAACAACTTGCCCGCAAAATGTACTACTACGGACACATGAGGCGGGCGGGCGCCCCCGCACCCCCTTTTAGTTGTTCAGTTCGATGGGTAGACTCTTTGTTTAAAAGGATGCTAATGATATCAATTTCACCCTGTATAAAGTGACCTACAATTACAAGCCTGAATCCCTGAATCTAATCAAAATAAAAAGCAAGCCAAGTCTTTATATTTCTTTGAAATTTTCTTAATCATATTTCCGGCGACATCTTTCCGGCGAATGCAATAATGTAGCAATGGCCATGATGCCTATAAAGAAGTCAAAAAAAAAAAGATTAAACGTTCATTAAACATTGAAATCATACTTCTTACTTAATTAATATTTATTATAAATAAATGTGAAAATTTGTGACGATGTTTGGATGTTTGTGGCTCATTCACACAAAAACTGCTGAACGGATTTGGATCAACAGATAGAATATGGACTAGAATCTAGTACTCTATGTAATGATCTTGTCACTAGATCATTACATAGAGTACTTTTTTAAAAGTCAACACAGACGAAATCACGAGCAACAGCTAGTGATTGAATAAATTAAATCGAAAAAGTACAAATAGGTTATTTTTAACCATATTTACATAGAGTACTTTTTTAAAAGTTAACACAGACAAAATCGCGAGCAACAGCTAGTGATTGAATGAATTAAATCGAAAAAGTACAAATAGGTTATTTTTAACCATATTTTTTATTTATTCAATAAAATATTTAATTTAAAAAAAGTTGTCCATTGAAAGATTAGTCATCGTCATTGATGTCATCATCATCATTGACGTCATCAGAGGCTTCGTCCGATTTAGTTTTATTGTGCGCCCAGGCTTCCACTTGAATTTTATATCTACTCCTGATTTTGATAATTGGGAGCCACAGCTGAAAATACAGTTAACTACACTTTATTTAAATATCTTGGACATTGTCACACAAATTATATCATCAACATCATCATCAACCTATTAATCGTCCACTGCTGAACATAAGGCATCTTCTACCAAGGCGCGTCACAAAACTCTGTCCTCGGCCTTCCTCATCCAGTCGCACCCCGCTACGTTCGTGGGCAGTGACGGCTACAACCGTAAAAATGGATTGTGAAAATTGACAGTACGGTATAAGCGGTTCATATTCAGGCTCCCTAAAAAACACTACGGTCATAACAGACTTTGTCATACGATTTTGGATAGACCGCACCCACTGCCATTCTGTGTAGGCAATTAGGCATGCTCTTGGCATGCTACTGCACTACTGCCAAAATTAAGCATTGTAGGGTCATTTTTTTTGGGCCTCAAATTCACATACTCAATAGTGCATACACTGACAGTACGGGTTTGACCGTTGTCTTTGTACCGACCGACCGACCCGACTACGACTACGGCGGTAACCGTACTCTCACAATCTTCGATGTCATTTAGGCTTAGTATTGCCAGTACGTTTATGACAGTCGTGTGAATTTGTATGGAAATTTCCAGTGACATTTCTGGATTCGCACTGCCCACGAACGTGTTAAGTCGTCTGTCCAGCGGGCAGCAGGGCGTCCCATACTACGCCTGCCAGTTCGTGGTCTCCACTCTAGAACTCTGACACCCCAGCGGTTGTCAGTTCTACAAATTATCTAGTCACATTTAAAGAATCAGAATCTGGTATTACTTAAGACTAGACAACGATATACAGGATGTTAGGTTAGCGTAAATAGTTGCATTGGGGTGATTGTATGTTCAGCAGTGAACGATGATAGCCTCATGATGATGATGATATACCTTAATAGAAGCTGTGCCTATGTCCCAAATCCTCGGAGACCCAAGCTGATAAGGCATGCCAACCTTCACGCATGAGATCAAAGTATCATGAGCAGCATCAATCTGTAACATTGTCAATAAAAAATTTGGGGGAAGATATACATATCCCAAATATACAGGATGTTAGGGTAAACAGTTGCATTGTACCCATGATACAACTTCCCCTATAAACTTTCCCTAAGAAACCGATAGGAAATTAGCAAAAAAAAATTTGAACTTTCCATACCAAATATTATGCAATCTGAGATTAATCTGCTGATGGAAAGTTTTTGTGAAAAATAGTTTTTTTTTTATTTCCTATTGATTTCTTAGGGAAAGTTGTACAGTATCATGGGTACAATAACCCCTTAAAGTATAATTAATTATAGGAAACAGACTCCACCAAAGCTGAGCGAGGAATGGGAATGGGACGCTTTGAGCGAAAGAAAAATCCACCAAAAGCTTGCTTGCTTCCATTCCTTATGGAAATCTTCTTCTATCAAGTCTACAGCATAGCTGAAAATCTGTAATTTTTCAGCCCAGTATTTTGCCACACGGATAGCACCTATAAGCTCTATGGAGGTGCTACTTGGGAATGTTTCTCCATTGAAAAGGGAAGATCTTCCACCAGGCTATGTGTGAAGCCTGGGGACCGGCCGTGGTCCAACAGTTCTTAGTTGGACCTTGTATATATATCGATTCTCTGTGATTATTTCTCTTGCGCGATTTATGTCTCGCATTCGATTGTGAACCTTATGTGTAGTAAGTAGGTTACGAGTTATGTATTTACGATGAACGTTGTTTTTGTATGGAGCATATTTCCGAAAGCGACGGTATCGCCATCTGTTGGCATCTTTGCTATAATTTGTGGGTGCTGACATCTGTAGCAAGTCCCCACAGCTCCGCTCGCATGCAGGTGTCAGGGCAGGAACGGCAGGATATAAGAAGGCCATAGTCTGAGGTGCAACACCGCATTCACACTTGAGGTCCTACCTGTAACCCCATTTGAACAGGTTGACTTAACTCTGGCCGACCTGAGTTCAGAGTCTATTAAAGCACCTTCAAATCTAACTAGACTGCTCTTGTCCTGGAGAGGAAATTAAAGCTATTCTTATAAGTGGATTAGAGAATATCTCTGACTATACCCTCGGGAGATATAATAGCAAGCATATGCGAGGATTTTTTCCTCGCTTATTACCATGCTACCTTATACACCTCTGATAGAAAGCCAGCCTAAACCTTAAACTTTGATGGAAAGTAAAAGAAATAAACTTTTAATCCTCACCTCTATATAGTAAGACATATTAGTCTCTACACTTGGAGTTATCTGGAAGATTTCGTGATAGAACCTGAACAAATCGTCAGCTGTTGCACCCCGGTCGTAACATCTGATGCCGCCCATCCACCAGTGGCCGACCCAGCCCTGGTCGAGCAGATTTTGCGAAGACACACGGGGCATTATGAAACCTGGTGGGAAAAACTTATAGTACTATATTCCCCGAGGAAGTAGTCAGAGATATTCTGAAACCTCAGAACATCCACGTTTCACTTAAGTAGTACCGAAACTCTGTCCAGTGTGACGGGGAGTGAGCCCGTCGCCACTTGTAATGGACAGTGGGAATAATACATGCCTCGAAAAATGCAAGCATGCAGGTTTCCTCACGATGTATTCCTTCACAAAAAAGAAAAAAATTACAAATCGTACATAAATTCCGAAAACTCATTGGTATGAGTCAGCCTGGACGGGGATCGAACCATCGCCTCCTACACGTCAGGCAAGGTTACTCGCCACTGGACCACCACAGCTAGCCCAGCTCATTGTTTGGTCAAAAACAGCTTAGGGGTTGAACCTCATCTGGCAGCACGGCATCGCCTTTTTCTGTCGCTCCATCCTTTACTGTCACTCAGGAACGTCATTTGCTAGAGCAAATAAGATAGACGGACCGCGATCGGTGCGCGGCGGTGCTGTGGCGTGCTATCGCGTTCCGTCTACCTTTTTCTTAAAACCCAAAATATTCTACCGATTTTCATTACACAACCAGATGTATTAAAGCGTGACCTCACCAAAAGGATCGTCCTGCAGAAAAGCACCCACAGATCTTCCACTGATAGCAGCAGTGATCCATGGCACGTATGGGAGCAGGAGTATATGCCGCGGTGGTGGAGGTGACCGACGAGGTCGTAGCGGGTCGGGGCACGGAGACCCTCCTGGAAAAGGATCCATGAATACCTCACGCTGTAGAGCTAACCTAACAACATCTTCACTGATGTTAAACCAACTACCTGCTACTACCTACCCTCGTGATCCAATACCGAAATAATCAACTACGGACTAACTGAAAACAAGAGAGAAACACAAATTAGCTAAAGCAAAACACCACACTACACGCCACGTTTGTTGTGGGTAGTCGCAGGAGTAGTCTGAATTATCTGGTCCTGGTATCGTGGTCTCGTCATTCATCTTGTCGGTCATCGTACTAATTCCTTCAGGCGCCTCATAGATCTTTGACGCCCAAACCGTTTGGCTGCCGGTTATAGTCACTGCATCAAACCCCACCTCTGTTCGTATCGGTCTCCCGTTCAGACATAGGGAGGGTAAGGACGAGAGAGTGCATCTGTGTTTAGCGTGTACACTTATGCACTTTAAAATATCCTGCATATCCTGACAGCTTTTCTGCAAAGATTGTAGCTTTAGTCGAAATCGACTGGGAATTTAGGACTGGAGATGTGAGGCCAAGGCTTTTGTGCGAGAGCTGGGCTTTTTGAGAGCGAGAACGATCCCCGCTCGGGTTCGTATCTGGTCCAAAGGATTTCTCTAGCCATTCAACGCGGGAATGCTGCTAGTGTGATGGGTTCCTTTGGGTCGGATGCGGTGCGAGTTGCGGAGGGCGTTTAAATTAGTTTTTATGTTGACGAAGGTTGTGGTGGATTTTAGTATGGTAAGTTGACGATGCTTGTTCAAAGTTCAAAAGTTTATTTGCCAGAACATAGTAATTGCGGATCTCTGACTGTTTTTCTACGGTGTTGACGAAGCATGTTACTGATTACTGGCTGTTGTGTTATCATTGACGAAGCTTGTGCTGACTGCTTGTTTTGTATAGACTTTATCGAATCATCAATAAATTTTTTTGTACTGGAAAAGAATAAACCTCTTGTTCACTAGGAATCTATCATGATCTGCGTGTCTTTTTCCTCGCTACTTTGCTAAGCTGGATAAGCCTGAAGAGAAACAGGCTAACATACCTTGCGCCATAGACACTACCGACCAATGTCCAGTGTGCTCGTGGAAAATAGTTGGGGCTCCGGAGTGAAACCCGCAACCGTTTGAACACATGACGCGGTTGAAGTCGATATTAGTCACGTTCTGCCAACATACAATAGAAAATCGCCAGTATTACCTAAAATTCAGGGGAAGGAAGACATTGTGACGTCCTCAAATAGTGGGAGAGGGCTAGATATGAGAATGACCAGTGACCAGTTATTTCATTTTGTGGGAAAATTTGAAAGTTAATAAAACCGACTGCAGAACTAAATAAAAAATTTTTTATTATAAATATTTGGTAATGGTCTTAATGTATTTGTTATAAGGGGAACATCAACACGAAACTTTTATTTTAATCGCCGATGACTTACACAATACATTTTTGAGGAGTTCCATTGTCTATCTCCGAAGCCCCTTCACCAAATTAAAATGTGACCTCCTCTGAATCCTCAAAGCAATTCATAATTGGCAGAGTAATCGCGTAACAAACATACCAAAAAAAACATATAGTTGAATTGAGAACTTCCTCTTTTTTTTTAAGTCGGGTAACACTTTCGCTGCTGACGACCTCCGTCGTAGGTCAAATGGGCCGCACCGCAGTGCTGAAGAATCCACATAACGAGTAAATTCAATTGCATTTCGCCTGCACTCATGACCTACCGCGTGAGTCACCTTAATCTTACGCCTATGCCAGTGACCCACGAGGTGAGCCATTTTGATCGTTTCACGCACGTGCGCACGACCTACGAAAGGGGTCAATTTTAGCGCTGTGTGAGGATCATGGTTTTGAGCTTAGCAGCGAAGAACCTCTAAAAGAGTTATCTCAAGAAAACTCACACCTACACACGGCGACAGGTCAGGTTACCCAGTTCGGACTTTGAAATATTAGAAGTTGAAGGCTGCGAATCGTGCGAGAGGGTGCGGTAATGTTGTTGTTGTTTCGTCTCACAGCACGCTGCGCCCGCGCCGGCAGCCGCGACTATGCAGGCTCTCTACCGCACTATTTTGTGTTTTGTACGTAGTAGTAGTAATTATGGGTATATAGGGTGCGTAACCTGATGTGTCGCCGTGTGTACAAATTAGTTTTACCGTTAATCACACAGCAATGATGTTAAAGAAAATAATGTTTAGGTGTTCTTACCTCTGCTTTGTCGTCAAAACGACAAACATCTTTTGGCAACAAACCAAGCCTCGTCACTTCCTTTTCTTCATCTACAAAGTCCCTTGGAACTTCTACAATTAAAAATTAAACCACATAAATTTTTTTATTACTTGCATGTTACAGAGACATTGTCGTATTGAATCACGACAAATAGCTTCAAAAGGCAGTTCCTTGACAGGGCTTAATGGTGGTCTTCCGACCATATTAACTGAGTCACATCCGAAACACTTCATACAAACTCGCACTGGGAAGAAGAGGTTTGCAAATGTTATACTGAGCACGAGTGTCGGAGTGTGAGAGTCGGATACGAGCTACGGAGTGAGTGCGAGTGAGGATTATACTGCTTACTGTCTACCTCCTGTACCATCGAGATAGGGTGAGGTCTCAATTGGTGGGGGGGAAGAAGTGTCCATACTGTACGATGCAGTTACATCACAGATTAACACAGTTACTTACGATATAGTTTTACGTAGTCGTACTCTTTCTTATACCTACTTTTTTTTTTTTTTTTTGTAACGATGGGTTTTCCGTTGACCTCAATCCAGTCCTCAGGCCGATGATGGGGTCGAAGATGTAGTGAGCTTACCCAGAAGAAGCCTATTCACTCGTACTTTGAAGGAATTCGGGTTGTAAGCGCTCGGAAACATTGACGCAGGCATTCCACTCCTTGGTTGTGCGCATTAAAAAAGATTCAGAAAGGCGCTTGGCGCGGATATGTGGGATGTCAATCAAGAAGGGGTGATATCCCGCGGTGCGCTGAGTGCAACCAACAACCTGTGCGTTTGCCTTCTAATTGGCCCAGTCTTATGTATCCATCTCTCGAGCACAATTCAATCGGACACTATCTGAGAATTGTTACGATCACATTATTACTTACCGCTAGAAAAATCTATGTGGAACAACTTTTTGGTCATCTGTGTCCCATCTGTCCTAGCAACGTAGTTCTTTAGTGGCAAACAAACTGGTAACATGTATTCTGCAATCAAATAATCACTTTGTGACATATACAGTCAGTCACATGGCAGAGAACCGATATATAGGGTCCTTGGATGTTTGCGCTTAAAGAATTGCATTGCTCTTCTGTACAAAATAATGACTCAGGATCTATTTTCACATACAAATACTACTCACTAGATTTAATAGGAGTGATGAGCTTCAATATTGCAAAACTGTATTTAGCTCCAAAGTGTTTGTACTCCGGGTGCACCAGAACATCGGCTATGGGCATCAGTAATACTGCTGGCTCACATTCTGCGCCTGTGGCTATTTGTTCTATTGAGACGCGGCATTCGGTCTCATCGCGTTCGTATTCACCGAAGACCACGTTGCCTCTGGAAGGAAAAAAGGGAAGGGAAAATGAAAAGACAATGCAGTAACAGTTGAGTTTCTCCGCAATGGCCGGAACTCTTGCTTGAAAATATTTTGGATCAACGTAATCTCTTTCGAGTTGATCAGAAAGATTTCAGAACTATAATACTTAAAAAGTGCTATTTTAGCTTAGCAAATCAATGCTCCTCAACATCATCATCATCATCATCATCATCAACCCGTATCCACCCACTGCATGGCATAAACTTCCCGGTTCGTCATTCTTCTCCATCCTGCGCTAATCGCATCCAAGTCTTATTGACGCTTTTCTAAATTTCGTCAACTGCAATACAAAATGGCGAAGACCAAAAAAATCGTTGGCAAAATGTCTGCTTATTCAATTAATTCTATCATCAGTAATATTTTAGATTCCTGGATGACAAAAGCTTTGCTTGATCAGCACCATTTGTGACGTTAAAACGATGATGATATTGATAGCTATCATAATTTTGATCAAAAATAATCACAGCCGTTTTCAAGAAACTAATCACAACATAAAAGAAACAGCAGCACAAACAAACTTTATAACATCGAATTTCCCATCCAACACCAAGCTCTCAAAGTCGAGGATTTGACGAGGATGTGACTGGGCACTTGCCTGCACCCCTGCCCTTGGCATGGAAAGAAACACTCACAAGGCGTATCCATCAGGTACTTGCGCAGCATCCACGGCTGTGGACAGAGCGAACTGCCGGTTTATCAGCACGACCCTGGGTACCCTGAAGTAATGAGGTGACCCTTTCTTCACTGAAAAATAAGACACATTTGTCTAACGCAAGAAGATAAAAGGATGCTAGGATATTAACGCAATATTTTCCTTAGACAATTTTCTGTCATTCTTATTTTAATCAGCTCACATCCATACATTGCTGAGCACAGGCCTTCTTTTTACATACATAAACTCACAACCGTAATCCAATTCCAAACTACCAACTTTCTTTTTAAGAAGGTAATTGTAGTATGGTAATTGCTCACATTAGCAATTTAAGTTTCAGGATGGAATGACGTCTCAAGTGGTGCTAGCCTTTCGCCCAGATAAACAACTGCATAAGAAACCTTTCGTCCCTTAGTCGTAACTCGTACGACACCACGGAACGAATTTTATTGGGGTGGTCAATTCTAAGCCGGCTCCATTTATTAATCTGATCTACTTGTCCACAATGGAATGTTTCACAACGGTTTTCATTGTATCTATTCTTTAAGCCGACTGCCTGCCGCTGATCGCTATAGCTCAGTTTCCAAAGGATATCATCATTCTCTTGCCCATTTACCATTATTTGGGGTCGGCGCAATATGTCATCCTCTTCCATTCATCTCTCTTAGCCGTCGTTTCAACACTCACCCCTTTTTTACACATATCATCCTTCACATAATCCATCCATCTTTTCTTCGGCCTGCCTCTCCTACCACTGCCGTCCACATTCATACTTAACACTCGTCTCGTAACATGACACTCCTCCCTCCGCATTACATGCCCATACCATAGTTATTATTGTCCAAGATATTTATTATTATACCACGATAATCTATTACCCTGCAATTTTTCCGTCATAGGTGCTACTTTCAAACTTCCTCTAATATACTCATTCCTAATCTTGTCCATTCTAGTTACACCACACATTCATCTCATCTCAGCTGCATTCGTCCCCAGTCGTTGCTCATCCGTCCCTTTTGTGGCCCAACATTCTGATCCATAACGACAGGTCTTATTATGCTCTTTTATAGGGTCCTTCTGAATATGCTGACACTTTTTTAAGGGGATGATCAGACCGTCAAACTGAACAACTTCCTCTATGGGACCAACATCGAAATTGTGAAAAAAAATCATCACTTCTATACAAAACTGCAAACCAACTCGGAGCCAAACGTATGGGACAACTGTTTTTTGTTTTTGCGATTTCGATGTTGATTCCATGGAGAAAGTTGTTCAGTTTCATAGTCTGGTCATCACCTTAAAAAAGTGTCAGCATATTAAGAAGGACCCTGTATATTTTCCCCTTCAATTTGAGGGGGATTCGGGAGTCGCAAATCGTTTAGTTTTCCAAAGGATAATTACCATGAATGTACTGTAACACTCCCAGCCATGTGAACTGCAGGTCTAGAAGAGTTCCCTCTGCTGGTTCGTACGATGGATCATCGTGGCAGTCGTACTGGCAGTGGATGAGAGTTACACCTGGACATTTACAACAGAACATTTTCACAGAATTCCTAGCGACAAGCACATTCAGATACCTGTGGTCTTTTTTACGGGCTGGCAAGTTTATTTGGTTTGGTTGCTAGGGCTTGGTCAGTGACTAACAGTGACGACCTAGATAGATTAGTTGTCACACTTGACACTAAAGGTCATTTCCTAGTCCTATTGATTTCATGAACCGTGTAACTTTATGCTCTTGGAGGGGAGATCCTAATGTCAATAGATGGCGACTCCTGCTGTGAATAAGCCGGCAAGACAAAGAAAACTTTTAGTATTTTTTAGCCTGCTATACGTCCCAATGCTGGACAAAGCCCTTTTCTCTTCTCAAATCTCAATGCAATGTAATATCGGGGCAACCCTTCAGAAAGGTATTCAAGTCATCGTTCTATCTTTTAGGTCTTCCCACGTCGGCAATCATCTTGTGGAATCCATTCTGTAGCCATCTTGTTTACCACTCCTGACAGAGTCTCTGACTCCTGACAATATTTATAATCTATTGGTAATACCAAGATTATAAACGACTGCTCACTCACTAACTATAAGCCAAAGAACTTAAAATGTGAGGAGTTTGTTTCTCTTGGTTTAGTAGTCTAAGCTTGGTTTCTAAGAACACACAAGAAAGGATTTTTCTAAATTCTACTTTTATTCTACTTTTTGGCTTTGGTGGTTTGGACACGTAAAACGAAAGCCACCCGACTATTTAGGGAATCGAAGAACTCCGCAGGCTAACCCCGGCAGCGGGAAACTGTCTGAAACACCTCGACCTTGAAATCTAACCCCCCATCGGATCCAAGCAGGAAGACAAAAATGCCATACGATATGATGATGATGTAGGAAATATGGCACTGCATCTGTCAGTTCCAGGAAAAAAACCAAGAGGACGTCCAAAGACTAGATGGATGAACATACAGTTCGCAGTGATATGACTGAGTGCAAGGTCCCCAAAGACGACGTCAATAATAGGGCAAGGTGGAGAGAACAGATGCGGAAGGCTGACCCCACCACCATAATTATATGGGATTACCAAGCCAGGAAGAAAGATAGATCAGACAATGGGATTAGAAAATTACTGAATGATATTATACTCACTATAAAATGCTAATAATATCAGCGATCCTTTCTTCCACATTGAAACTTTCAAAAAGTACTTTATATGTTGTTTTACCTTTACTAAAAATTCACATTAATATTAAACTTATCATGTCTTCTACCGACTGCATGTCAGTCTTTCTTAGGCTGTACGTGTTTCTGTTTCTGCAGACTACAGTGGTAACCAAATATCTTTCGCTAATTTAATTTTTATTAAATTACCAAATTTAATAGTTTAATTAGATAAATCTGAATGATGTATCTGACCTACTCTAATTATTTATTTATTAATAGAATTGCCAACTAGGCATTTTTTAAAACATTGTATAACACTCATTGGATTATAATGTTTTATTCCCTTTATTTGATTATACAAGGTGTACAATAAAATGGGACAGTTACTTAAAGGGGTGCTTCAGACCATCAAACTGAATAACTTTCTCTATAGGACCAATACCGAAATCGCGAAAAAAAATCCGCTCTCCCATACAAAACTGCAAAAATAACTCGACTGAAATGTATGGGACAGCAGATTTTTTTTCGCGATTTCGGTATTGGTCCCATGGAGAAAGTTGTTCAGTTTGATGGTCTGAAGCACCTCTTTAAGTAGCTGTCCCATTTTATTTTACACCCTGTATAGAAAGTCATAAAAGATAAATAAATTAGTTTCGTTTAATCTAGACTGAGGTCTGAAGACAAACTGATGGATAAGCCTATTAAACACATTGTTTATTGTAAATAAAAATGTTTTTGTTTTTAGTTAATGAATGTTGTTTAAAACAATATCGGGATTGCAAAACAAACGCTTGTAAGATGCATCGTTCATTCGTATCGTCGACATCCTGGATATAGAATATCAATATCGGTCAAACAATTGAATTTGAGTCACTCGTATCAATTGAGTCAATCAATCGATCTCTATCATAATGCATAACATGCCTCATACATCGATTACATATAGTCCGAGATCCGACCGTAAAATTATACACCTATTCCTTAGGCGAACGAAATGTGATTCTAGTGTATGTTTATACAGGGGTTAATTCAACGCCACCAAGTTGCCTAAAAAAATCTTGCCGCAAGTGCCTTTTCCATTATAATTTTTGGTATAACTTTTTCCACGTGTTTGTTAGGGAAGTGAATGAGGTGCCATCAGAAGGAGACTGGTCTAAAGTACTTTAAAAACTAGGGTTGCCACCTCTCAATCTGCCGCAACTATAGGGTTGCCAGGTCCAAATATGTCATTTTTGAATCTGGCAACCCTAGTCTTGCGGCAGATTGAGAGGTGGCAACCCTAGTTTTTAAAGTACTTTAGACCAGTCTCCTTCTGATGGCACCTCATTCACTTCCCTAACAAACATGTGGAAAAAGTTATACCAAAAATTATAATGGAAAAGGCACTTGCGGCAAGATTTTTTTAGGCAACTTGGCGGCGTTGAATTAACCCCTATACAGGGTGTAAAATAAAATGGGACAGCTGCTTAAAGGGGTGCTTCAGACCATCAAACTGAACAACTTTCTCTATGGGACCAATATCGAAATCGCGAAAAAAAAATCCGCTCTCCCATACAAAACTGCAAACATAACTCGACTGAAATGTATGGGACAGCAGATTTTTTTTCGCGATTTCGATATTGGTCCCATAGAGAAAGTTGTTCAGTTTGATGGTCTGAAGCACCCCTTTAAGTAGCTGTCCCATTTTATTGTACACCCTGTATAAACATACACTAGAATTACATTTCGTTCGCCTAAGGAATAGGTGCATCATTTTACGGTCGTATCTCCGTCTAATACGTGATAATAATGTTCTCATTAGATATTTACATCATCATCATATCATCATCATTATCAGCCACAACTTGTTAATGAATTAACGCAAAACTAGAAAGTAGTTTGTTTACAATCGAAAGCAGAATCGAATTATCATGGTTTCAACATAGGTTTTTTTTTTTCAAAATATTAAATAATTTGTTTGTAAAATTTAAATTAACTAAACCCGATGTCAATCCACCGCAAGGCTACACTAACCCTACTTACTACCAACACAAGATTATTAAAATGTATCCATGAGTACGTTAGCGCTTTCATTCATTGCTGAAATGATAACAAATCATTTTTGCCTCAAAACTTAAAATGTGAATAACTTAAAATTTTAGCCATCAAAATAATGAAATTATTGTTTCAATCTAATTCTTTTGTTATAAATCAGTTGGGGTGTATGAGGTTTTGCGCTAATTCATTAACACGTTGTATACAGTGTGAAATTGATATCATTAGCATCCTTTTAAACTAAGAGTCTACCCATCTCATAGAACAACTTTTACTATAGGAGAAAACAAATCGGAGCAAAAAAAAAATCAGCTGTTGCATAGGTACATTTGTGTCGCATAGATAGGCATTGTTTCTATCATTTGAAAAATTCAAGAGCGTGGGTGGCAATAAGATTGGAATTACTGCAAAAAATAACAAATCGTCTGTTCATTGAGCAAATGTAGATAATAAATTGTCTGACTAATACCGCATGCATTTATTTATAACATTTATTTTAAATCTTCCTGTTGCATTATCATCTCAATACTGAATCTATTTTTCATCTGTGTATTGTGAAAACTGAAAAGGACTCTATACACGAATTGTTTTAGGATCATATTCCCGTAGTATGATTTCCATAGTTCCTTTCTAAGGGCATGTGTACAAGAACGACAAGATAATTTACTGTTTTTATTTCATCAAGGGGATAGTGTAGTTTATACTAGTACCATTTTTTTCCATACAAACATATTCCCCTGTTTCCTCCCTGGATAAAATGACACCAGAGCAATATTTTTTTTTCTTTTTTCTTACAGGGTGTAAAAAGACTACTCCCGAAAACTGAAACTATGGATTCAGACCATGATACCTAACACTTTGGCACTGATATATATTTTTTTTATTTTCACAAATTTAATTTTTTTTCGGGCCTTTATTTCTACAATTATGAACATTAAAGCCTACCAGTGACATAATGCAATACAATTTTAATTGTATAACACAAGCATTTCGAAAATAGCAAAAATCCGCAATGTAAAACGCACTCATCAAACTCGTCGCCAAGCTACGGTCGCGCGCCACACAGCTGTAAGGTCACTGCCCGCTCACCCGAGCGAGCGGGCAGTGACCTAACAGCTGAGTGGCGCGCGACCGTGACTACCGAGTCTACCGAGTCTACCTACATAACCGCAAACGGTCGTGTGACGTAGTGTTACGACAGCAGCGAGTTGTACGCTTTACATTGCGTGGCAAGAAAATGGAAAAATCACGAATAATTTTTTTAAATTTAAAAGGTTAGCGCTATTAATTTTTATATAGGTTCAGTGATATGTTCTTAAAGTTTTCGGGAGATGTCTTTTTACACGGTGTATACGAAATGCAGATCAGTCCGGGCTGGAGTTGTCTCTTTCGCACTCTAGTCGGCGGAATGTATGGGACAAATGCGTATTACAGTCGGAACAGTGACCTATTCTCTTTTCTTCGAGAGATCTCCTTTAAAAGAACTCTTTTTTTTATTTTCGTCGTTGGATTAGAAAGAGACAAACCACAGAACATTATAAGAGGGGTTAGAAATGCAAATTAGCGGTTTTGCTTCGGAGACGGCTGTCGTCACTTGTCTTCCCGCAGACGCTGCTACAATTACTCATACCATCTCGCTCGCACCACGCCGCGCGCCTTATGGTGTTATGCAAATTATTGCATAACCTGTGGCGACATTCCATTGCACTTCTAACCCCTCTTATAATATTCTGTGGGACAAACCAACAACGACGATGAAAACGTACGAAAAAAGGTCGAACATTACCGACCGCCATGGAGTATTTTCATGTTTTACCGCTTGTGTTGCTATCCATATGGTTTATATATCATGTACCTATATCCATGGTAACGAGATAATAGGCACCTAGAGCTATTCTCCTTCCGTCAAAAGAAATCTCCTAGCCCAAGAGGTCCCCAATTCTTTCTCCTTCCCTGAATCAAGTGTATCCTCACCTCTACAACCTTATACAGGCTTGTTAGCAAAACGATTTACCGGACCACGCCCTGTAGATAATCGTTACTGCAATATTTAACCGGAGCCGATTGCAATGACTTTATTATTGTGTTCTCTGCAATACAATTTGTTAAGTACACTGACTATGCCTTAACAGTTTGTAATAAAGGCTATATTGGAATAAACTTTTGATATTGGTATATGGAATAGAGACAGAAGAAAACAACAATTAAACGAATTAATTTATGTTGGCTACTTTGATTAAATTAAAATAGCGTAGATAGGTTACTAGCCTATAGCGCATGGACCGCATAAATTGGGCCCCCGTCGCCTAATTTACGAAGTCGCAATACGATTGAGATACTTTCTTGATTTTAGGCGGAACAAAGGCATCACAATGCCTTCGTGTGCTTATACTCGTTGTAAATATCATTCAAAAAGAAAACAACGGGTTGCACTCCGGGAGTGCCGGCAGAAGTGAAAAATAAGAGAACTTACGGTCACGTCACGGTCTGACTATATCTATGCGTACGAATATTCGGACAGGTTACGTGACGTCACGGTCCTGACGCGAGTTTAAAATTTTTTACCCATCCGTCTTACGTCACGTGATGTCACGGTCTGACTATACGAGGGCGACACTGAAAGTTTCAAGACAATAAAAAGTGTATAGAAGTAGGAGGTTGGGAATACTTTTAATATTTTTAGAAGTGGCCTCCATTCCATTTTATGTATCGTCCCGTTCAATGGAACCTCTGTGAGAAGCAGTGGACCCCCTCTGCTTTACTATGAAATTATTGAAATCGGTTAAATTATGGGGTATTCATCTAGTACAAAGCTTCCCTACGCCTTAATATTCGTGTAGGGTCTTTTGCACTTGACTCATATCAATGCTGAAGCTTGCCTGAATCTGCTGGTAGGTCACTCTCATATTAGCCTCTCCTATGAGCTGCACAGCATTGGCGTTTTGTTCAGTTGTCGCCGTTGAATGACATCTCCCAGGTAGATCATCACTGAGATTACTCCGATCATGCCTAAACTCATTTAACCAGTTGTAAACAAGTGTCAAGGGACAGGGCTCCATCATGAAATACCAATCGAAGTTTATCATTAATTTTGTTATTGACTAGGAACACGACGAAAATCGTAATAAATTGGGGAGAAAACATTTTTCCCTGCTAAATTCGTTTTGCCTCGCGACACGCACTTTTCAAATTGCCGCCAAATCGTTAAAACAAATGACAATCAAATAAAATTTTCGGCTATAGGTTGATAAAGAGTTAGTTTGAGAGAGAGAATTTTCGATCAGGTTACGTGATGTCACGGTCCTGACGCAAGTTTAACATTTTTAAATTTTTTAACCTATCCCAAAAAGTGAACAACGCCGCTAAAAAAGTTTTCACTTCAAAAATCAAATAACACGGCATTACTTTTCACTCGTAAGATACATTAAAAGCAGGTCCATTTTTCGAGTATGTATGTAATGCAAGAACGTTACCTATCTTTCGTTTTTTTAATTAATCAAAGGTTTGCTATGTATTCACTATTCAAATACTTAGAGAGAGGTGGCTCATCGAAATTTCTTAGGCTCTTTATGTTCGAATTAAAATGTTCCCTTTATGAGACGATTTTTACCAATTCCACGACCAGGATCACCCAAATTCTTCCTATGGGTGTCGTATGAGGCGACTAAGGGATTAATGGTTTCTTTTGCAGTGTTTATGTGGGCGAAAGACTAGCCAGTAGCCACCTCTCACCACTTGACTTGACAATAAATTTCTAAATGTGAGAATTGCTACAAATACATTGTTGGTAGTTGTAGCAATGTTTCTATCGACCCTGAAAGGGATTACGGTCATGAGTGTATAATAATTTTTATTTTTAATCTAAGAATATACCGTTTTTTACCCGTGGTACTACCAAGTCGTACTACCAGTAGTAAGACGGGAAATTCATTTAACCGTGGTTCTACCGCCTCGGCCGGTAGTACTACCGAAAAATATTTTTTTACTATAGTACCTACTACTCTAGAATCTAGAAACCAAAAATAAAAGATAGCATTCACACATGCATGCATGGATGCATTTTAGATACCTAATATGATAATATTAAGTTCATATTTCATAGATAAGTTCGGTACTTCCTTGTGGACCCACCAGTGGGACAAAACTACGTTCCGGTGCAAAAAATAGCTATTCGTTATCAGGACAGACCGCCCAGCGGGTGAAATTGATATCATTGGCATCCTTTTAAACTAAGAGTCTACCCATCAAACTGAACAACTTTTACTATGGGAGCAAACCGATTGGAGCAACTAAAAAATCTGCTGTCCCATACTAAACTGCAACGGCTACTCGACTCAAATGTATGCAACAGCAGATTTTTTTTCTGCTCCGATTTTTGCTCCCATAGTAAAAGTTGTTCAGTACAGGTTGCTGATTAGGTAGGTACTCACTCTGTTAATGCATGCGTATTTGTGAAATAAATATTTATGTTTTGTTTACCTATGTTTATTTTGTATTATGTATTTGTGTAACAGGATACTAACATTCCTAACCTAATCGACCTATACTTTACATTTTCTAAATCTAATCTAAATCTTGCTTTATATGAAGTTGTACCTACCTAAACCTACAAAAAAATATGAAGAAAGGAAAAACTACTAAAACTTATTAAATTCAGTTTATTTAAAAAACAATGTCCCTTATCGAGAGTATTTTGTCAGAAACATTATCAAATATATGTTACAATTATTTAATTAACTTAAAGCTACATAGAAATATAAATAGATAGGTAAACAATTTATTTACACAATAATATTACAGTTTATACAGGGTGTAAGGAAAAGTATCATTAACCTTTTAACCACATACTCTAACCATCAAACTGAACAACTATACTGCAATAACAACTCGATTCAAACGTATCGACAACAGATTTTTTTTGTTCTGACAGTTTTGCTCCCATTGTAAAAGTTGTTTAGTTTGATGGGTAGAGTATGTGGTTTAAAGGTTAATGATACTTTTCCTTACACCCTGTATAATACAAGTTCACAAAACAATAATACATCGCAATACAATATCAATAGAACAAAGAGTTTTAGGGTTGAACCTCATCTGGCAGCACCGCATCGCCTTTTTCTGTCTCTCCATCCTTTTCTGTCACGCAGGAACGTCATTTGCTAGAGCAAATAAGATAGACCGGCTTGCGGTCGCGTTCCGTCTACCTTATTTGCTCTAGCAAATGATGTTCCTGCGGTCACGCAGTTCCGTCGTTCATTCAGTTCGCGTTCCTTTTCTGTCAAGAAAAGGATGGACCGACAGAAAAAGGCAATTCGGTGCTGCCAGATGAGGTTCAACCCTAAACCCTATCCATATACACGCACACAGAGATAAGTTATATGACGCCTCCCTCACGCACACCAACCTAAGAAAATTGGCCCATTTTTTTGTACATTAGAAGCATAAGGTTCTATCTTGACGTACAATTAATCAAAGTACAGCAGCAAATAGGTCCCAGCTCAACATAGACCTTGCGGGTGTTGATTTTCAAGATGCAAGCATTTTAGAAAATTTACAAAAGAGTGATAATAAATAAATAAATGTAATTTTATATGAAACTAGAGTTAACCCGCGATTTCGTCCGCACAAATTATACAGGGTCCTTCTTAATATGCTGAAACTTTTTTAAGGGGATGTTCAGACCATCAAACTGAACAACTTTCGCTATGGGGTCAACATCGAAATCGCGAAAAAAAAATCTGCTCTTCCATACAAAACTGCAAACCTACTCGTGCCAAATGTATGGGGCAGCTGATATTTTTTTCGCGATTTCGATGTTGACCCCATAGCGAAAGTTGTTCAGTTTGATGGTCTGAACATCATATTAAGAAAGACCCTATATACCAGATTTTAAGTCAGATCATAAGCTATCAAGATTCATCAAAATCGGTTCAGTAGTTTTTGCGTGATGCTCGAACAAACAATATAATAGAGATATCGATATACAGGGTGAAATTGATATCATTAGCATCCTTTTATACTAAGAGTCTACCCATCAAACTGAACAACTTTTACTATGGGAGCAAACCGATCGGAGCAAAAAAAAATTCTGCTGCTGTATACATTTGAGTCACGAACTCGCGCGTCGACATTGCAGTTTAGTAGGTATGGAACAGCTGATTTTTTATTTGCTTCGATCGGTTTGCTCCCATAGTAAAAGTTGTTCAGTTTGATGGGTAGACTCTTAGTTTAAAAGGATGCTAATGATATCAATTTCACCCTGTATATGAGATCGCATATTCTCAGTTGAATGCAATTTGCTTTCACACAAGACAATTGTCTTGCTGAAAGCAAATTGCATTGAACCAAGAATATGCGCTCTCATATTATATCGAAGAAAAAGTAATTTTCTTATTTCAAGTAATGTTTTTTACCTGTGTATGGTTTGATTACTAAATAACTTCGAGTTTTGACGGGGACTCGGGGTTGGGGAAGATAGAGGGGCGGAATTATTTCCCAAATGGTACAGGAAAGACGTCTACCGGTATCACAGCAAGGCCAATGGTACCGGTATTTGAAGAGCTGATTGGGAGGGTTGCTACGATGATTACTTCCGAAGGCGAAAGGGACGGTCGTCCACACAGGTCTCGAGATCCGGGTCACAATCAGAAGATGAAACGTGGTTTTCACTGGTCGAAGATTCAGTCGCATTGTACGCCCAGGCTTCCACCTCAAATTTGTACTTGCTGTGGAAATGTATTAATGGAATTCGTACCTGGAAAAAACATGTCTTTATTCAAATGCGTGCTGGCTTCTTTAGTACGGCCGTCAAATGTGGCAACTTGACGGTCACCGATCAACTTGACCTAAGTCTTTTAATAACAAAATATTATGTTTCGTTATTAAAATATATTAATAGCAGTAGATTTTTAATATTATTATTGTCAACATATTCTTTTTTTAGTGAAGTAACACTGTTGGTTAATACGATATGGCGCTTCGAAGTAATTATGTCCGAGACGATTTTTCTGGTGTGGAGAATTAGGCAACTTGACCTAACTATGAAAACTGGTAAACAGGCCAAGATGAAAGTGGTGTAATAGATTATTTTTTATTAAAATAACAATTTCATGGTACACCAGTGAGTCCAGTGTAAACTGATCTATGTGAGCACATACTAAGTAAGTGTCAATTTATAGTGGTTTGTTCAATGACCCATGTTAAACAACTGGTAGTACGGAACACTAATTGTCTGAGTCCCACTCGTACATGGCCGGTTTTTTAAATTGAATTTTTGTATTTCATACTTTTTAACCGACTTAAAAAAATATATAATAATTAGTTTATTATAAATAGATTAGTCTAATAGAAATAGATTAGTCTATTATACTGTGGATTAGATTACCTTAACGACAGGGGTATCAAGCTCCCATACCCTCGGCTTTCCGAGCTTGTAGGGCATACCAACCTTCACGCAGATAATCAAGGTATCCATTGCAGCGTCAATCTGAAAATTTAAGAATAGGTCAGTCAGGGGTGTCCAACATAACTTTATGGAGGGCCAGGTTTAGTATTTTTGTAACCGTAGCGGGCCAAAAGAGATCAAGTCAATGACAGAATGATCGAATACAGAAAAATATATTCAGCAATGTCAAGATTAATTAAAAACAGCTTCGTTTTGGTCTTGGACAGAACTGTTTTTGTTTCTGAACATCGTTGATGGTACTCATCATCATCATCAACATCTCAGCCGATGGACGTCCACTGCTGGACATATGCCTCCCCCAAGGATCGCCATAACGACCGGTCCTGCGCTGCCCTAATCCAATTGATGGTACTCACCTCTATGTAATAGGCCATAAAAGTCTCAGTGTTTGGATTAATCTGGAAAACTTCGTGGTAAAACCTGAAGACGTCTTCAGCTGCTTCGGCCCGGTCGTAGCATCTGATCCCGCCCATCCACCAGTGGCCGAGCCAGGCGTGACCGATCAAATCGTATGGCGAGACACGGGGCATTATGAATCCTGTTGAAAATATTATCGTATGGAGAAACACGGGGCATTATGAATCCTGTTGAAAATATTATCGTATGGAGAAACACGGGTCATTATGAATCCTGTTGAAAATATTATCGTATGGAGAAACACGGGGCATTATGAATCCTGTTGAAAATATTATCGTATGGAGAAACACGGGGCATTATGAATCCTGTTGAAAATATTATCGTATGGAGAAACACGGGTCATTATGAATCCTGTTGAAAATATTATCGTATGGAGAAACACGGGTCATTATGAATCCTGTTGAAAATATTATCGTATGGAGAAACACGGGGCATTATGAATCCTGTTGAAAATATTATCGTATGGAGAAACACGGGGCATTATGAATCCTGTTGAAAATATTATCGTATGGAGAAACACGGGGCATTATGAATCCTGTTGAAAATATTATCGTATGGAGAAACACGGGGCATTATGAATCCTGTTGAAAATATTATCGTATGGAGAAACACGGGTCATTATGAATCCTGTTGAAAATATTATCGTATGGAGAAACGCGGGGCATTATGAATCCTGTTGAAAATATTATCGTATGGAGAAACACGGGGCATTATGAATCCTGTTGAAAATATTATCGTATGGAGAAACACGGGTCATTATGAATCCTGTTGAAAATATTATCGTATGGAGAAACACGGGTCATTATGAATCCTGTTGAAAATATTATCGTATGGAGAAACACGGGGCATTATGAATCCTGTTGAAAATATTATCGTATGGAGAAACACGGGGCATTATGAATCCTGTTGAAAATATTATCGTATGGAGAAACACGGGGCATTATGAATCCTGTTGAAAATATTATCGTATGGAGAAACGCGGGGCATTATGAATCCTGTTGAAAATATTATCGTTTGGAGAAACACGGGGCATTATGAATCCTGTTGAAAATATTATCGTATGGAGAAACGCGGGGCATTATGAATCCTGTTGAAAATATTATCGTTTGGAGAAACACGGGGCATTATGAATCCTGTTGAAAATATTATCGTATGGAGAAACGCGGGGCATTATGAATCCTGTTGAAAATATTATCGTTTGGAGAAACACGGGGCATTATGAATCCTGTTGAAAATATTATATTGCTGGATACCTGGATAAAACCTGTGTGTCTCCTCTTCTTTTTTCTCTGTTTATTAACTCGATCACTCATAAACTATCTTCCTCTTATCATCTATATGCAGACGATCTTCAAATTTATTCTAAATCAAGCTTGGATAATATATCACAGGCAGTCCAAACAACAAACGATGACTTGGCTCGTATCCTTGAGTGGAGCAAATCTTTTGGCCTCAGGGTAAATCCCTCTAAAACTCAAGTCATCATCATAGGTAGTCCACGGCTCGTCTCTAGAATCAGCTTTGAAAATTTGCCTTCTGTCATTTTCGACGGTGTCTGCATACCCTACAGCGAGACTGTTAAAAATCTGGGTATATATTTCGATAAAACGATGTCTTGGGTGCGGCAGGTCTCTGAGGTAAGTAGGAAGATGTTCGCCGCATATAGTTCTCTGAAACGACTACGGAATTTCCTTCCCACAAGTACCAAAATTGCGCTCGCACAGTCCCTCCTGTTACCCATCCTCGATTATGCTGATTCTTGTTACCTCGACCTCACAGTGGAGCTTCTTAACAAACTTGAACGCCTTCAAAATGTTGCTATCAGGTTTATCTTTGGGTTACGGAAATACGACCATGTGTCGGAATTCCGCGCTAAACTAAAGTGGCTCCCAATCCGCCGTCGAAGAGACGCTCATGTCCTGTCCCTCCTCTATTCTATCCTATTTAATCCGTTGACTCCCCCCTACCTCAAAGAACGCTTCATCTTTAGCTCCCTTACTACTGGCCGTCCCTTACGTTCCTCCAACAATCTCTCTCTCAATATCCCATCCCACTCTTCCGACTTCTACACCCATTCCTTCACAGTCCAAGCTGCTCGACTTTGGAACTCGTTGCCAGAGTCGATCAGACACGCTCCTTCCGTGGATGTTTTTAAATCGAAAGTCAAAGCTTTTTTTCTGGACCTCTGACCCTGTTTTTTAGTTTCCTTTCCCCCTTTGTTGTTCTATCTAAATCAATCCGGTACGTGTGTAGGTATGTTTATGTCTTATTGCAGCATGTATGATATGTATTATAGTATGATTATATATATATATATTTATTTATTTATTATTTATCTATGAACCCCTAAATATATGTATAATAGGTATGTATGTATATTTGTATTCTGTTGTATTAACTTCTTTAAATTTATCAATTTTTTCTAACACAAACCCGTTCTTTGTTATATTTCCTCTACCCTAAGGTTGTCTGGAAGAAATCGCTTTTTAGCGATAAGACCGCCTAATTTGTACCAGAATAAGTTTTATTTCCTATAATGTAATTTGTATTTGGTGTAAATAAAAGTATATTTCATTCATTCATTCATAAAACCGTAAGTGGCGCGTTGTGGAGAGGTACGGAAACTCAATCATGAGGGGCCGGGTTCGAATCCCCACGGACTAGTGATGTGAACCGGTTTCAAGAAAACCTTAAAAAACCGGTTTTATCAAAAACCTAAAAACACCGGTTTTTATTTAAAAAAAACCGATTACATTAATTAATATTTTAAAAGTGTCATTTTATAAAAAAATTGTGTAAATATATTTTAAAATCTTTAAAAATGAGAGACATTTGACAAATATCCTAAAACTAACTATTTCAACGAACAAATAAAGCAGCTTTATTAAAATAGACATCCAAAATGTCTGTTTTTGGCGGGACTTATGTCAGTTTTATATTTCATTACATGAATCTCAATAATTATTGTGTATCCTGAGTTTTAGTCATTGACTTAGGTATGTATTTTAGTGTTGAGTCATCATCATTTCAGTCGATAAACGTCTACTACTGGACAAATGCCGCAATTTACGGTCTATACTTACTTACTTTAGTTTATAATCATTGTTTCTTAATAAGATGAAAAAAACCTAAAAGTAATCGGTAAAAACCGGTTTTTTCTCAAAAGTAATTGAAAATACCGGTGCTGAAAATTGTAATCGGTTCACATTACTAGCTCGGACGACATGCCATTTACCAATGAGTTTTTCTAACTTATGAACGAACCAACTGCTCACAAATGGTGAAGGAAAACACCGTAAGGCAACCTGCACACGCTGAAGAAGAAATTCTGAGTGTGAAGTCCATCAATCCGCATTGTGCGCGCGTGGTGGAGGACTACGACCTGAGGATAGGTCTATGCATTGCAGTTGAACGTATACAGGGTTCTTCTTAATATCATCATCTCAGCCGACGTCCACTGCTGGACATAGGCCTCCCCCAAGGATCGCCATAACGACCGGTCCTGAGCTGCCCTCATCAAACGTTTTCCCGCCGCCTTCACCAGGTCGTCGGTCCACCGTGTGAGGGGCCTACCCACGCTGCGCTTTCCGGTACGCGGTCGCCACTCGAGAACTTTTCAGCCCCATCGGTTCTGCGAGCAATATGCCCCGCCCACTGCCACTTAATATGCTGGCACTTTTTTAAGGGGATGATCAGACCATCAAACTGTAGAACTTTCTCCATGGGACCAACATCGAAATCGCGAAAAAAAAATCAGCTGTCCCATACATTTGGCTCGAGTAGGCTTGCAGTTTTGTATGGAAGAGCTGATTTTTTTTTCGCGATTTCGATGTTGGTGCCATAGAGAAAGTTGTTCAGTTTGACGGTCTGAGCATCCCCTTAAAAAAGTGTCAGCATATTAAAAAGGACCCTATACAACGTGTTAATGAATTAGCGCAAAACCTCATACACCCCAACTGATTTATAACTAAATAATTAGATTGAAACAATAATTTCATTATTATGATAGTTAAAATTTAAAGTTCTTCGCATTTTAAGTTTTGACGCAAAAATGATTTGTTGTCATTTCAGCACTGAAAGAAAGCGCTAACGTACTCATGGATACATTTTTATAATCTTGTTTTGGTAGTAAGTAGGGTGAGTGTGCCCGTGCGGTTGGTTAACATCGGGTTCAGAAAATTTTAAATTTCTCAAACAAATTATTTATTATTTTGAAAAAAATTACCTATGTTGAAACCATGATAATTCGATTCTACTCTCGATTCTAAACAAACTACTTTCTAGTTTTGCGTTAATTCATTAACACGTTGTATAAGCTGAAACGTGCTACAGTGAAACGTGGATGTTCTGAAGTTTCAGAATATCTCTGACTACCCCCTCGGCGAATATAGTCGTGAGCATAATGCTTATGCTTATGCTATATAATCTGATGATGATGGACCCCGGGATAAAACACCCTGAGGCATCAGGGCATAAAGTCAAAATCGTTATAACAATAGATAGGTACGATTAATTTTTAGTAACTATGTACGATTTGTAACTCCAGTGTCTTTTTGGTAAAGGAAAACATCGTGACGAAGCCTACGTATTAAGCTTAAATGTTTCGGGTCCTCAATGAATTACTAACGGACTGTTTAGATGACTAAAATTTGACCTTCTTAACCACTTCGAACACAGATTATCCCCAATAGATACCGCATACAAGGCCGCCGACGCGCGCCACACATCTATGATTTTGCACTGATATAAGTAACGTGAGTGAGCGAGCTCGAAGTAGTATGACCTTGAAATGGCCAATCATGTTGCATTCTTCGTGCCCCACTACCTGCACCTACCGCCAAAAATGGTGACTTCGGGCCTGTACAAAAGAACATTGGCAGATTTGGACCCAGCCATTTTTACGTAAACTAAAAGCCATTCATGACGGCGCGGCGGTGATAATTATTATAAACAGAAAAAATTCAGGCATTTTTTAAAAAAAACTTCCGCATCTCCAGAAGTCCGGATTCAAAAGTAGAAATTACTAGTAAAATAGACAAATCGTCCAAAAAGCAGTAGCAAAACTTGCGTTTTGCCCACGACAGCTATTTTCATCTAATATTATCTTTTCACTGAGGTATTTTTGGTCGTTACGGAACGTATTTGGCTTGGTTCAACTGATAGTGCGTGTGATTTCGTTTTCTTCCATTATCTTAATATGGTACGGTTATCGTGAACTTCTTTTCATCATGAGATATCTACTGGGGGTAATCTGTGACTTCGAAGCATCAAGATCTTACCAAAAGGATCGTCTTTTGCGAAGGCACCCACAGCCTTTCCAGTGATAGCGGCTGTGATCCATGGCACGTATGGGAACAGAAGTAGGTGTCGAGGTGGAGGCGGTGGTCGACGGGGCCGCAGTGGATCAGGGCAGGGCGATCCTCCTGGAATAACAATTCAATAGAAATCAATTCGTGCTTTGGGACGCACGTTGAGCAATTCGTCCCGAATAGTGCCGTCAGATGACGGTACCCAATACACCTAAGATTTCAAGCAGTGGTGTAGCGTGGGTTTGTACCGCCCCCGGGGCACAGACTGTTTTTGACGAATTAATCCACTATGATCACCTAGGTGATATCACCTGGGTGATTTAATTCTACATTTTTGTCTCCTAAAATCATCTGCCGTCATATCACCTGGGTGTTCAGATTCCACATAGGCAAAAACATTTTTTTAGT